>LR880969.1:823135347-823146910 GCA_904067115.1 Aegilops sharonensis | reverse complement strand
TTCCGGACCCAGTCCGTATAGTTGCTGCCGTCATCTTTCAGCTTGGTTTTCTCTAGGAACGCGTTGAAGTTCAAGTTGACATGAGCGTTGGCCATTTGATCTACAAGACATATCATTCAAAAGTTTTAGACTAAGTTCATGATAATTAAGTTCATCTAATCAAATTATTTCAATGAACTCCCACTCAGATTAGACATCCCTCTAGTCATCTAAGTGATACACGATCCGAGTCGACTAGGCCGTGTCCGATCATCACGTGAGACGGACTAGTCGTCGTCGGTGAACATTCTCATGTTGATCGTATCTTCTATGCGACTCGTGTTCGACCTTTCGGTCTCCGTGTTCCGAGGCCATGTCTGTACATGCTAGGCTCGTCAAGTTAACCCTAAGTGTTTTGCGTGTGTAAATCAGTCTTACACCCGTTGTATGTGATCGTAAGAATCCATCACACCCGATCATCACGTGGTGCTTAGAAGCGACGAACTTTAGCAACGGTGCACAGTTAGGGGAGAACACTTCTTGAAATTGTTGTAAGGGATCATCTTATTTACTACCGTCGTTCTAAGTAAACAAGATGTATAAACATAATAAACATCACATGCAATTATATAGTAGTGACATGATATGGCCAATATCATAAAACTCCATTAATCTCCATCTTCGGGGCTCCATGATCATCTTGTCACCGGCACGGCACCATGATCTCCATCATCATGATCTCCATCATCGTGCCTCCATGAAGTTTTCACGCCAACGACTACTTCTACTACTATGGCTAAACGTGTTTCAGCAATAAAGTAAAGTAAGTTACATGGCTTTCTTCAATGACACGCAGGTCATACAAAATAAAGACAACTCCTATGGCTCCTGCCGGTTGTCATACTCATCGACATGCAAGTCGTGATTCCTATTACAAGAACATGATCTCATACTACACGATGAGCTGCACGTGTCCGCTTCACCGATTGAGAGGCCCAAAGGTGCAGGCACACGCGGCCGCGCCGCAACATTTTTGCGTTACCCCTCACATGCAGCTCATGGGCAAAATAGGCAGCGAACTAAAAAGTCTGCGAGCCCTAGATCGTGGGATGTCGCCCCTCATCGTCTAGTATACCGCATCACATTTTGCCGACGCCGCCGCTGGCGACTGCCACGCCAAGTTCACCCTCTCCGCCGCGGCTTCTTCGTAATCGTTCAGGGGCTTCTCCCATCCAAGCTGCGCCAGACACATGGTAATTCTTCCTCATCCATTAGTTTTTTTCTCTAGCGCATCTGATTACTCAATCCCATTTGTATCATGTTTTTGCATTCAGTGAATTCTGAATGGAGGAAATTTTTCATTGTTTGTGGCTACTTTTTTCGGCTAGGATGACCATAGTTCGCAGTCTGCAAGTTTCGGCGGAGAAGGCCAAGGTTCTGGCAACGAACCATTAGATGATGGTGAATCTGCGCTTCCGAATGAAGTACATGCCTCCTCTTCCAGCGCAAGTCCAGGAGATCCACCGCCTCCGACCTCACGCATATCTGTGAAGCACGCTTTTAGCGTCATTCAGAAATTCAGTGAGTACAAGAAGTGGTTAGTGGAGCAGATTGGGTTCGGGGGGATGTTGAAGTTGCCAGATTTGCAGAAGCTTAGCCTCAAATGCAGCGCCTGGATAATGAGCAGGGTTAGCGTCAGCCAAAGGGAGATTAAACTCAGAGAGAACAAGGTGCTCAAGTTCTGGCCGGAGGATGTATACAAGGTGTTTGGCATCCCTTGTGGCCATCGGAATGTCAAAGGCAGGGATGCCAATATCAATCCAGAGGCTGTCTATTTTATAAAGACAACACTTCAGATGAACAAGTTCGGGGTTCATAGCCTGCGGGCAGCTGAAGATTTCTTGCTGCGCGACATCAACGACAACTCCAGTAAGCTTGAAAGGGATTGCTTCCAGATTGCGTTTGTCATTTTTGTCATGGGATATGTCCTTGTGCCAACCACGAAGCACAACTACACGACAATTGATTATTGGGGGGCGATTGCGAACACTGAAGCTATAGATCAGTTCAATTGGTGCGAGTTTGTCCTTCAGCATCTTCTCCGTGCCGTTAGAAAGCTGAAGACGGACGCGATGGCTAACAGCATGTCTACTAATCTTACCGGGTGTCACTTATTCTTCCAGGTAAAACTATTACAGGCTCATTAGACTCGTTAGACAAATTAAGCGCTACCATATAATTTGTTGTTATCCATTTCAATTTTTTTGCAGATTTTTGTGCTTGACAACCTTGACCATGGCATTTTCAATAAACCGCATAGTGTGCTTCCAAGGATCGCCGATTTCGACCCTGATTCACTCCGGAAAATGCTCACCATGGCTCTTGACCCCGTGAAGGGGCCTACGTCGTACTCACACGCCAATGTAATTAATATGTAGATTTACTGACATATCTTTTATAAAAGCCTGCTTTCTTTGAGCGCCCCCTATCTAACCTCGCTTGTTTTGTCATGTTTCATCATTTCCCCCGGGCTTTCCCACTGCGTTTTCGCGTAACAGTTAAGAGACGCTTCAACGGTTTGTTACATGCGTTCTAAGGCACAAGTGAATGCACCGTCATCGTCAACCAGCAAGAGGGTGCAAAGGGGTGCGAAGACACCAGTGGCAGTCTCTACGGTGAACATCACAACTCATGTTAATGCATATATCAGTCATCCACGCAACGACAGCGCCGCACACTCCAACAAGGCTCCACCTGGCCCACTAGATTTTGCACACTACNGGTGCGAGTTTGTCCTTCAGCATCTTCTCCGTGCCGTTAGAAAGCTGAAGACGGACGCGATGGCTAACAGCATGTCTACTAATCTTACCGGGTGTCACTTATTCTTCCAGGTAAAACTATTACAGGCTCATTAGACTCGTTAGACAAATTAAGCGCTACCATATAATTTGTTGTTATCCATTTCAATTTTTTTGCAGATTTTTGTGCTTGACAACCTTGACCTTGGCATTTTTGTGCTTCCAAGGATCGCCGATTTCGACCCTGATTCACTCCGGAAAATGCTCACCATGGCTCTTGACCCCGTGAAGGGGGCTACGTCGTACTCACACGCCAATGTAATTAATATGTAGATTTACTGACATATCTTTTATAAAAGCCTGCTTTCTTTGAGCGCCCCCTATCTAACCTCGGTTGTTTTGTCATGTTTCATCATTTCCCCCGGGCTTTCCTACTGCGTTTTCGCGTAACAGTTAAGAGATGCTTCAACGGTTTGTTACATGCGTTCTAAGGCACAAGTGAATGCACCGTCATCGTCAACCAGCAAGAGGGTGCAAAGGGGTGCGAAGACACCAGTGGCAGTCTCTACGGTGAACATCACAACTCCTGTTAATGCATATATCAGTCATCCACGCAATGACAGCGCCGCACACTCCAACAAGGCTCCACCTGGCCCACTAGATTTTGCACACTACTTACAGTAGAAGTACCCGCATCTTGTATGTGCCGTTTTTCTCTCTCTTTACTACGATCCATTATTGTTCAGCCCGCTTGCATATCAGATGCTAACATTTTCTTTGCCGTCCCCCCCCCCCCTCCCACATGGAAACCAGGTAGCTGATGAGTTAACGATGATGCTAAAACATTAGAATTCAAGGATGATAATGCAGTTGACAAAGGCTGGCAACTCCATTCAGCATGCCCTGTCTCAGGCTCGTGTAGCTTTGCAAATGGACATGTACAAATTTTCTGATCAAGTCATCACCTCGGCTACTAGGCGGTGTGTATGCTGTGCTGCACGTGGTTTTACTGATTGTCCTGCATCAGGTAGGAGAACTATCGGTTCCATATTATCTTCTTAAACAAATTAAGTCAGACAAGAAAATCACATAAATGGAATGACCTGTCTATGATGCTTGAATTGTGCAGTTCCTACGAATTCAAAGTTAGCGAGGTTCAGCACACCTGCTGCTCAGAAAATCCAGGGGCAAAGGCTTGACTTATCTGACTGTGAAGGTTAGTTCGTGCAACAACCTGATTTCTGCTCATGTTTTTTGAAATTTTTATTTTGCTCACCTTACACAGAAAAACAAATGTTAACAGTCAAACAATGCTTTCNGCTTCAACGGTTTGTTACATGCGTTCTAAGGCACAAGTGAATGCACCGTCATCGTCAACCAGCAAGAGGGTGCAAAGGGGTGCGAAGACACCAGTGGCAGTCTCTACGGTGAACATCACAACTCATGTTAATGCATATATCAGTCATCCACGCAACGACAGCGCCGCACACTCCAACAAGGCTCCACCTGGCCCACTAGATTTTGCACACTACTTACGGCAGAAGTAGCGCATCTTGTATGTGCCGTCTTTTTTCTCTTTATTATGATCCATTATTGTTCAGCCCGCTTGCATATCAGATGCTAACATTTTCTTTGCCGTCCCCCCCCCCCCTCCCACATGGAAACCAGGTAGCTGATGAGTTAACGATGATGCTAAAACATTAGAATTCAAGGATGATAATGCAGTTGACAAAGGCTGGCAACTCCATTCAGCATGCCCTGTCTCAGGCTCGTGTAGCTTTGCAAATGGACATGTACAAATTTTCTGATCAAGTCATCACCTCGGCTACTAGGCGGTGTGTATGCTGTGCTGCACGTGGTTTTACTGATTGTCCTGCATCAGGTAGGAGAACTATCGGTTCCATATTATCTTCTCAGACAAATTAAATCAGACAAGAAAATCACATAAATGGAATGACTTGTCTATGATGCTTGAATTGTGCAGTTCCTACGAATTCAAAGTCAGCGAGGTTCAGCACACCTGCTGCTCAGAAAATCCAGGGGCAAAGGCTTGACTTATCTGACTGTGAAGGTTAGTTCGTGCAACAACCTGATTTCCGCTCATGTTTTCTGAAATTTTTATTTTGCTCACCTTACACAGAAAAACAAATGTTAACAGTCAAACAATGCTTTCCATACTTGGTTAGGTACATCAACGGCACCGCTAGGAGGGGCTTCACGGAAGCGTGCCTTCTGCGCCGACGACTCCACATCTAGTACCAAGAAATCAAATTCAGGGGCGTCCTGCAACATCCTTACTCATTTCAAGTCAACTGTAGTATCAGTCACTCAGAAGTATGCTGATCTGCCAAATAACCCAAATGTCAATGTATTTGGTCAATGTCGAAACACCTCTCAAAAACGGAAGTATATATTCCAGTATGTGTTTGCAATTGACCCATGGAAAAAGGGAGTTGTCCCACCACCACCTCATCCACCGACTACCGACCTTATTGCAGAACACTTCACAAATCTGCCCGCCAAGGAGTTGCATAGGTTCAATGCCCCCCTTTTTATGTATACGAGCCACCTCTTATTGCTAAACGGTCAATAGAATGTTCCTAGTAATTTGGCCCCGTCCCTGACATGTTTTCATATGCAGCTACTACATTGTCCATGACAATCCAAGGCTAATTCGTATCTATGGGACGGCTATGCGGCAGCAGCTTCTCGAGGGCCGAGCGCTCGACCATGAACTCGTGTCCATCATCATAAGAAGGTACTCTCAATCCGATCAGGAATCCAATACAGAGTGCCCATACATGAAATGGAGGCACAACATGGAGCCTGAATTCGCGGTAATAAATAGTTAATGAATTTCTCTATTTCGAGTTTTCTGACAAACATGCATTTTTATAATCATTTTATTTGTTTACTTTGCCATCCGACGTGTTTTCTCCCATTTATATGAAGACGCTTGTGCTAGCGGACCATGAATATGTCACCAACACCTCAATCCAGGAGCAGCTTGTTGGGAAGGATATACCGTACGACATAACATCATCTCAGATGGTGTGCTCTCTCACGCGCCCCACTGTTTTTTTATGTTTGTTCACTTATGTTATTTTATTTTACCAGTTACATTAACCTTTTTCTAATTTATGTCATGTGGTTCGACCTCTTCCCATTCTGCAGTTCTTTTTGCCAGTTCCACTCGAGGAAGGTTGGATAGTTCTGATGTGGGACATGATGTCCAGGAAACTTCATGTCCTTGACCGCCTTATCAGAGGTGATGGTCCAAGTGAAGCAAAAAAAGATAAGCTTGAATTGATTGCCTGGAAGCTGCATCATGCTTTATTTCAGTGTCTCAATGAGTATTACGCTGGATGGCCCACCCAAGGTGGTCAGTGGGTGACCAAGTATCCGGTTGTTGCGGAAGAAGCATTTACCAGGTACGATACTAAAATGCTGAATTGCACAGCAATTATTTTACAATGGAGTTAGTGACCTAGTACTTGTTTTGATCTTCATATGCATGTAAAATAAAAAGAGATGAAACCGGGGGTTGCGTGCTTCATGCCATCAGGCAATATGATGGCTCTAAGTTGAAGATTCCGCTCACGAAGGTGAATACTTTACTTCATCAATATCCTGTAAACCCACTCATCCCCGTGAATTCCACTTTTTGAATTCACACATTTTTTCACCTGTCCCTAACTTCATCCAACAATATGCAGTACAATGCTGACAAAACGAAAAGGCAAGCACTGCACGAGTGCCTAAAATTAAAGGGGAACTCGTCGAAGTTGGCGCATGATGCACTTTGGACGGTACTAGCACCCAGCGACTCATGGCTTGATTCCATCTAGTCTATATAATCGGAAAAATGTATGCCACCCAGAGGATAAGTGAGCGGTTGTGAGACCGAATTTCGTTTCATGTCTTTGGTGGACACCCATGGCCACCATTTTCATTTGTGTCATCTATCCATCCAATGTTTAAACTAGTATGACTTTGTTTGAAGAACCCGAAGCTGCCCGCGGGGGTTTTCTTTTTAAATTAGATGATGTACAACCTTTTTATGCCCAAAAGATTTGGAACCTCTAATTTTAAGGCGCATCACCTATCAACTACGAACCAATATCACTATTATGTTCTTCCGTTGGGCCTTTTTTTATATCATTTCCATTTTTTGCTTCCAAATCACTGGTTTTCCTAATCGTTCATTAAGTTACTGCTAGCTTCTTTCCACCCCTAGTATTGCTTTTTGATGTTTTCTTTTTATGTTGCTCAGGAATTACACATATATCCAACGGGTTACCCTACATCAAGGTTGGAAAAAAGGGTAGGCGTAAGCGAGGCGGTTGGCCTTCGCCTAGTGCCTAGGCGGTGCCTAAGCGGCCTAGGCGCGGCCTAGGCGCGGCCTAGGCGGTAATATAGTTTTTACTCATACTGTATTTGCGATTATTATATGGGTGTTGATATTAGTTTAGGGCATATAAATAAGTTAAATAATTGTCTAGTGCCATTGGAATATAACCCGTTTGGCATATCAGTGTAGTATGTGGCATGATTTTCCGCTTGGGTAGGCAATTCCTTGCTTGCCCTGCCTAGACCTCCATTTATGCCCTAGGCGAGGCGTTTGGGCATTGCCTAGTGCCTAGGCGTGCCTAAGCGCCTCCTAGGCACTGCCTTTTCCAACAGAGCCTACATATCCATGGTGCCCATACGTATTATATCCCATAGCGTACTTATCATATGTCTAACATATTTTTCCTTATAGATCCACACCCCCATCCATTTTGTATCCTGATATTTTTTTCTAAGTTTCTACCTCGTTTATCATGTATTAATAGTCATCCCGCCTCACTCCACACGAATGTAGTATTACCTTCATAGTTGGTCCATGGCATTTACTATCTCCGTTCGTGAATATTTGTCTTTCTACAGATTTCAAATGGTCATCACATACGGATGTATGTAGACATATTGTAGCTCATTTTGTTCCGTATGTAGTCACCATTTGAAACCTCTACAAAGACAAATACTTAGGAACGGAGGCAGTAGAAACAAATGCATACCAATTCCACATAGTACATGCTGCATGGTCTGCTCATCAAATTTAAATCGTCTCAAACGCTACGATATAATAACCAGGGTCTAACATAGGTCTATCCCTTGAGAAGTTCTGATATTGCAGTAATCTGCTTTCTGCAGACACTCTTCGCTACCGCGGCGTACGTCAACAAAAACGACATGCCACCCTACTGTCGGAACAGTCGTATTAGCACAACGCGAGGCCCAAAAGGTCTTGCACAGCTGAAGTCACCTTCGTCAATCGATGATTACGTCAAAGAGGAAATCTGGTATGTCCCCTTTGTTACCCTTCATGCTCACTATTTCGTACGCCGGCTTCTTGCGCTTCTGGTCAATCTGCTCCTGCTTTTCCAATACAAAAATAATCAGTTAGGACACCAAACCAAGTTGGAGCATAGCATCAGCTACAACTTTTTGTTATTGAACATCAAACAGACCCTATGCAAACAAACATGGTTCAGCGTAGATCAGAGGTACAACCCAGTGAAGTCGAAGTAGTGTGTTATGTAAATTCCACTGTCCTCCCTGAAACCAAACCGAAATTCATAAGATCCTTTCAGCGATAAAAGCCAAACATCCAGAATCCTGAAATTTGTTGTAGTTCAGATGACCTAACCTGCTGCAAGGCTCATGTTGTGCCACCAGCAGATATAGAAATTTCCATCCATTGGGATCAACAATCCCATTGCCGAAGTAGTTGTTCATCAGGGAGCGGAACCTAAGCTGGAACTTCTTAGCGTGGGACTCATGTTTCATCTGCATCTCGTCCATCTCATCTGCCTCGGTTGGGTCAAGCACCATCATCACCTTTGTGTCCTTATCCATAAGATACATTGACCAGCAGTCCATGAATTCCACGGGGAACCAGAACTGAAAGTTTTAAGTTTGTCAAAATGTAGGCAAAAATTTCTCAAAGTTAGTTACATGGGTTTCTTTTTCTTGTACAATTTACTTAATTTTTTTGGTTTCCATAACTTACCTTCTTCAACCATTCGATCTTGTATCCAATCGATTTCGAGTTCATCATCGTGTCGATGTAGTCCCAGTCAGTTTCACCATCATCTCGGCAGACTTCTTCCTGTGATGCAAAGGGTCAATTAATGAAAATCGGTAAGCAAGCCATTACAGGAGAATGTCATTAATTTAGATCCTGAACTTAGCATAGTGGGGAACTGACAACAAATTTTGGATCAAAGATCCCCCTGAACCTCTCCAGCCATCCGCAGTACATAGCATCGTCTTTCTGTTGTAATGCTCTCTGTATGCATCTCATCCCACTCAATGATACATCCGCACCAGGCATAAGCTCATCCTTTATGTCCTGACCAGACGCAACTGCTAATATCGGCTTGTAATGCTTCACCCATTTCCTGCAACAACAACAGTTTAGATGTGCAGATTTGTCCAACCCGAAATTGGTTACATTCTCACTTCCATATGGAGTTCTATGTACGAGGTCCAATGCACTCACTTTTTTAAAACACTATTGCCGCACGCAAGCATGTTTGCAATGAACCTCGAAACTGCACCATGAGGTGGTTCTTTATGGGTTAACCCAATTGATGGTGGATACTTTTCACCCCAGTCCTTCTTGCATATAGCATTGCTATTTGCATTGCACCCTTCATTAGCCACAACTTGGCTTCTTGCATTGTTGGTCATCGTGTGTTTGATCCCGCATTTTTTCAGGTAATCTATAATTGCTTGCTGGAACCGAGTCACCGAGCTGCCTGAAACGGATGTTATCTTCTTGGTTGGAGCTTGACCATCCCCTCCATCTGCAACAAATGTCAATTTATATGAGTGCCGGAACATAAACAGAGGACATAATCTTTTACTTCAAAGAAATCAACACCAATCTGCTTCTAACAAGTACCTTCATTGTTGCGGCGGAAGGACGGACCAGGTCGGCAGTTTGTCTGCACATCCAGGACGCGTGGCACGGACTACTGCTGTCTACGGAATACAGACTCTTCTCTGGAAGTTCTCCCTGTGTCAACCTGTTCTTCATCATGCCACCCCAACGAGATTGGACCATTCATAGGTGGGTCCTCGTCATCATCATCTCCTGGACGCCCGCTACCCACTACCATCATTGCTACGGACAGACAACAAACTAATAAATCAGGTTAGACACTAGTTATATTCTTGCAACGTGGATTTTCACGTTCTTAATATGTTCCAGTTATGTAAGACACACCTCCAATCCATGCAATCCAACGGATGCATGTGTTCATTGCTGAAAGTAAAGCATTAATGTTATCCATGTCAACTAAAATTTGCCCCACAATCCCTGCTGTTTGCTCATCTGCGTAATCCGTTGGCACTTGGGTAGCCACTTCTAAGAAATCGGCATCCAAACCTGTGAACACACATTCTGTGTTAGCATGCAAAAACTAGAATTTAGTTTGTAGACATCCAACTAAATGGGAGCATCTCAAAATTAATCTCACACCTATCTCGTCGTCATCTTCTCCGTTGTAGTCAACCGGCACTTTCGATGCAACATCCAGAAATTCATCCCCTATAACTGACCAGAAGAACCATGTTAGCTACGACCGCATTAGAGTTTGTTATCTGGTTTGTTGAAACAAATTTCCTACCAATACAGGAAAGTAAAACACATGTTAGTAATCATAGAATTTTTACCTTCCTCTCTATACAGAGAATCTAGGTTCCTTGCAAATACATTGTCACTAACGATTTGGGTACCAGATCCGCTGGACGCTGTAGCAACGCTTGGTTCGCTGCTATAGCTCGAACCATCTTCGGATGATGTACTCCAGGCGTCACTGCCACCTGAACCATCACCATGTTGCTCACCCTGCAAGTCCTGTGTGGTATCTTGGATATCATTCTGCAGACCACCCTCGTTGACACCCTCATCACAATTTTCATGAGATCCACCAGGTCCGTTTTGCATCTCTGCAGGTGCGGGACCTGCATATGCGAAAACATAAAAAAAAATTAGACTACGATGAAGCTTGCAAGATCTTACAACACAACAATCATGTTGCATTATATCAGCACTTCAATCACTTAGGTGTGCGCATAAATACCTCCACTGGAGTTCTCAACTCTTAGTTTTGCTATCATCGCAGCAGCCTGGTCGAATATGTCTGCATGCCGTATAAATTTGCTCATTAGTAATTTGCGCACAAGACCCTAACCAAGTCAGTTTATTCCGTTAGACTTTGTGTACCTCCAAAGAGTTCAGGATTTTTCAAGGCTTGTTCCACCACAGCTAGCGCAGCTGCGGCTAAGCTGCGAACACGCTCCTCCCTCTCCTTGTCATCTGTACCAGAAATGCCAGCTCCAGGACCTGGTGAACTCCCGTTCCTCACTATCCCATGATCCCTAGCGTCTGCATCACAAACGAGTTCCCAGTCCGGACATCAGTTTTTCGTCACATGTACTAAACATACTTAATACATTATGAATTTTTTCCAACTTACACTCCAGGTCGGCTCTTGCTTGTGCCTCAATTTCATCCAGTTCTGCTCTCAAATGTTCACCCCTGCTGCGCATCCATGTCGCTCTTCCTGCGGTCTGTAGTCGTGCAAAGGCGTTGCTAGTCCCAGCGCCCCCCTCATCGTTTCCTTTAAGTATGAGTCTTCTTCTAAGCCTGCTGAAGCTACGCGGCCCTGGAAAAGTTGATTGATGTTAGATGCATGTACTACATCAACCGTTAATTTGTTTAACCAGTTTAC
>LR880969.1:823120039-823130258 GCA_904067115.1 Aegilops sharonensis | reverse complement strand
GTAAACTGGTTAAACAAATTAACGGTTGATGTAGTACATGCATCTAACATCAATCAACTTTTCCAGGGCCGCGTAGCTTCAGCAGGCTTAGAAGAAGACTCATACTTAAAGGAAACGATGAGGGGGGCGCTGGGACTAGCAACGCCTTTGCACGACTACAGACCACAGGAAGAGCGACATGGATTCGCAACAGGGGTGAACATTTGAGAGCAGAACTGGATGAAATTGAGGCACAAGCAAGAGCCGACCTGGAGTGTAAGTTGGAAAAAATTCATAATGTATTAAGTATGTTTAGTACATGTGACGAAAAACTGATGTCCGGACTGGGAACTCGTTTGAGATGCAGACGCTAGGGATCATGGGATAGTGAGGAACGGGAGTGCAGCAGGTCCTGGAGCTGGCATTTCTGGTACAGATGACAAGGAGAGGGAGGAGCGTGTTCGCAGCTTAGCTGCAGCTGCGCTTGCTTTGGTGGAACAAGCCTTGAAAAATCCTGAACTCTTTGGAGGTACACAAAGTCTAGCGGAATAAACTGACTTGGTTAGGGTCTTGTGCGCAAATTACTAATGAGTAAATTTATACGGCATGCAGACATATTCGACCAAGCTGCTATGATGATAGCAAAACTAAGAGTTGAGAACTCCAGTGGACGTATTTATGTGGACACCTAAGTGATTGAAGTGCTGATATAATGCAGCATGATTGTTGTGCTGTAAGATCTTGCAAGCTTCATCGTAGTCTAATTTTTTTTATGTTTTCGCATATGCAGGTCCAGCACCTGCAGAGGTGCAAAACGGACCTGGTGGATCTCATGAAAATTGTGACGAGGGTGTCCACGAGGGTGGTCTGCAGAATGATATCCAAGATACCACACAGGACTTGCAGGGTGAGCAACATGGTGATGGTTCAGGTGGCAGTGACGCCTGGAGTACATCATCCGAAGATGGTTCGAGCTATAGCAGCGAACCAAGCGTTGCTACAGCGTCCAGCGGATCTGGTACCCAAATCGTTAGTGACAATGTATTTGCAAGGAACCTAGATTCTCTGTATAGAGAGGAAGGTAAAAATTCTATGATTACTAACATGTGTTTTACTTTCCTGTATTGGTAGGAAATTTGTTTCAACAAACCAGATAACAAACTCTAATGCGGTCGTAGTTAACATGGTTCTTCTGGTCAGTTATAGGGGATGAATTTCTGGATGTTGCATCGAAAGTGCCGGTTGACTACAACGGAGAAGATGACGACGAGATAGGTGTGAGATTAATTTTGAGATGCTCCCATTTAGTTGGATGTATACAAACCAAATTCTGGTTTTTGCATGCTAACACAGAATGTGTGTTCACAGGTTTGGATGCCGATTTCTTAGAAGTGGCTACCCAAGTGCCAACGGATTACACAGATGAGCAAACAGCAGGGATTGTGGGGCAAATTTTAGTTGACATGGATAACATTAATGCTTTACTTTCCGCAATGAACACATGCATCCGTTGGATTGCATGGATTGGAGGTGTGTCTTACATAAGTGGAACATATTAAGAACGTGAAAATCCACGTTGCAAGAATATAACTAGTGTCTAACCTGATTTATTTGTTTGTTGTCTGTCCGTAGCGATGATGGTAGTGGGTAGCGGGCGTCCAGGAGATGATGATGATGAGGACCCACCTATGAATGGTCCAATCTTGTTGGGGTGGCACGACGAAGAACAGGTTGACACAGGGAGAACTTCCAGAGAAGAGTCTGTATTCCGTAGACAGCAGCAGTCCGTGCTGCGCGTCCTGGATGTGCAGACAAACTGCCGACCTGGTCCGTCCTTCCGCCGCGACAATGAAGGTACTTGTTAGAAGCAGATTGGTGTTGATTTCTTTGAAGTAAAAGATTATGTCCTCTATTTATGTTCCGGCACTCATATAAATTGACATTTGTTGCAGATGGAGGGGATGGTCAAGCTCCAACCAAGCAGATAACATCCGTTTCAGGCAGCTCGGTGACTCGGTTCCAGCAAGCAATTATAGATTACCTGAAAAAATGCGGGATCAAACACACGATGACCAACAATGCAAGAAGCCAAGTTGTGGCTAATGAAGGGTGCAATGCAAACAGCAATGCTATATGCAAGAAGGACTGGGGTGAAAAGTATCCACCATCAATTGGGTTAACCCATAAAGAACCACCTCATGGTGCAGTTTCGAGGTTCATTGCAAACATGCTTGCGTGCGGCAATAGTGTTTTAAAAAAGTGAGTGCATTGGACCTCGTACATAGAAGTCCATATAGAAGTGAGAATGTAACCAATTTCGGGTTGGACAAATCTGCACATCTAAACTGTTGTTGTTGCAGGAAATGGGTGAAGCATTACAAGCCGATATTGGCAGTTGCGTCTGGTCAGGACATAAAGGATGAGCTTATGCCTGGTGCGGATGTATCATTGAGTGTGATGAGATGCATACAGAGAGCATTACAACAGAAAGACGATGCTATGTACTGCGGATGGCTGGATAGGTTCAGGGGGATCTTTGATCCAAAATTTGTTGTCAGTTCCCCACTATGCTAAGTTCAGGATCTAAAGTAATGACATTCTCCTGTAATGGCTTGCTTACGTATTTTCATTAATTAACCCTTTGCATCACAGGAAGAAGTCTGTCGAGACGATGGTGAAACTGACTGGGACTACATCGACATGATGATGAACTCGGAATCGATTGGATACAAGATTGAATGGTTGAAGAAGGTAAGTGATGGAAACCAAAAAAATTAAGTAAATTGTACAAGAAAAAGAAACCCATGTAACTAACTTTGAGAAATTTTTGCCTACATTTTGACAAACTTAAAACTTTCAGTTCTGGTTCCCCGTGGAATTCATGGACTGCTGGTCAATGTATCTTATGGATAAGGACACAAAGGTGATGATGGTGCTTGACCCAACCGAGGCAGATGAGATGGACGAGATGCAGATGAAACATGAGTCCCACGCTAAGAAGTTCCAGCTTAGGTTCTGCTCCCTGATGAACAACTACTTCGGCAATGGGATTGTTGATGCCAATGGATGGAAATTTCTATATCTGCTGGTGGCACAACATGAGCCTTGCAGCAGGTTAGGTCATCTGAACTACAACAAATTTCAGGATTCTGGATGTTTGGCTTTTATCGCTGAAAGGATCTTATGAATTTCGGTTTGGTTTCAGGGAGGACAGTGGAATTTACATAACACACTACTTCACCGACTTCACTGGGTTGTACCTCGGATCTACGCTGAACCATGTTTGTTTGCATAGGGTCTGTTTGATGTTCAATAACAAAAAGTTGTAGCTGATGCTATGCTCCCACTTGGTTTGGTGTCCTAACTGTTTATTTTTGTATTGGAAAAGCAGGAGCAGATTGACCAGAAGCGCAAGAAGCCGGCGTACGAAATAGTGAGCATGAAGGGTAACAAAGGGGACATACCAGATTTCCTCTTTGACGTAATCATCGATTGACGAAGGTGACTTCAGCTGTGCAAGACCTTTTGGGCCTCGTGTTGTGCTAATACGACTGTTTCGACAGTAGGGTGGCATGTCGTTTTTGTTAACGTACGCCGCGGTAGCGAAGAGTGTCTGCAGAAAGCAGATTACTGCAATATCAGAACTTCTCAAGGGATAGACCTATGTTAGACCCTGGTTATTATATCGTAGCGTTTGAGACGATTTAAATTTGATGAGCAGACCATGCAGCATGTACTATGTGGAATTGGTATGCATTCATTTCTACTGCCTCCGCTCCTAAATATTTGTCTTTGTAGAGGTTTCAAATGGTGACTACATACGGAACAAAATGAGCTACAATATGTCTACATACATCCGTATGTGATGACCATTTGAAATTTGTAGAAAGACAAATATGCACGAACGGAGGTAGTAAATGCCATGGACCAACTATGAAGGTAATACTACATTCGTGTGGAGTGAGGCGGGATGACTATTAATACATGATAAATGAGGTAGAAACTTAGAAAAAAATATCAGGATACAAAATGGATGGGGGTGTGGATCTATAAGGAAAAATATGTTAGACATATAATAAGTACGCTATGGGATATAATACGTATGGGCACCATGGATATGTAGGGTAACCCGTTGGATATATGTGTAATTTCTGAGCAACATAAAAAGAAAACATCAAAAAGCAATACTAGGGGTGGAAAGAAGCTAGCAGTAACTTAATGAACGATTAGGAAAACCAGTGATTTGGAAGCAAAAAATGGAAATGATATAAAAAAAGGCCCAACGGAAGAACATAACAGTGATATTGGTTCGTAGTTGATAGGTGATGCGCCTTAAAATTAGAGGTTCCAAATCTTTTGGGCATAAAAAGGTTGTACATCATCTAATTTAAAAAGAAAACCCCCGCGGGCAGCTTCGGGTTCTTCAAACAAAGTCATACTAGTTTAAACATTGGATGGATAGATGACACAAATGAAAATGGTGGCCATGGGTGTCCACCAAAGACATGAAACGAAATTCGGTCTCACAACCGCTCACTTATCCTCTGGGTGGCATACATTTTTCCGATTATATGGACTAGATGGAATCAAGCCATGAGTCGTTGGGTGCTAGTACCGTCCAAAGTGTATCATGCGCCAACTTCGACGAGTTCCCCTTTAATTTTAGGCACTCGTGCAGTGCTTGACTTTTCGTTTTGTCGGCATTGTACTGCATATTGTTGGATGAAGTTAGGGACAGGTGAAAAAATGTGTGAATTCAAAAAGAGGAATTCACGGGGATGAGTGGGTTTACAGAATATTGATGAAGTAAAGTATTCACCTTCGTGAGCGGAATCTTCAACTTAGAGCCATCATATTGCCTGATGGCATGAAGCACGCAACCCCCGGTTTCATCTCTTTTTATTTTACATGCATATGAAGATCAAAACAAGTACTAGGTCACTAACTCCATTGTAAAATAATTGCTGTGCAATTCAGCATTTTAGTATCGTACCTGGTAAATGCTTCTTCCGCAACAACCGAATACTTGGTCACCCACTGACCACCTTGGGTGGGCCATCCAGCGTAATACTCATTGAGACACTGAAATAAAGCATGATGCAGCTTCCAGGCAATCAATTCAAGCTTATCTTTTTTTGCTTCACTTGGACCATCACCTCTGATAAGGGGGTCAAGGACATGAAGTTTCCTGGACATCATGTCCCACATCAGAACTATCCAACCTTCCTCGAGTGGAACTGGCAAAAAGAACTGCAGAATGGGAAGAGGTCGAACCACATGACATAAATTAGAAAAAGGTTAATGTAACTGGTAAAATAAAATAACATAAGCGAACAAACATAAAAAAACAGTGGGGCGCGTGAGAGAGCACACCATCTGAGATGATGTTATGTCGTACGGTATATCCTTCCCAACAAGCTGCTCCTGGATTGAGGTGTTGGTGACATATTCATGGTCCGCTAGCACAAGCGTCTTCGTATAAATGGGAGAAAACACGTCGGATGGCAAAGTAAACAAAGAAAATGATTATAAAAATGCATGTGTGTCAGAAAACTCGAAATAGAGAAATTCATTAACTGTTTATTACCGCGAATTCAGGCTCCATGCTGTGCCTCCATTTCATGTATGGGCACTCTGTATTGGATTCCTGGTCGGATTGAGAGTACCTTCTTATGATGATGGACACGAGTTCATGGTCGAGCGCTCGGCCCTCGAGAAGCTGCTGCCGCATAGCCGTCCCATAGATACGAATTAGCCTTGGATTGTCATGGACAATGTAGTAGCTGCATATGAAAACAACAAAGTGGTTAAGTCATGTCAGGGACGGGGCCAAATTACTAGGAACATTCTATTGACCGTTTAGCAATAAGAGGTGGCTCGTATACATAAAAAAAGGGGGCATTGAACCTATGCAACTCCTTGGCGGGCAGATTTGTGAAGTGTTCTGCAATAAGGTCGGTAGTCGGTGGATGAGGTGGTGGTGGGACAACTCCCTTTGTCCATGGGTCAATTGCAAACCCATGCTGGAAGATATACTTCCGTTTTTGAGAGGTGTTTCGACATTGACCAAATACATTGACATTTGGGTTATTTGGCAGGTCAGCATACTTCTGAGCGACTGATACTACAGTTGACTTGAAATGAGTAAGAATGTTGCAGGACGCCCCTGAATTTGATTTCTTGGTACTAGATGTGGAGTCGTCGGCGCAGAAGGCACGCTTCCGTGAAGCCCCTCCTATCGGTGCCGTTGATGTACCTAACCAAGTATAGAAAGCATTGTTTGACTGTTAACATTTGTTTTTCTGTGTAAGGTGAGCAAAATAAAAATTTCAAAAAACATGAGCAGAAATCAGGTTGTTGCACGAACTAACCTTCACAGTCAGATAAGTCAAGCCTTTGCCCCTGGATTTTCTGAGCAGCAGGTGTGCTGAACCTCGCTAACTTTGAATTCGTAGGAACTGCACAATTCAAGCATCATAGACAGGTCATTCCATTTATGTGATTTTCTTGTCTGACTTAATTTGTTTAAGAAGATAATATGGAACCGATAGTTCTCCTACCTGATGCAGGACAATCAGTAAAACCACGTGCAGCACAGCATACACACCGCCTAGTAGCCGAGGTGATGACTTGATCAGAAAATTTGTACATGTCCATTTGCAAAGCTACACGAGCCTGAGATAGGGCATGCTGAATGGAGTTGCCAGCCTGTGTCAACTGCATTATCATCCTTGAATTCTGATGTTTTAGCATCATCGTTAACTCATCAGCTACCTGGTTTCCATGTGGGAGGGGGGGGGGGACGGCAAAGAAAATGTTAGCATCTGATATGCAAGCGGGCTGAACAATAATGGATCATAATAAAGAGAAAAAAGACGGCACATACAAGATGCGCTACTTCTGCCGTAAGTAGTGTGCAAAATCTAGTGGGCCAGGTGGAGCCTTGTTGGAGTGTGCGGCGCTGTCGTTGCGTGGATGACTGATATATGCATTAACATGAGTTGTGATGTTCACCGTAGAGACTGCCACTGGTGTCTTCGCACCCCTTTGCACCCTCTTGCTGGTTGACGATGACGGTGCATTCACTTGTGCCTTAGAACGCATGTAACAAACCGTTGAAGCGTCTCTTAACTGTTACGCGAAAACGCAGTGGGAAAGCCCGGGGGAAATGATGAAACATGACAAAACAAGCGAGGTTAGATAGGGGGCGCTCAAAGAAAGCAGGCTTTTATAAAAGATATGTCAGTAAATCTACATATTAATTACATTGGCGTGTGAGTACGACGTAGGCCCCTTCACGGGGTCAAGAGCCATGGTGAGCATTTTCCGGAGTGAATCAGGGTCGAAATCGGCGATCCTTGGAAGCACACTATGCGGTTTATTGAAAATGCCATGGTCAAGGTTGTCAAGCACAAAAATCTGCAAAAAAATTGAAATGGATAACAACAAATTATATGGTAGCGCTTAATTTGTCTAACGAGTCTAATGAGCCTGTAATAGTTTTACCTGGAAGAATAAGTGACACCCGGTAAGATTAGTAGACATGCTGTTAGCCATCGCGTCCGTCTTCAGCTTTCTAACGGCACGGAGAAGATGCTGAAGGACAAACTCGCACCAATTGAACTGATCTATAGCTTCAGTGTTCGCAATCGCCCCCCAATAATCAATTGTCGTGTAGTTGTGCTTCGTGGTTGGCACAAGGACATATCCCATGACAAAAATGACAAACGCAATCTGGAAGCAATCCCTTTCAAGCTTACTGGAGTTGTCGTTGATGTCGCGCAGCAAGAAATCTTCAGCTGCCCGCAGGCTATGAACCCCNGAACAATAATGGATCATAATAAAGAGAAAAAAGACGGCACATACAAGATGCGCTACTTCTGCCGTAAGTAGTGTGCAAAATCTAGTGGGCCAGGTGGAGCCTTGTTGGAGTGTGCGGCGCTGTCGTTGCGTGGATGACTGATATATGCATTAACATGAGTTGTGATGTTCACCGTAGAGACTGCCACTGGTGTCTTCGCACCCCTTTGCACCCTCTTGCTGGTTGACGATGACGGTGCATTCACTTGTGCCTTAGAACGCATGTAACAAACCGTTGAAGCGTCTCTTAACTGTTACGCGAAAACGCAGTGGGAAAGCCCGGGGGAAATGATGAAACATGACAAAACAAGCGAGGTTAGATAGGGGGCGCTCAAAGAAAGCAGGCTTTTATAAAAGATATGTCAGTAAATCTACATATTAATTACATTGGCGTGTGAGTACGACGTAGGCCCCTTCACGGGGTCAAGAGCCATGGTGAGCATTTTCCGGAGTGAATCAGGGTCGAAATCGGCGATCCTTGGAAGCACACTATGCGGTTTATTGAAAATGCCATGGTCAAGGTTGTCAAGCACAAAAATCTGCAAAAAAATTGAAATGGATAACAACAAATTATATGGTAGCGCTTAATTTGTCTAACGAGTCTAATGAGCCTGTAATAGTTTTACCTGGAAGAATAAGTGACACCCGGTAAGATTAGTAGACATGCTGTTAGCCATCGCGTCCGTCTTCAGCTTTCTAACGGCACGGAGAAGATGCTGAAGGACAAACTCGCACCAATTGAACTGATCTATAGCTTCAGTGTTCGCAATCGCCCCCCAATAATCAATTGTCGTGTAGTTGTGCTTCGTGGTTGGCACAAGGACATATCCCATGACAAAAATGACAAACGCAATCTGGAAGCAATCCCTTTCAAGCTTACTGGAGTTGTCGTTGATGTCGCGCAGCAAGAAATCTTCAGCTGCCCGCAGGCTATGAACCCCAGTCTTGTTCATCTGAAGTGTTGTATTTATAAAATAGACAGCTTCTGGATTGATATTGGCATCCCTTCCTTTGACATTCCGATGGCCACAAGGGATGCCAAACACCTTGTATACATCCTCCGGCCAGAACTTGAGCACCTTGTTCTCTCTGAGTTTAATCTCCCTTCGGCTGAAGCTAACCCTGCTCATTATCCAGGCGCTGCATGTCCAGTCGTATGGCTTGCCATTGAGCCCCTTCTCTTAAAAAAAACAAAGTGTTACTGCGATGGATCCATGCGACCGCTGATACGATCTCCATTGGTCGTATAAATACATTGTCGACGTTGATCCAGAACCTTGGCCTTCTCCGCCGAAACTTGCAGACTGCGAACTATGATCATCCTAGCCGAAAAAAGTAGCCACAAACAATGAAAAATTCCCTCCATTCAGAATTCACTGAATGCAAAAACATGATACAGATGGGATTGAGTAATCAGATGCGCTAGAGAAAAAAACTAATGGATGAGGAAGAATTACCATGTGTCTGGCGCAGCTTGGATGGGAGAAGCCCCTGAACGATTACGAAGAAGCCGCGGCGGAGAGGGTGAACTTGGCGTGGCAGTCGCCAGCGGCGGCGTCGGCAAAATGTGATGCGGTATACTAGACGATGAGGGGCGACATCCCACGGTCTAGGGCTCGCATACTTTTTAGTTCGCTGCCTATTTTGCCCCTGAGCTGCATGTGAGGGGTAACGCAAAAATGTTGCGGAGCGGCCGCATGTGCCTGCACCTTTGGGCCTCTCAATCGGTGGAGCAAACAAGTGCAGCTCATCGTGTAGTGTTGACGAGCGGTGGATTACACTGCATTACATTAACAACCTGTCGGTGCGCGTAAAATTGCCCACCTGAGTGGGATTGTGGAAATAACATTATAATAATTTAGCTGCAGCACACCATCAAAAAGAATATACATGTACAGATGAATCAAATTGAAAAACAACTTGCGGCCACAAACACAGCACATAACAAACGAGGTCGATCCAAGAATATATTCAATAATGTTAAAGGAGCTTCATTAAGTTCAGAGAAACAGACTACAACACTTCATCTTGCATAACTACTGGGGTTTACATAGGGAAACAGGCTTAGCGGTAGAGGGAGCCACCCTTGATTAATCCAAGAAATTCACATTCCCTTCTAAGTACGCATCACACGCATAAAACTAGGGGTGCTAATCTAGTTTCCCGACGCTACTACCATCATCAGGACCAGGGCTGTGAGCATGATGTTGGTCGCACCAAGGAGAACTGCAATGACGACAAGGCTTTGAGTGCCGTCGCAGAAGCCGGCGCTGCCGCCTGAGGGGGGTGCTGAATCTGATTATTTCCGACTGGTGGAGCTTGCTGGACTTGAGGATGGATCTGAGCCTGTGGCTGGTTCATCGCCGGAACTAACTGCGCC
>LR880969.1:823062522-823084339 GCA_904067115.1 Aegilops sharonensis | reverse complement strand
AACATCCGACAAAATGTTATATATCAGCCTTGGATACCACTTCTACCAAAAAGGTCTCATGTTTCTAAAGTATAATTAATATTTATGACTATATAAAAAACACGATTTCAAAAAGAATTTAAATTTTACATGTCATTTTAAAAATAATTCATGTGTTATTTTAAAATATATACATACAATTTAAATATTTACGAATTATAAAAATGTCTATTTTATTCAAATATTATTCATGTGAGGATCTGCAATCTGAGGGCGCACTAGGTTCGCTTTTTTTTTTAAACACGCAAACTTTTATATAATATATAAACTTTTTAAAACAAGACCTTTTTTTCTTAAAGTATGAACACTTTAATGTACTACATAAATATTTTATTTATAACGTGGAAATGTTGAGAATTATATGGGAATCTATTTAAATATACAAAACTTTCTTAAATTACTTTAATATTTCATTAAAAATGTGAGCACTTTTAAAAATTGTCAAATTAATTTCATTTAATATTTAATATTTATATTTTTTAAATTATTTGTGGAGATATTTTATTAAATCATATGAATTTTTAATGTACTTTAATTTAATTATATATATATATATCATTTATAACACACAATTATAATTTACATAGTTTACAAAAACTGGAAAAAACTGAAATGTTGAAAATGGTCCATTTTACCCACACGAGCGCATTATGTTATATAAAGAGAAATTTATCCTTTGTAAAATTACATGTTCTTGGTCGGAGTGGTATTTGTGGCCGCTATATAGTATTAGGGTGCAGGTTCAAATAATTGACCCGGCACTATTTTTGATCGAATAAATTAATTTGTTTACGTTGTTCAACCTGCTGTATAAAAAGCGTGTGAATATATATGACAACAAATTTCACCTTGTCTGCTGGTTAGCCACTCCCACATGAAGGTACAGGTAACAGGTTCGATCCCTCACCACAAGCGTGTGAATATATATTTGTTTCTCACCAAGGTCTTTTATGTAAGGAGAAAACAATTCCAGGGGTTTTTTCACATAAACCAGGACACTTGGGGTGCCTCGTTAAGGCCGTGGACGTATACATATAAGATGTGAACTGTATTTGCACGTCCATGCCAAGTTATGGAACCAGTTCAACGTATTTTTCAAGTTCAGGCACTAAAGTGCACATTCGTGGCAAGTTCAAGCACCAGTGGTGTAATTACCTCTATATAAAATTATGTTTTCTTTGGTAATCCAATAAATGCTTATCAAATAAAATTATTTTTGTTCCTCTATCACATTAATACGGGCCAAAAAGTCACAGCACGGACAATTATTTAATACTCCTGAACTAAAACCACGTCAAGTATTTGTGAAAGGAGGTAATATTATTTATAAATGAAGAATCTGTGAAAACCAATGACAATAAAAACAGTACATTAACTAGGATCTTAATTAGCGTACCTAGGTCGATCAGAAGATGTTCAACAAGAATTAGAAGGAATTCACATAAAACTGGTGTTTGACAAGAATCCTTCATTTCAATTCTTTCGTTAAGCTCGGTGTTTGACAGTTATGCCCAACTTTTGCACCAACCCTAACCTAGTAATGCTATTATCATCATTAATATATTCACACACACCTTCTCCAGTTCACATCTCTTCTTTTCTCCTACTTCATTATTAGGATGTGCGTTGCGCACGAAACTGTGCGATCAATTTTGTGTGCGGTCCCACATCCCATACAAACTGATAAAACACCTTCAACACGGCCCACACGTCGGAGGCACATTCCCGCGTGTGCCCGTTCCTTGTTTCAGCTACAAACCACGCGCCCGCGTACACGTCGTGGCAGGGGCAGCAGCACACTCGGCACAGCCGCGTCTCCCTCTTCCCCACCTCCCTGTCCTATATATGGATCCTACTCCGATGAGGCGATTGGTCCTATAGTTGGGGGTGGATTTGGAATTCAGTCTATTCAAGCAAGGATGGTGTGGTGGCGGCGACATCCTCGTGGTGGACCTGTGTCCTCGGGCTCTACCGTTGCGATGACATTTGCTTCAGTGCCGGCGCGAAGCTAGGGAGGTAGTCTAAGAGCGGATGCAGATTGTGGTATGCATCGACGGCAGCTGGAAGATGGTGGATCGTTTGATGGGTTGGTGGTACGTGGATGGCGGGTATTGTTTCCTCCTTCGACGTCTTAGTCATGTGGGGGTGCCAGATCTGGGGTTTGATGGCGTGTCCGGGATGTTGCCCCGGTCTGATTCGTTCAACAGTAATGGTTTCGCCTTTGGCGAGCCACCTTGGAGGTCCGCAAAGCTGCATGTCAATGATAGAGCCACGTTGAGCGGTTGTGGTACCAGAGGTATGTGACGGGCGTCGGTGTCAAGCTCAGCGGTTTCTTCGGTCTTGTTTGCAATTTTACTTCTTGGCTGTTGTTTATTTGTGCAAAGGCTAGCGTTCTGCTATTTGTTCAATTTTACCAGGTCACTATGTACGTGACTTATACTATGATCCTTATGATCTAAATAAGACACGTATTACCATGCAATTTTTTTATTTTTACACAATCACATTAATATGGTCCAAGAAGTAACAACACGGACCATTATTTAAGCTCAATGCTTAACAACTATGCCCAAGCTTTGCACCAACCCTAACGTAGTAGCGTTATTATTACCATCAATATATTCACACACACCTTCTCCAATTCACGCCTTCCCTTTTCTCCTCCTTTTTCATTGGACACAATCAATATATTCACACACACCTTATTCGATTCATACCTCTCTTTCTCTCCCCCTTCACTATTGGGATGTGCGCTGCGCACAAAACTGTGCGGCCAGTCTTGTGTGCGGCCGCACATCCCATGAAAAAGAGAGGAACACCCCACCAGGGCCCACATGTCGGAGGCACATTCCCGCCCGCGTGTGCCCGTTCCTTCGTCCTTTTCGGCTACAAACCACGCGCCCGCATACACGCCGCGGCAGGGGCAGCGCAGCAGCAGCACACTCGCCGCAGCCGCGTCTCCCTCTCCCCCTCCTCCTCCCCCTCGTCCGGGACGAGCCCGCCGCCGCCGCCGTCGCCTCGCGATCTGCTCCTCCTCGGCCGCCCCTGCCCCCGCTCCTCCTCGAGCTCTCGTCCTCCTCTTCCTTCTACTGGAGGCAGGGAGACAGACAGCGGGGGCGCCTCTTCTTCCGGCACGAACAATGGCGGTGGGCTATCTCTGCTTTCCTCCCCTCCTTTTTCGATTTCATTCACAGCCTCCCCGATTCGAAGCTCTTGGGAGAAAATCATGGATGTTGTGCTGTGCGGGGATTGTGTGCGATTGATCTGCACCGCGTCCGTACGCACGAGGAATTTCAGCTCCGGGAAAGATCCCCTTTTCCCCTTCCGCTCTCCGTTCCGATGGATGCAGGGGGGGGGGGGGGGGGGGGGGGCGCCGGCGGGCCGCGCGGCGGGGGGTTTGGGCGCGGGGAATGCGCCCGTTTCCCCCTGCCGCGGCTCGGGCGTGGGGGTGGGGGGGGGGGGGGGGGGGGGGGCGCCGGCGGGCCGCGCGGCGGGGGGTTTGGGCGCGGGGAATGCGCCCGTTTCCCCCTGCCGCGGCTCGGGCGTGGGGGTGGGGGGGGGGGGGGGGGGGGGGGCGCCGGCGGGCCGCGCGGCGGGGGGTTTGGGCGCGGGGAATGCGCCCGTTTCCCCCTGCCGCGGCTCGGGCGTGGGGGTGGGGGGGGGGGGGGGGGGGGGGGAAACTCTCGTGATTGTTCAAGAAAGATGCGTGTGATTTAGTTTTGCATATGAGGGTTTTTGGCTCGCTAACTAGAATTAAAAAAATGGTCTTTTTCCCCAACTAGAATCGGATGCAGTCAACTTGTTGATTTTAGCAGTCACCGGATTTTATGTTGCATAGATAGCGTGGGATCAGTATTTGTCAGCTCCTCTCCGTTTCTCATAGTGTGGGATCAGTTTTACTACTTGTCATTGTCTGCATTTACCTGTCAGATTGTCAAAGTACATAACTTGTATATATCAGAATCTTATCTGAATCCTTTTTCTTAAGTACCGTTTGATCTAATATTTGTTCTTTTAATTCTAGTGGATGCGCTCTGGACCGCAGAGTTCAATGAGAATGCTGATTCCGTGATGCGCATTTTTTACTGTCGCATCCTACTTCAGTTTCGTCATGTCGACACGTTGACTCTCTTGTGATCAGACATGGCTGTAACAAGTCAGACACATTGACTCTCTTGTGACCAGGCATCATGTTGCATTGCCTTTGTCTTTGTCTGCATTTTTCTTTTACTGTTTGTGTATTATTAGGATGGCGCCAAGTAAGATGCTTGCAATAGTTTGTCAAAATACAGCTTTGTATAGCGCGCAGAGATATATAGCACCACCAGCTAAACACTTCATCTGAATCTATTTTATTGAGGTCCATTTGGTCTAACATATGCTCTTTCAATTTTGTTTGATGCATTCTGGAACCTAGAGTTGAATGAGACCCTGCTGATTTCGCGTTCCGCATCTCGGTTCTTGCATGGTCTCTTGTTTCATATGATGTTCATGTTGATGCATTGACACTCTTGTGATCAACCATAGCATTACCACATTACCAGGTTGACACTCTTTAATGCCGGGATTCTACTGTTTTAGTTTATTATGTTACCGTGATCCACCTATATATATGGTAAAAATAAAGAAAACTCTTACTTCTCGGGCGCTTCAGCTCACGCATTTGCACTGCAAACATCCTTGTTTATCCATTTGGTAAAAGCATCATCAAATGGTACTGCAGCAGTGCTTGTTTACTTAGTCTTACTCTAGGCATGATAATGAGCAATCCTGGTCAATCTGCTCGCCTTTTTTAGATTTACCTACTCGATCACTTTAGTTTACTCCCATAAAATCTGTTTAGCCCTGTTATGCATGTCTTGTCCTAGTGCCCACCTGAAACATAGCATACTTCAATTAGTTAGGCATCCCCAAAACTACATATCAAACTGTTTCTGATTCAGCTGATGTATATTCTCCGGGCATTAGCTTAATTTCTTCTCGTGACAGTGGTCAAGGGGAGTTTGTTCAATAAAAAAAGGGTTTTTTTCCCCTTCTTCCTTTTCGATGCATTCTAAACTCTAGAGTCAAATGCAGTTGTAATGAGTTCATGCTGGAGATGCCAATAGCGGTATCTTGTGTCTGTTGTGGACTTATGGCATAATAAAATTATTATTCTCTCGCATCAATTTATTCTCTATAATTGCTTGTCTGGTTGTTTGCTTTCAATATTAATCGAGTTGTGCTTAACTCATGTCACAGGACTGGACCAGTGGTAGTGATGATAGTGATAAGTTTGATTGGGACAGTGATGGTGAGGCTGAGCCCTCATCGGCTCCGGCTATGAGGAACTTCGATGCTCCTGGCCCATCCACCCTCGTAAGTCAGATATAAATTTTGTACTTCATCGCAAGAGCTATCCATGGTTTGTTATTATTATGGTCATGGTGTGATATTTGTTCGTGTAACTGCCTAAAGAGTTCCAATGGGTGGATCAACGGGGAAGCGCCGCCTACTTCTTTGATCGAGGGATATGTGGCAATGGGCTTCCCAAAAGAGATGGTCGTGAGGAGTATCAAGGAGACTGGTAATATAGAAGTAATCAGTTCCATTTTATTTATCCTGTTTGTGTTTGTACCTTTTTTTAACGCCTTCTGATTTCAGGACATAGTGATGCAGATGCGCTGCTAGAGCTACTCCTCACGTACAAGGTATCTGACTATTTATTACTGAATTTATTCTGTAGTGCTCATGATTCATGGCAAGGATCGTTTATTCCGATTGAGATGTGAAATTCAGGCACTAGGTGACGATGATAATGCAGTGGGCAATCACTCTACTTCTGGCTGCAACCCCCCTATTGTTGAAGATGATGATGATCTTGATTTTGAGAAGTGGGATGGCGATGATGATACTGGTGGTAGAGAGTCAAGCTCTGATGATTCTGGTTATGAGGTAAATGATTTCTTATCTCCAGTTCAGCAGCAAAGAATTCTTACTGTTTTGAGCTTTGTGAAGTTTGAGCACTTGATTTTTCTACATAGAATTTTCACCATGTTAAAGTTCTTTTTTCCTATAAGAGCGTAATATAAGGAGTGAGTTGAATAACGTTAGACAATACCTCCCGCAGAGTAATCAAACAAATTGGAAAACAGTAGAAAACTGAGTGTATTATTGTCCTGCTTCTTTGTGAATTTCATGAATCAGAAAATTAATTTCTGTTAGACACCACTTGTTTTCTCTTTAGTTCGTATGCATTTGAAAATCAGTAACAAGTCTTACAATTTGTGGATTTATTTTGCCACAAGCAAATTATTTGAAAATGATCATAATGCTGGAAAAGAACATCACTTACCACATTAATTAGTTGCATCAAACTGCCCTCCAAGACCAACCTCAGGAAAGCAACATCTACCTGTTAGAGCTGACATCTAATCTCGGCTTTTGTCGTACCTTTGTGCAGGAGTTTCTACGAGAGATGTCAGGCAAGGACGAGAAGATCAACTCATTGCGAGACATGGGCTTTTCTGAAGATGAAGCAAACATGGCCATTACGATATGTGGTATGCCTCCGTTTGACCGTCATTCTTTCTTCATGGAAAAGGCACCACCTTATGCTATATACTTCTGTTTGAAATTTTTCCTAGGTGTGGATGCTGATCTCTCTGTATTGGTCGACTCGATTAGTGCATCACAGGTTACAGAAGTTTGTCACTCTAGAAACTTATCTGACCATCAGGTATCTTGTGGTTTGATGCACATTCAAACAGGAAAATGGTTTCCCTCTTTTAATTTGATGAAGGACACTGGAATCTGTGTACATTGGCAGGTTACAGCTAGATGCTTTGATTCCTTTGGAGGGAGAAAGAGGGCAAGATTGATTGAAGAGAGCAAGAAAAAGAGGAAGCGATATGGAGGTGGAGCACAAGGCAAACGACCTTCCTCGGATGGCAGCGATGAGGAATCGATGCGTCTCCCAAAACCAATGGTTGGGTTTAACCTTCCTGGTTATAGGGGAGCATCAATGACCCGAGTGCTTCCTGAACTAGCTACCGGACCACCTTATTTCTACTATGAAAATGTGGCCAGAGCTCCAAAAGGTGTATGGGCAAAAATTACAAGATTTCTGTTTGACATCCAGCCTGAGTTTGTGGATTCTCTTCATCTGTGTGCAGCTGCCAGGAAAAGGGGATATATCCACAATTTGCCAACCGAGAACAGGTCACCGCTTCTCCCTTTGCCTCCAAAGACAATTTTTGAGGCATTCCCTCATTACAAGAAGTGGTGGCCATCCTGGGACCAGAGAACGCACCTCAATTGCTTGCAAACATGTATGGCCCCTGCAACGGTGACAGAACGGATCCAGCAGGCTCTTTCAAGCTCAGGCAATCCACCACCTCAAAGTGTACAGAAATATGTCAGGCATGAGTGCTCAAAATGGAACCTTGTCTGGGTTGGCAAAGACAAAGCTGCTCCATTGGAACCTCATGAGATGGAGTATCTTCTTGGTTTCCCAAAGGACCACACAAGAGGAGTCGGCAAGACACAGAGATACAAGTCTCTCGGCAACTCATTCCAAGTCGATACTGTCGCTTACCACTTGTCAGTGCTGAGGGGCATGTTTCCCAATGGTGTGAGGGTGCTGTCCTTATTCACCGGTATTGGAGGAGGAGAGGTTGCCTTGCACAAGCTTGGGATCCACATGAGGGTAGTAGTTTCCGTTGAGATAGGCGAAGCTAATAGGCAGATTTTGAGGAGTTGGTGGGATCAGACCCAGACGGGCACATTGATTGAGATAGCTGATGTGAAATCCCTCAAGGATGATGAAATTGCATCATATGTTAGAAGATTTGGCGGCTTTGACTTGGTGATTGGGGGCAGCCCATGTAACAATCTTGCCGGAAGCAACCGACACCATCGTGATGGCTTGGAGGGCGAGCACTCATCTTTGTTCTATGACTACTTTAGGATCTTGAATTCCGTCAAGTCAGCTATGGTGAACATGTAGCCTAATCGCTGTAGTACCTATGCTACCGTTTAATGCTTATACCTAGGAACTGTAACCGATCTGTGTTTAAACATTGAGTTGATGTGGAGGATGTTTATTTGGGAGAAAGATCACATTAACATTTAGCTGTATGATCTATTGTTGCTAACTAATTTATGGCCTGTTCATCTTTATATGGAAAAGCACCATTGCAGCCCCCTTCAAATCTTCCAGAGCCTACTATTGTACAGGCAGGGAGTAATTGCACATGACTGCACTTTCTACCTTGATCTGCTTGACAACTTGTAATTTGCACAAACATTCCCCTGCATAGTTTGTCCTTGGTCTGAAAAAGCAAATCCTGATGTTGTATTTTGAATCAGGTTGTTGTCTGGATCATATGGACAATATGCACAGTCATGATGCTGTTATCCGTTTTCCATCAAGTAAGTTTTCACTACATTTTGTTTCTGATGCTTTTCAGAATCCCTAAACCATCCAGATGTAGAGCAAAGCTACCTTTTCTTGTTTTCTACAGTTGATGACTTCAAATTATTCAAGGAGTGTGCGGCGTAGAAGGATGTAAGGTTTCTGCACTTGTATCCATAGAAACTTCGGTGTTGGTAAATTCTCTTTTGGATGGATTTTGATGGGGAATTTTTGTTTTTATCAAGGATCAGATAATACTAAGAGACTAACAAGAGTACAGTAAATTACTAGATCATCCTTAGTTCGATACACTAAAACTTGCTGTGGTTACTTTCTTGGGGCTCTGAAAATAATTCCTCTGAAACTTGCTGTGGATCATACCGTCAGTTTATTAAATAATTACTCTGGAAACTGGGATCTCTCTCATCTTGGTTACCTTTACCTACTGCATTGCAAAACCTGAAGCTCAAGCTAAAATCTGAAACTCTCTGTCCATTTGCTCTAGCTGACAGCAAGAATAATGCGCAGCAAGCACTATGCCCGATTGTGTCGCGAATGCCTAATCAAGTTCCATCTCGATATAATTTCATTGTGTTTAACTTGTGAAATCGATGCAGATGTGAGCATTGAAGTTTTGTCTGGCTGCAGAGAGATGCCTGGAGTTCCATTACAGTACAGGCAATCTCATGTATGACGAAAACGGGTTTGTTTTGCTTCTGCCGTCACATTGCTGATATGACTCTGAATCTACACTGCACTTGGCTGCACCCTCTATCTTGATCTGCTTGACAACTTATAATCTGGACAGACATTCCCCTGCATAATTTTTCCTTGGTCTGGACTGAAAGAAGCAATCCTAATGTTGTATATTTCAAATCAGGTTGTTGTTTGGATCGTAGGGACAATATGTACAGTCACGCTGCCATTGTAGATTGTAGAGCAAAGATAGATGATGGACATCTTCACTAGAACGGCTTCGCTTCTGTGTGACTTCAATTGAGTAAATTACTGGATCATTCATACCCTAGAATCTGTTGTGGTTACTTTCCTGGAACTCTGATAACAGTTGCTCTGAAATTAGACCATCCATACCTTCAGCTCAGTAAATAGTTGCTCTGAAACCTGGTATCTAGTAGTTACTTTTACATGCTGCTTAGATGAATAGTTACCTAAAATCAGGAGGCACCAAGTCCAACTCTGAAACTGAAACTCTACACACTGCTCTAGCGGACACCAAGAGATGCTCTAACTGAAACTCTGAAACTGGATTGTGTCGCGAGTGCCTAACCATGTTCGTCGATGTAGCTCGCATTACAAACTCTTTATTTTTCCTTGTGAAATCGATGCACTTGTGCATCCGGTTGCGGAGAGATGTGTGGAGCTGGATTTCATTCGTCGTCCACCCGGTGGCCGTGGGCGGTCAGCTGATGCAGATAGATCCTGAGCGGTTGTGCTCTGAACCTGAAGCTGAAATCGAACTTTGCCACATCTGAAAGATAGATCCTGAGCCGTAGCTGATGTCGAGTTCTTGTGTTAATGTGCTGTGTGTGCCACCTCAGTATACTTCTTCGGCCTGTGAATTCTGCTGCTTGTAGTAGCCCGTGTTCTTCTCCTGACACTGCCGGGGTTGTCTTCTGCTCGTACCCAAGTTGGGACCCACGGGGCAGTCTCGCTCACTGACTAATTGATGAGTGGGTGTTGCAAGGTCCCACAAGGCAGTGGAGGATGCATTATCTCATCTTCAGAAGTTGATCATCCATTACAGTGCACGCAACCTCAGGTACGACAAAACGCAACGGGTTTCGTGTGCTTCTGCCGTCATATTGCTGGTATGACTCTGAAAGAACAATGATATATTTCAAATCAGGTTGTTGCCAGGATCGTGTGGACAGTATGTACAGTCACGCTGCTGTTATCCGTTTGCCATCAAGTAAGTTTTCACTACACTTTGTTTCTGTCCCATTTCAGAATCCCTGAACCATTTAGATTGTAGAGCAAAGATAAATGATGGACATCCTCACTAATCACCAGGGCTGATTACTTACTACCTTTCTCTTGTTTTTAACAGCTGACGGCTTCAAATTATTCAAGGAGAGCACGGTTTACAAGGATGTAAGATTTCTGCACTTGCATCCATAGAAATTTGGAACTTGGTACATTCTTCTTTGAATGAAGGGGAACTTTGTTTTTCATCAGGGACAAGACATAATAAGATATACTAACAAAAGTAAATAAGTGCTCGGAAAACTTTCGTTACTTTTCGGCAAGTTCAGTTCAGTAAGTTGTGTCATCCACACCCAAATTGGGCCCCACGATCCAGTCTCACTCGCTGATCGACTTTTTTTTTTCCGCAGGATGCTAAGTGACACTGTATGAGTGGATGCAAGGTCTCTCGTCATGTTCAGTATGAATGGGCTGGTACAATGCTATAAGGAAATGCATGTGTAATGGAAAAATCACTGGGGAGACGCAAGCAAACCGTTAGTAGTAAGTACTAGTTAGGATGATGGACATGAACTTTTGGTCTATGTGTGTATATACACACTATATCGGAAAAATCTAGTAATTAAATAAATATTCAAAAATTTCTGAAAATATTTTTGAAATAAAATTGACCTTCCATTGTACTTGTAAAAAAAATCCACAAAAAGGAAAAATCCCGTTGACTTCATTCAATTTTTTTTTGGCCGAAATAGTGTGAATAGTGACCTATAATAGTAGTAATAATTTTTTGCTTTCCCCCCTGAAGTCAACGCTGGTTTTTTATTCGTGAAAAAAATACTAGTGCAAAAGAAAGTCAGATTTATTCTTAAAAAATCTATTTTTATTTTTTCATATAAGGTGTATATACATCCAGGAACCAAAGGGTATTTGTATCTCCCTTAGGATGATGTCCTAAGTTGCTATGAGTCGAAATTATAACTTGCCATAAACTGATAATTGTTTTTTTTTGGGAAATCTCGTTTAAATGTACTACTGATTTCTGAAAAAATAATGCTATGAAAAAAAAAACAATAACATAGAATTGGTAATGGTGCATCATGTGAAGTGAATTAAGGAAGATGACCATTATTCTCACACATCAAAATGCAGCCCTTGAGCACACACAGTATGCATGCATTTATCGGTGTGAAAAAAGGAAATCGTCCCTGAGAGGTAAACCACGTATAACCCCGGCATGGCCGAGGCGTTCGTTGGAGATCACCATTGCTCATACACTTTGTGAGTCCACAAGAGATGGACGGCACAAATATGGGAGCCCTTGTTTCCGTGGCACGTCAAATGGAGATTTGTCCATGCGCCTCTCAATTCTATAGATCTGACACAACGATTCAACCTTGCTGGAGAAAGGCGTCGTCGCAGCACCCAAGGGAAAACATATCCCTACATTTACCGCCCAAGGCGAGACCTATTTCTTTACGGCAACGTCGCTGCCATGTAAACACTGCCTAATAACACGCCAACTCAAACCCTAGCCACAAGGCTACAATGCCAAAGTAGAGGGCAAGCATCCTCTCGCCGCCGAAGTGCAAGCGAAGGGAGATGGGACCAACGGCCTCACCGGCCCATACGACATTGCTCGCCGGGACTCGAGAGAGGGGGGAAGCCGACATGTTAAAGTGAATCAAGGGCAAATCGGTCATTTTATAGTTGCAAGAGGTAAAAAAAAAGGAGGAGAAAGGCAGAAAGACACGGTCAAGGAGTGAGTGAAAGAGGACTGATCTCTTCTCTTCTCCACCCTTCCGCTTCCCCTTCCTCCCGCCGCCGCCATGGACGGATGAGGAGCTTCCTTGCGATTGCTTTCTTTCCGAGAAGCCCAGACCCCCTCCTCACCCGCGCCGCGCCATCGGATCCCCCGTCCCGCGAGCTTCCCGTCGATCCCAGCCTCGCCCACCTGCATTTGATCCGATCCGCTCTCCGCTCCAGGGCCACCGCTAGGTCGTCTCCATGAGCGGCGGCGGCCCGGAGGAGGCGCCGCTGGAGTTCCCCTCGGCGGAGTGGCGGCGCGTGTACGAGCGGCTCCAGGGGCTGCTGCCGCGGGTGGAGGCGCTCGCCGCCGACCGCGCGCGCCTGGAGGAGGCCGTCAGGCTGTCGGACGCCCGCGAGAAGAGCCTCCATGCCCGCCTCCTCCAGGTGGTTAGCTAGCTAGGGTTTACATTTATCCATTTGGGGTTTTCATAAATCTAAATTAATCTTAATTATGGTTTGCGGTTGATTGAAGGCGGAGGCGAGCAGGGAGAGGTGGAAGGCGGCCTACGCCCAGCTGCCTCCCGGTGCCAATCCCAAGCTCGCCGGTAAGAATTGGATCTCCTCTTCACTGTTCTGGATGATTTGGGTGAAGAAATTGGCATCATTTTCCCGTTTTGGCTCGATCCCTTTGGGTCAGGGAGTTGTCATTGTAGGTTTACGACCTGCTCAATATCAATTTGGTTGTCATTTTAAGTTGTACGACGAAGCGCCCAATTTCGGTGAAATCATGCTGCTGCGACTGACGACGTTGTGTTCAATGCAGAACTTCAAGAGCGCGACTTGGTGGATTCCGAAGCCCATGAAGAAGCTCTTCCTGATGCTGATAACTCTCTACTGAAGGTACTTACTGAAACTCCATGGGGTCCTGTTTTGTTAATAATGCAACCAAAGGAAGGTTACTGGAAAGCTAATTAGGAATTATTAAGTTTGATTTCCATATAGGATAATCAGTTTCTGGGGGAGTGCTAACAGACTGGAGTCTGTTTTGTAACAGGAGACTAGTCAAAAAAAGTGCAGGAAGCTTACCAATGGGGAGACTAGTCAAAAAAAGCGCATGAAGCTTACCAATGGGGAGACTAGTAAAGAAAAGCGCACGAAGCTTACCAGTGAGATGCATCTTGAAAGGTGCACGGTGAGTCTCCCTTTCACTCCTCTTCTCTCACGCCCTCGCCCTGCTCCACCTTGCCCGATGCATCCCAGATTTAGCATTTGTGTTGCTTATCTCCTCGAGATCTAGACGATTTTTCTTGGTTCATTTGCTGTAAACAATTTTGCAGAGTTATCTTTTCTAGAAATCGAGTGGATTTAAGTGTTCATATTCCTTATAAGATAGCTGTTTCTTTCACCTTTTGTCATCTGAGTGGAACCAACATTGCTGGCAGACCCCCTAATGAATTAACCTTGTAAGTTGCACATGAGAACTGTGGTCATGATCAGCCTTATATGATTATAGCAACTTGAAGGTCTTCCTGCTTGTGTTCAATTCATCAGTTAACATTGCCCCACACTTGTTTCTGGCCAGTGAATCATCTAATTTGCAAACTGTAGGATCCTTGAGTATTATGTATGTATATCACAATTCACAATATCTGTCAACTTTGTGTAAGATACTTGATTTTCCTAAAACATGGTTGTACGTGATGGACTGACAACATAGCCCAAACAGTCCTGATGATTATATTTATCACTAAATTTGCAACACCGACAGTTATCGCCGTGGAACCTGATGGTTCGTTGTGGTTAATGTGCAGATTTCTGTTTTTAGTTCTATTATCCGTTAGAACTGCTACTGTTCTTTTCATTTACTGTTTGGTGTCTTCAATGAAAGCCTTTGTCTAATAAGATGCTAATGTGTTTTGTGCTCGTTCAACAGATGCAGATCTTTGTCAAGATCAACTGTTCAATTTTTCGCAAAAAAAGAAAGAACCAGTGTTTAAAGACCATCGCTCTTGAGGTCATGAGATCAAATACGATCTACGATGTCAAGGAAAAGATACAAGACAAGGAGGGCATCCCTGCAATCCAGCAGAGACTCATGTTTGGCAGTGAGCTGCTGGTGGACAGCTGCAGCCTGGAGGACTACAACATTGAGGAGGAGTCCACCCTCACCCTTGACCTTGTTCCCCAAGGGATGCATATCTTTATCAGGGCACGGAGTGGCAAGATCATGACGATGGGTGTTGACGGAGAAGATAGCCTGTACAGTGTCAAGGCAAAGTTTTTCGATGAAACCGGCATCCCCCCAGGCAGACAGCGCCTCTTCTTTGCCGGGAAGCAGCTGGAGGATGGCCGCACCTTGGCTGACTACGACGTGCAAAATGAATCTACCCTTCATGTCGCGTTTCGCGGCATCACGCGTCGGAGCGGTCAGATGCGCGTCTCTGTCAGGACGGTGACTGGGAAGAAAGTCATTGAACGTGCGATGAAGCGCAGACAGGCCGTTGACAACATCAAAGCGTGGATCTACTCTGAGTTGTGCATTCTCCCGGAGGAGCAGCTGCTCTCTGCCGAGGACGGCGCCCCCCTGGCGGAAGTGATCCGTCGTTCGTGCGTCGTTGTCCTGCAGATCCGTCCTCCTGGTGGTTGGTGAGATGGATGTAAATTGGTCCTTTGCTTTTGGTGGTACCATACCATTAGTGAGAGCTCAGTCAGACTCGGCAGCGATTGCACCTGAAGGGCATATATTTTAGTACGACAATATGCAGGGTGTAAAATGAGTGAAGTGTTGTAGTTTCTGGGCTCGTAATAACAGACCTGTGTATGTAGGTACGTAGTACGTGGGGTTTCTCTGAAGGAAATATATGTATATGTATTCCCTTGATGTCCAGACATTAACTGTTGATGAGCATTGTGCTGCTCTGTTTTGCCTGCATTTTGTTTCTGTTTCTTTTTCAGAATCCCTAAACCATATAGATGCAGAGCAAAGCTGGACGTGGAGATCTTCACCAATCACCAGGGCTGATCAGTGATCATGGCAACTTTTGCTTGTCTTGTGCATCAAATGATTCAGGGAGAGCAAGTCGTACAAGCATGTAAGTCTTCTGCGCTTGTATGTAAATTTTGGAGTCGGTAAATTCTGCCTTGAATGTATTTGGTTGGGTACAAGAGATATCCACACAAATAATTAATTGCTCTGGCTTCGTTTTTGTGCAACTACAGTTGAGTAAATTACCAGGTCATTCACACACTAGAGCTTGTCGTGGTTACTTTCTTGGGACTTTGAAAACGGTTGCTCTGAAATTTGACCATTCAGTCATACCTTCAGTTCAGTAAATTTGAGTATTAAGTTGGATCTCTCACCTTAGCTACCTTTACCTAGTGGCATTACAAACCAGAAGCTCAAGGTACGCTAGGCTCTCAGAATTATGAAGATTAGTACTCCCTCTGTAAAGAAATAGAAGAGTTTAGATCATTTCTTTAGTAATCTGAAGGCTCTTATATCTCTTTACGGAGGAGTACGTATTACTCCCTCTGTAAACGCTCTTATATTTCTTTATGGAGGGAGTACTAGCTGAAATCAGGAGACACCAAAGTGTAACTCTGGAACTGAAACTCTACCCATTGCTGTAGCCGACAGCAAGAGCAACGTATGGCAAGCACTCACGATGCTCGATTTTGCTGCAAATGCTTACTTCTATCCAGTATGATTTATCTGCGTGTTTGCCTTGCGAGATGCAGATGTGGGTGTCGACGTTTGATCCGATCATGGAGAGATGTGTGGAGCTGCATTTCGTTTGTCGTCGACCCCTGATGTGGGCAACCAGCTCAGCTGATGTAGATGCTGACCCTTCTTCCCTGAATCTGAACTCAACAGCGGGGGAAGCCGTGCCACCTCCAAAAATGCAAAAACAAATTCACCTACTAGTAGTTAGTTTAATTGTGTGTGTATTATACTAGGTGTTATGAAACTGGGAAGGCTAAGTCTGGCACCCCCATTGTTCAAAGTATACATCCGCCATTGACTGAACTTGAGTGTAATTTGAGGGCTTCTCTTCTCTTGTACCATTTCTATCTACACACCTACACACATTTCTTCCTACACATGTACACAAAACAGAAAGAAACAAACAAACCGCCTGCCTATCAGCGATCGATCTACGATGATCCAAGGTACCGCTAATGCCTGTTCCTAAGTCGACTTGATCGCCTGCTAATGGAACTTGGAGCCGCTCGCAGCAAGGGTTACAGAGCTGAGTTGAGACGGTTGAGGGCAAAGAACAAGGAGTTCTGCCTCTGGGCGTCCAGTACAAAGGTACTTGCTAGGAAAATAAAATTATTACAAAAGTAAAAGAAGATTACAAAAACTACAACTATTCTTTTGACCCGTGTACGATTAGAAAATGCATGTGTTGTGACATGTTTCGACTGGGCATTGTAATGGATGTCCACTGATGAGGAGCTCAAATGCCCCGCTGCCATTTTCATGGGTGGCTCTGCTCCAGCATGGATGGAGAGGCGACGAACCCTATCATACGACATCCCTTTGTACGCCTCACCTATCAGGCTTACAAAGTTGGCCTCAAGGGATTTGGACACCATGACCTCTATACGGCATCATGTCGTGCACACGGCACGTCTCCTCCCTCCCATCAAACCAGGTCACTCTATCTGCAGCCCGATCAATCATGCTTCTACGTACTCACCAGCTCATTGAAGTAGCTTTCTGCAACCTCCATCAGGGTCAGCCCCCGCTTCTCAGCAACCAATCCTTCAGAAATCCATCTCCTCAACAACATATCCTTGACAATCAAAAAGTCCTCCGAGGTCGTGAGATTTTTCTTCTTTGGAAATTTTTGCCATGTGTACAAAATACCTTGGCGTGTGAACATTAAAAAAATTATAAATCTGGCGTGTTTTTTTTTAAATTGGCATGTACCTAAAAAAAAGTTGCCACATAGTAAAAATGTGGAGTGTTTGTATAGGATTGTGTTGGCCTTTCTTTTGTTTAGCAAACAACCTTTTTTTTTTCTGTTTTGCGAGGGTTTAGTTACTCAGACATGAGTAGCCAACATTGTAACGCCATGTGCGTATTTCTTCTCCATGTGGGGAGGTAGTCTTTGGCCGTTGTTTGAGGAATTGTATTTTGGCTTTTGGAGCGTTTGTTGTAACAAGGAACGTCGCCAACTTTTGGCCAGGCGTTTTGTTATATCCTTGTCGCCACACCATCTTTATCTCCATCCTTACTTACATTATTAATTCAATCCCTCTCTAAAGAAATGAAATGATAATCCAAACGCTCTTATGTTTCTTTATTTATGGAGGAAGTACTACTTGCCAAACCGGTTAGTATAAAAATAATCATCACTTTATATGTACAAGGTGATGTTTTGTTTATGGTATTTGCAAAGCTTTAATCATGAACACTCACAGATCCCTCCGTTCCTAAATATACAAATCTTTTAAGAGATTTCACTAGTAGAGAACTACATACGTTCTAAAGTATGTCTATATTCATCCGTATGTATGTAGTCTTTTAGTGAAACCTCTTAAAAGACTTATATTTGGGATTTCTTTTCTAACATACTATATTCTTTTGGCATGTATTCCCCAAAAAGAGCAAATACCTCCATGTGACTCTACAGTAAAACACAGAGGGATGTTTCTAAAAAAAAAACTGAAAGTAATTGCAAGTTGTACCCTACTAGCACAGAATGAGAAAACACTACCCAAGATACATATCATTTAAAATCCATTAATAACACATCCAAACATAAAGGAGGGTCCAAAAAATACATGGCAACATTTGATTCTAAACTGTTTGCCACGCCCCTAAGAAATACTCATCACAACAGCCTCGAGCTGGCTGATAAGTCTATTCATCAGTCCTCATCAGGATCATAGAAACGAACCGGGGTCTCCAACACATCGGTGACCAGCTGGACCAGCAACGGGACACGCTCCTCAAGCCAGGCAATGTTACCATTACCTTTGAGTACATCATCAGCAGTATCCTTTAGCATTATGCTCAGCTTTTTGACTCGGGCTAAGACCAGATCGTCCTCGGCAAGCAATACGCCCAAGGCTAACATAAAGCGCTTCCTCAGATCTAAGAGCATAATTGCTGAGTTCTTCATGAGTAGGAGGGCTTCCAGGGCGCCCTGTTCCAGCTTGGCTTCCTGAACCTTGAGCTGGGGTAACACATCATGCTCGAGCATTTGGATTTCCAGCGACAAGCGTGCCACGACCGAAAGGTTTTCCAGCTCCGGGCATCCCCAGAACACAAACTCCTTGATCAGCGGGCAGAGGAGTGCATACGACTCGCGCGCTATGCGCACCGACTCCAGAGAGACAAGATCCACAGGCATTAACTCATTGGAGTGGCCCAGCTCATCGGAGCGGGCCTGCAGGGCTTGGATTTGGGCATGGGAGTGGATTTCGTAGGCCATCATTTCCTTTTGGCGGCGAAGAAGGCTGCAGCAGAAGAGTTGCTGCTACCAGCTGGTACAGCACAAACAGAGGAGGATTTAATGTCAGGAAGAGACCATACAGCACCAATCCAAGCTTCTACTTAATTAGTTAGGACAGCAGCATATATATATTTGCATTGTGCGACAGAATAGTTATTAATATGAAGTGAAAGCAATTCAACCATGTATACTGATAGGCAACTAAACAAAATAATGAATTCCTTATTAAACCAAAATCTGACCACAAACAAGCAAACCCTAACTAAAACGTCAGATTGATTCCTGCCTAGGTGGTGTTACCAAACAAACAAACCCTAACTAAATCCTACTATCCTAGTCGAGGTAGGTTCCTCATACGAATGAATACTCAAAGCCAAAGCCAGGCAGGATACAAGACGGCGCCGCGCCTACCAACCACAATCAGAACGAGCAACTCCGGAGGGAGACCACGAGACCTACGAACCAGCGCCTACCAACCAATCAATCGGAACTCCAACAAGTGCTCACCTCGGGCGGGCGTAAGATGTGGAGAGGACGAGGCGCCGGGTCCCGTCCCGTCGTGTGATCGATGTGAGATTGGGTCGACAGACAGGGGGTTGCGGGGAACGGCGGCGAGGCGAGGCGATGGAGTGCGGGCGGCCTTTATGATATACTCGTAGGAGGGAGGGCAAGAGGGGTTATCAATCAACAGAGGTAAAAGCACAGAGCCCAATATGGCCCAGTTTGTACTGTGACTAAAAGCCATATATTTTAAGCTTGTGAAACAAAGACCAGGCTTTGCTATGCTACGCAAAAAAATGCCATTAAAAAGGGGGAAATTGAGAACTAAAAAATCCCATTGATGCAAACCAGAGAATGACATTCGTCTTTCACAAAAAAGATTTTGCCATGGACAAAAAGATGCAATGGCACAGAAAAAATGGCATGGCAAGTTGCTTTGTAAGTAAAAATCCCTTGAAAAAAGATGAAAGTGAAATTTTCCATGTTGCCATGTTGATATACATAATTTAGCCATGGAAAATAAAGAGTATAAATTACCAAGGCGGTTTAAGTAAATTTTCCAAGAAAGTATTGGTAAGCAAATAAATGTGAAAGTTCCATGGCAATAATAGTTAAATATTTTCCATGTAGATATAGCTAATTTAGGCATGAAAATTTGTTAAAATTGCCATGGCAAATAAAAAAAGTAAGAAATGCCATGGCAATAAAAGTGAAAAATTGCCATTATATTTAGCTAAAATTTGTCATGCCAATTGAGGATTGCGATGGCAAAAAATATATATTTAAATTTAGGACCCGATATGGCGCTGATGATCGGTTTGGGAGCACCCCAGATCGAATGTTTCGTTCGGTATGGGAGGGGCAACGGTCGAACCCACTCGCATTCTCTGATGGAGTGCGGGCGGCTTTTATAGGAGGGAGGGCAAGAGGGGTTCGGGGGTAAAAGCACAGACAGAGCTAGGGCTGCCGTATCCGCCTCGTATTCTCTGTTTTTTTTTACCAATTTATTAATAGTAGCAAAAATGCCCATGCGTGCAAGTATTGGACATATAGTTTATTGCATGGTTACTTATATTTGTATCATGATGATATTTATTTAACTAACACATCATGTTTTTCAATTTGTCTTCAAATCACCCGTGAGATTTATATATCCACTAATGCATCATGTGTTTCATCAGTTTATCTTGTGATTTAACCCTGCATGACACGCTCATTCAACTTTGGACCAAAAATTTCTTTTAATAAAAACTAGTGGCACCCCTCGATTTTGAAATTAAAAAAAAAGAACAAAAAAACAATTCTAGACCTAGAGTACCAAACCTAAAATAAAACAAGAAAACTTGCGACATATACACACAAACAGAAAAAAAACATTCAAGGATATTGGCTTATGGATCCAGTGAGATTGTAAATTGTTGTTTATACTTCCCTAGATAGTAAATACTCAAACACAGACATTGTCACACACATTATCAACCACAGGATTAACAACTCTATAAGCTTCAGATGGGCCCTACGTGTCATAAGGCCCAGTTCCATAAAGTTAAGCCCACGAGTTGATCTTTATACTGAGTCCGACTTTCACTATTAGAAAAAAAAATGAAAACTACATCTTTATCCTTTCACCTAAACTGCTTCGGTAGATTTTCCATCTCTAGCGCCGCTCGTCCGTCGTGCAATCTTCGCCAAGTTAAATAAATGGATCTTCAAGAGGAAGACAGATGCTGATAGTAGTGTTACTATCTACAAAGCTAGACTTGTCGAAAAAGGTTTTTGACAAAGTTCAAGATGTTGAATACAATGAGATTTTCTCACTCGTATCGATGCTTAAAAGTCTGTCCGAATCATGTTAGCAATTGCCACATTTTATGAAATCTGGCAAATGGATGTCAAAACTGCATTCCTTAATGGTTTTCTTAAAGAAGAGTTGTATATGATGCAACCAGAAGATTTTGTCAATCCTAAAGGTGCTAGCAAAATGTGCAAGCTCCAGCGATCCATCAATGGACTGGTGCAAGCATCTCGGAGTTGGAATATACGCTTTGATGAGTTGATCAAAGCATATGGTTTTATATAGACTTTTGGAAAGGCCTGTATTTACAAGAAAGAGAGTGGGAGCATTACAGCCTTTCTGATAAGTATATGTGAATGACATATTGTTGATCGGAAATAATGTAGAATTATTCTGCAAAGCATAAAGGAGTGTTTGAAAGGAGTTTTTCAAAGAAAGACCTCGGTGAAGCTGCTTACATATTGAGCATCAAGATCTATAGAGATAGATCAAGACGCTTGATAAGTTTTTCAATGAATACATACCTTGACAAGATTTTGAAGTAGTTCAAAATAAAACAGTCAAAGAAAGAGTTCTTGCCCGTGTTACAAGGTGTGAGATTGAGTAAGGCTCAAAACCCGACCACGACAGAATATAGAAAGAGAATGAAAGTCATTCCCTATGCATCAGCCATAGGTTCTATAAAGTATGTCATGCTGTGTACCAGATCTATTGCATACCCTACCACTAAGCTTGGCAAGGGAGTGCAATAGTGATCTAGGAGTAGATCAATGGACAGCGGTCAAAATTATCCTTAGTGGAATAAGGATATGTTTCTCGATTATGGAAGTGAAAAAAAAGGTTCGTCGTAAAGGGTTACGTCGATGCAAGTTTTAACACTAATCTAGATGACTCTGAGTCTCAATCTGGATACATATTGAAAGTGGGAGC
>LR880969.1:823041761-823052260 GCA_904067115.1 Aegilops sharonensis | reverse complement strand
TTCCTCTCCCCCTCTTTCCCCTTCTCCTACTCCAACAAGGGAGGTGGAATCCTACTAGGACTAGGGAGTCCTATTAGGACTCCACACTTGGCGCGCCCCCTCCTAGGGCCGGCCTCCTCCCCCCTTGCTCCTTTATATACGGGGACAGGGGGGCACCCCATGACACACAAGTTGATCTACGGATCGTTCCTTAGCCGTGTGCGGTGCCCCCCTCCACCATATTCCACCTCGGTCATATCGTCGCGGAGTTTAGGCGAAGCCCTGCGCCGGTAGAGAATCATCATCGTCACCACGCCGTCGTGCTGACGGAACTCATCCCCGACACTTTGCTGGATCGGAGTCCAGGGATCGTCATCGAGCTGAACGTGTGCTGAACTCGGAGGTGCCGTACGTTCGGTACTTGGATCGGTCGGATCGTGAAGACGTACGACTACATCAACCGCGTTGTCATAACGCTTCTTCTTACGGTCTACGAGGGTACGTGGACAATACTCTCCCCTCTCGTTGCTATGCATCACCATGATCCTTGCGTGTCCGTAGGATTTTTTTTTGAAATTACTACGTTCCCCAACAGGTCAGCGTGGCAATTGTGGTAGAGCGGAAGGAGGCAGGAAAAGAGCATCTGGTTCAACGTCCGGTTTATTATATCAGCGAGGTGCTTATTGAATCTAAGCAAAGGTATCCGCATTTGCAGAAGCTGGTGTATGGAGTTTTTATGGCAAGCCGGAAACTGAAGCGGTATTTCCAAGGGCACCCCATCACAGTGGTCAGTTCCGCTCCCTTAGGTGATATCATACAGAACCGAGAAGCGACTGGCCGGATTGCAAAGTGGGCAATAGAGCTTGGGCCGCACGGTTTGAAGTACGTGCCTCGGACGGCGGTGAAGTCTCAAGCACTTGTGGATTTCATTAATGATTGGACGGAGTAGCAAGCGCCTGAAGAAAAGCCGGATCATACATATTGGACCATCCATTTTGACGGATCCAGGCAGTTGGAGGGCTCGGGGGCTGGAGTCGTATTAACTTCCCCATGAGGTGACAAGTTTTGTTACGTTCTCCGCTTAATGTTCCCTTGTACTAACAATGCAGCTGAGTATGAAGCCTTGCTCCATGGTCTTCGGATGGCTAAGGAGATGAATCTAAGCCGGGTTAAATGCTTCGGTGACTCGGACTTAGTGGCTCAACAGGTGTCTGGCACTTGGGATTCAAAGGACCCACTCATGGCTGCATATCGTCGTGAGGTGGATGTTGTCGCAGGTCATTTCAAGGGCTACCAGGTGGACCACGTGGACCGTCGGAAGAATGAAGCGGCGGACGCTTTAAGCCGGTTGGGCTCTCAACGCAAACCGGTCCCGCCCAATGTTTTTCTTGACGTACTGCACAACCCGCCAGTCAAGCTCCCTGGTGAAGCGGATTTGGCTATTCCTGATCCGGAGGCTCAATTGGTGGCAGCTCTGCATGTCATTCCGGATTGGACGCTTCCTTATCTGTCGTACATGAACCGGGGCGAGTTACCAGAAGATGAGACGTTGGCCCGGCAGATAATTCGGCGATCTAAGTCTATGACCATTGTTAATGGCGAGTTGCATCATTGCAGTGTGTCAGGGGCGTTTCAACGCTGTGTGTCCCCTGAGGAAGGCTGTGAAATATTGCATGAGATCCACGAAGGAGATTGTGGTCACCATGCCGGTTCAAAATCCTTGGTGGCTAAAGCGTTCGTCACGGTTTCTATTGGTTAACTGCCCATGCTGATGCGGAAGATCTGGTCAGACGATGTGATGGTTGCCAAAAGTTTTCCAGACGTGCTCATGTACCGGCCCAAGAATTGAGGATGATTCCAATTACTTGGTCGTTTGTGACTTGGGGGCTGGATATGGTTGGGCCTTTCAGAAGTTCCAAGGACAAGAAGACCCACCTGCTGGTGGCGGTCGACAAATTTACAAAGTGGGTAGAGGCAGAACCTGTTAGCAAGTGTGATGCGGCCATGGTGGTTCAGTTCATCAAAAAGGTGATTTTCCGCTTTGGTTTTCCACACAGTATCATCACAGATAATGGTACCAATTTGTCCAAGGGTGCCATGAAGGAGTTCTGCGAACGTGAGCACATCCGGCTTGATGTTTCTTCAGTAGCTCACCCACAGTCCAATGGTCAAGCGGTAAGAGCCAATCAAGAGATCTTGAGAGGCATCAAGCCCCGGCTTATGGTCCCGTTGCAGAGGACGCCGAGTTGTTGGGTAGAAGAGCTGCCGTCTGTGTTATGGAGTATAAATACTACACCTAACAGATCCACGGGATACACGCCGTTCTTTATGCTTTATGGAGCGGAGGCGGTTCTCCCCGGTGACATACGTCCTGACTCACCTCGTGTGACAGCTTATGTTGAAGCAGATAACGAGACAACACGACATGACGCTTTGGATCGGCTGGATGAAGAGCGTGACATAGCAGCTGCCCGCTCGGCGATTTACCAACATGATCTTCGTCGTTATCATAGTCACCGGGTCAGAACCAGAACTTTTCAAGAAGGAGATTTGGTACTTCGACTCATCCAAGACCAGACTGATATGCACAAGCTATCCCCACATTGGGAGGGACCTTTCGTGGTCAGCAAGAATCTGCACAACGGGTCGTACTATCTGATCGATGTTCGAGAGCATAAAAACTCACGCACGTCAGAGGAGGAGACCAACAGGCCGTGGAACATAGCTCATCTTCGGCCTTATTATACCTGAGCCATCGGCTCTACTTATGTACATATTATGACTGTATATATTATGAACAAAGTAATAAACCGGAGCCTGCTAAAGCGTGGTATCTGTTCTGTTACATCATGCGTGGTTACATGGAGTTGTTCTGTTTTAAAGCGGCCTCCGGTTTACCCCCTGAGTTTGCTTTTCAAAAGCTTTATGATATCACTTGGGGGTTTGGTCGTGTCCGAACCAATGCAACACCTTTTGATAGGCGAGAGCCACCAGATCACTTGGGGACATGGTCAAGTCTGAACCAGTCACGCCTCTTGATCGGCCTAAGGCCATAGACTCACTTGGGGCTTGGTCGAACCCGAACCATTGCCACGCCACTTGATCGGCATAATGCCACGGTTTCAGTTGGGGACCTGGCTGACTTGAACCATGACTATACCTTATTCGGAGCTTGGTCGTGTCCGACCATGGTAACACCATCTGATCGGCTCAGTAAAGCCTCTTTTTGCAAAACGGTTTTATCATTACCTTTGCTTCCATATTTTTTTTCATAACTATTATTTGACTTTGTTGCATTTCTTAAACCGGTAACTTTTTTAAACCGGTTCAAGCTGTCAATTGACGGAATTCGGTCCATTTTTAATCCGGGGATAATTCTTCCGGTTTGATTTTTTCTGTTAACATCCCATCATGGAGTAACAGGGGGCTTGTCATGACCCGGCACGGTTTACATGGTAAACCGGCATTATAAACACATGAGCTGTTTTCTCCTTTGACGGTAATGGTTTATACAACCTCCGCTTCAAGATTGGCTAAGCCAACTTCATGCCCAGCGATGGCAGGTATTTTGTATCACAAAATTTTGAGTATATACCTCAATATTTCATATATATATGAATGTCACAAACCGGCTGGCGGCACAGACCGCTGTAGCAGTTTAAGATTTTGTGACTGCAGGCAATCTAAATTGAAGGTTTCGATCATTCAATCAAAGGAGTCAGCACCATTGCACGAAGGCATATTAAAAACAAAAGTGATGGCTATCCTATTACAAGGCATTCAGAGGCCCAAAATTTGGAATTGCGTCATAACAGGCAGCTTCTGATGCATCAACCGGCTTGACGGATTAAGCTTCATTGCCGGGTTGACGTGAAGAAGATGGGTCGTCTGGCGTCGGTTAAACTTCTTCCTCCTCACCATCCAATGGCCGGAAGTCATTAGTGGCCCAGTCAATCCGGGTTAAAGCCTTAAAGACAGCCTCTTCACTTATAAGCTCAGCCGGATCAACATCAGGGGCATAAGTGTGCTTACGGGTTGGTGGAACAAGGTTCTGCACTTCCGGAATAACAACTTCAACCCGTCTGTTGTTCGCGTCGTAGAAGGAGCGGTGAACCGTCAGGTTGGCCTCTTCTGCCAGTTGACTCGCCAGAGGACGCATCTCCCTTGTTACCCGTTTGAGAGCATCGTTATCAAATGCTTCGCCATTTTCTTGAGCACTAGGGAAGCCTTTGGCTATGTCAGCCGGGTCAAGGTCAGCTATCCATGCTTTGGCGCGAGTTAGTGCCAATAAGGTGCCAGCCCGGGCAGCGGATCGTTTCAATTCTTCTATCTGTGCCGGTATCATAGATAGCTGGTCCAGTGTGTCCTTGATCAATGTCGGAGCTGCTTATCATAAGAAGTGGCGCAAATAACTCGCTGGGTGCCGGTATACAGCTGTTCAATTAGCGTATACGTGGCCTTGAGTTTCTTCCGCATGTCAGAGCCCAGATGAGCAATGCGCTTACCTATACCGGTTTAAGAAAGTTCAGGTTAAACCGGAGGAAATTTCAAAACAGAATATTCATCACAACCTTGGTGAAACATTGCTTACCTAATATTGCAGAGGTCATGGCATTGATTTGGTGCTTTAATCCAGTGAGCTCTTCCGTCACCGGTTTAATGGCTGCTTCAGCATCCTCCGCCCGTTTTAGCAAGCCCGCCTTTTCAGTATCCCAGTTGGCCCGCTCGGACTTAAACCACTCCTTGAGCTGCTCCATAGTAGTCAAGGAGGTTTTCAACTCATCCTTGGCCTTGGAGGTTTCTGCTTGTTGAGATTTCAGATTTTCTTGAAGATCATTGATTTGTGATGTTTGTTGGCATATCTCACTCTGCGACAAAAAGGGAGCATGTTAGTAGTTTCATTACAAGTCCCAAGCGCATAACCAGTCATACACTTGGCACTTGGGGGCTAATGCATATTTGATCTTCATCTGCCAATAAAATCACAAAGTCCCAAGCTCAATACAGGTATTCAACTTGGCACTTGGGGGCTAATGGCTATTTGCTCGAACATGTTCTGCTGCGGCGACATAATTTACAGTCCCGGTTTAACTATACTAAGTTGAACCGGCCCTTGGGGGCTACAACAGTGGACTCTGAAAGTATTGAGTTCTATATCAAGTACCGGCTTGAAAGAAGATTACAAACACGCCCTTGGGGGCTACTATGCAATGAAGGTACAAGAGAAAGGCATAACCGTTTACCTCATAGCGCTCCTTCATAAGATTTACCAGACCGGGTTCGAAATCACGGCTTGTGTAGAGCCGGTTCAGGAAGCCAGAGTGAAGATCTTGGGCAGAGAAATTGTCATAAGCTGACAAATCAGTTTTTTCCTTCCCTTTGCTCATGGCAGTAAATTCTTCCTTGGTGCTGTGCTTTGATAGAGCAACCGGATTGCCAGGGGCGGTATATGCGGTGCCCGTAACTACGACATCATCATCTTTGGTCGGGCTGGCCGGATTGGCATTTTTACCTGGGCTTGGCGCTTTCATACCCGGGCTTGGCGGATCAGCAGTTGAGTCCCGTTGTTCTGCTGCAGGACTCGGTGGAGTAGGAGGATGTGACGTCTCAACTTGGACATCCGGTTCAACCTCTGGCGGATTAGCATTGGCATCTTGATTAACCCCAGCAGAGTTGTCTTTAGCAACTTCGGGATTTTCACCATGATGCTCTGGAGTCTTCTCCGGATCAACATCCACAGTAGGGTCGAGGGTCTTGGCCTTTTTACTTAGACGAGCCTTGGTGCTACAACATCAAGGGTTAGAATATGATAAACCGACAAATACAAGGAGCAAATTAAGGAGTAATATGCTTACCCAGCAGCAACTTTGAGAGGAGGCAGCTGAGTGGTTGATGAACCGCCAGACGAGTTGGAAGAAGCCTGATAATTCGGGTCAGACGGATTGAGAGGGCATTGGAAGAAACCTTTGGAAGGATAACGCTTTTCAGGAGAACAAGTCACCTCTGGACGACGTTTCCGGGTTGGTGTGTCAGCTAAACCGGACGACGTAATTTGTTGACCGCTATGCCGGGTCGTACGGCGTTCTTCAGTTTGCTGTGTCTTCAAAGAAAGTTTTGGATTCAAATGAGCACAAGAGTGAGATTGTTTCACTTTCCGGACTGTGCGGCGAATTCTTTTAACCGGTACAAGATCAGAATCGGAAGAAAGAAGGATTACCTCAACAGGTTCTGCATGGCTGGCCTCAGCGTCATCCTGGGAATTGTAACTGTTAGTAAAATGAATGAAAAAAGAACAAAGTAAGTCAAGCTCTACCTCAGCATCTGATTCTTCATCCTCCGGCGGTTCAAAAGACTCGGCGGTTTTCCTCTTGCCAGCTTTCTTGGTGGTCTTGGTCTTTACACAAGGAACCCGGGCCGGTTTCGTTCGTTTCCAAAAGGAGCTGTTAGCCTAAGAATTAATAAGAGATTAATACAATCAATATGGAATCAAAATCAGTAGAGCAATGAGAGGAACCTTACCGCTGGCGGTTTGTTGGAGACGCAGAACGGGGCCAACCCGGTTTGGCTGCACGCACAGATCGGTTCATCGAGCATTTTCTTCACTGTCTCGGCAACTTCAAGCTCAGTTATTGATAGCTCGTGATGTCGTTGAGGATCTTTGACGTCACCAGTGTATTCGTGCATCAATCCGGGGCGGCGGCTCAATGGAAAGATGCCCCAAGAAACCCAACAACGGACAAGGTCAATACCAGTTAAGCCGTTGGCCATCAGAGCCCGGAGCTTGATAATTTGGGGTGCAAAGTTCTTCCGTTCTGTGGCAGTCAAGCGCGAAGGCAATGGGTGGTTGTTGCTAAGCCGGTGAGGGCGATAACCCGGCAAGGGATTTTCTCCGTTAGGAGCAGTGTTCCGGCAATAGAACCAGGTTTGATTCCAATCTTTCGGATGGCTATGATGTTTGGCGTGAGGAAAGTCCACTTCTTTCCTTTTTTGGATTGAAACGCCACCAAGTTCTGTGTTAGGACCGTCCGAGAACTCTGTACGGCGGTTCAAATGAAAGAAATCTCGGAATAACTCCACGGTTGGTTCTTCTTGAAGATAGACTTCGCAGAAGACTTGAAAGTTGCATATATTGGACACAGAGTTCGGACCAATATCTTGTGGATGGAGTTGGAAGCTTGCGAGGACATCCCGGAAATTTTTTGATCCGGGCGGGCTGAATCCCCGGTCTAGGTGTTGCATAAAAACAATCACCTCTCCTTCTTGAGGTTCCGGTGGACATTCCGATTCCGGAACACGCCAGTGGAGAACATTTTTTGAGGCTAAAGCGCCAGTGGTGACGTAGCCGTTGAGCTGTGTTTCCGTGATCCGGGACGGAACCCAATTGCAAGAAGAAAATTGTTTCGCCAATCCGGAAGGGGGGAGCTGAAAGAAAATCAAACAGGTGCCGGTTCACTGTCTACGGTTTGTAAGTGAAAAATTCAGTGTTAAACCGATGAAATTACAATGCAAGGTACAGTTGGCGGTTTAAGAGAGGGCTAATGACATATGGCGGATTGGCTATCAAGGATTAAACTGCCCATAGGTAGAAAGGCCCAGATTCAAGTTTTCTACTAAGTGTTGACAGAAACAGGTTTCACACAATGGTCAAATCTATTTGGATCTACCGCGCATCTATAAGACCGTTTTTACTGCGTTCTTTAAAAGGCGTTCAAGAAAAACAGAGAAGGATGTATACTCTACCAGAAGAAAAGGAAGGGCTGCTAGTATTAAAAACAGATGCGAAATGACTACCGCAAGAGATCTATACTGTTTTTGGATTAAAACTACCACGGCAGAAGGTAGGAAGAAGAGGAAAAATGGAGGACTGCGGATGAGCTTGCAAAAACTTAATGCAGATCTAAAGGCAAAGAACAGAAGAAGTTTACCGCTGCAGATTGTGGCGGAGGGGGGCGATGAGTCTCTGATCTAACTCAGGTTGATGCAGCGGCCTTGGTTGGTGCGGTTCTCGAAGGTCGCGGACGGCGGCGGAGCTTCAGAGCTGAGGTCGTCGCGAGGAAGAAGAAGATGCAGAAGAGGAAGAGAAAAGGGGGCCCTCAGGCTTTATTTATAAGGGAAGGAGTGAAAGGCGGGCGCGAGAATCAAGGCGTCCGAAGCGGCCGAGTGGGCGCGCCTGTCGCCTCGATTTTCGGGATAATCATTAATGAGAAGGGAATCTTTTTGATCCTTTTTATGCAGAGGTGATGTCATGATGGACCGTTACGGTGCTCCGAAGATGACGTCACGGCGGTTTACAGCAACCAGAGAAGGGGATATCACGGCGGTTCAACAATTACAAGAAGATATTGAAGTTGAAGATTTTTTATCAAGGATTGACATGAACCTGTTCAAATCAATCTGGGGCCTAATGTTGGGGATATTACTACTGGGCGTAAACCGGCCTATCCGGGCCGGGTTAACTTCATCAGTAGTTCAACGGTGTAAAAGCCCAAGCATGAAAGTAAGGGCCCAAGGCCCGTAGTCGGTTTAGAACCTGTAGCCGTAAACCGGCCTGGTATGTAAACTTGTACTATAAGTTAGGAATAGAGAGAGACCAACCCGGATACGAGTATGAACCGGAGATTGGGACTCTCTGAACCAACGGGCGTCACCCGTGTATATAAGGGGACGACCCGGGGCGGTTCAAGGAGGACAGACAACAACAACTCGAGGCCTAGGCGAAGCTTATTTGCTCCCTAGTCATCGAGACCACATCAATCCCATCACAAACTAGACGTAGGCTTTTACCTTCATCGAAGGGGCCGAACTAGTGTAACTCTTGTGTCTTCGCGTCCGCTTCAACCCCTTTCAAGTTAACCCGTAGCGATGGCTCCACGACTAAGTCCTTTCATGAGGACATCTTCCGTGACAAAACCACGACACTTCCCGTACTCGTATCTTTGTATCTGCACCTCCAAGAAATCATAATGTACATCGTCGGGCAGGTAATCTGCAGGATTGCCATAACCGGGCAGCATCCTCGGTTTAACTAATATATATACCTGGCCGGACTCGGTTTGGTGATCACCGGAGCCATCCTCACGGTCTACTTCTTCACTCTCTCCTTCTTGCACCGGCATTGGGTCATCGGAGCCATGTAAATCATAGCCAGCTGCTTCTTCACCCTCTCCTTCCAGACCATCGTTGTCGTTGAGAAACATCAACGAGCAGACGGCATCACTTCCTTGTGCGATTATGTCCCTCAACAACGCTTCTTGTGCTTCGTCTCGGGGGGTGTCCATAGTTTCTACAAATATTTACAACATGGCAATTATTATTCAAACATAACAGATATGGATATATTAGTGGCAAACATAGAACTAGCTAGCTAATCACAATAAGGAATCATATTAGTGGCCTCGACGCTGCTTCTCTAGGGTTTGGGGTGGCCTCGACAACGCTTCAAGGGTTAGGGGGTGGCCTCGAGAACGCTTCAAGGAGGGGGTAATATCGAACCCGCCCCCCCCACGTGTTGAAGCTATCGGGAGGGGGTCGGCGTTGAACACTACATCTATGTCCCACAAGTGACGTGGGCATCGACGCTCGCGGTAGGGTAGAGGGTCGTGGATCGCCGAGCGGTCGAGGGTCAAGGGGTCGAGGATCGCTGAGGGGTCGGGAGGTTGCCTAGTGTCAAAGGATTCAACAAAACCATGTCTTCATCATTAGGCGAAAGTAACAGGTGCATGATGGTACGAAGCTCTCCAATGTTATTTTGGAACGGAGTCCCAGATAGGATAATTCGCTTTTTGGTACAAAGTTCAGCAAGAACCTTCCAAATATCGTTATTCGGAAGGCCTTTGCTGAAATTTGTACAAAAAGGCAAATTATCCTATCCGGGACTCCATTCCAGAATAACTTTGGAGGACTTCGTACCATCATGCCATGGTTACTTCCGGCTAATGATGAAGCCATGGACTTCTTCAATACTTTGATACTATAGGAACCCTCGACCCTGAAACCCTCGACCCTTGACCCCTTAACGACCCTCGACCCTCTACCCTAGTTCCCGACCCTNAGCCATGGACTTCTTCAATACTTTGATACTATAGGAACCCTCGACCCTGAAACCCTCGACCCTTGACCCCTTAACGACCCTCGACCCTCTACCCTAGTTCCCGACCCTCGACCCCTCGGCGATCCTCGACACCCTCGTTATATCGACAACGACGCGACATACATATACATGGGAAAATAATGTTACCGGGGAGGGGGTACCGGTACCCCCCCCCCCCTCGTGTTGAAGTTTCTTCTTTCTCCTCTATTCCTTTCTTTCTTCTTCTCATCTTCTTTTTCTTCTTATCCCTCGAGAAAGGAAAATAAGGAAAAGGAAGAAAAGAGAAAGAAGGAAGAAGAAGAAGAAGAAGAAGAAGAAAAGAAGAAAAAAAAAAGGAGAAGAAGAAAAAATAGAATTTTTTTCTATTTTTTCTTCTTCTCCTCTATTCCTTTCTTCTTCTCCTCTTCTTTTTCTTCTTTTTTCCTCTTCT
>LR880969.1:823015014-823032328 GCA_904067115.1 Aegilops sharonensis | reverse complement strand
TTTAACCTCTCGACAATAGGGTCGGTTGGAATTTCCGGTTCAACAACCTCCTAGATAAATAAAATCTATGTCACGTTGGTCGGCATAATTTTCATAAACAATAAATGAACCAATAGTTATGAAAAGATAATATATACCACATCTGAATCATAGACAGGACGAGGGCCGACGGGGGCGGATACCAAAACCATCGCACTATATAAGATGCAATAATAAAAGTAAAAAAATAATACAAGTAAGAATATTTTTCCTTTCAGAAAGAAGATAAGAACAAGAGGCTCACCAGGTGGTGCTGGCGATGAGATCGGCGCGGGTGATCGACGGCGGTGAAGACGGGGACGGGGCGTGACGGACCGCTAAACCTAGACAAATATTGACGAAAATGGAGGTTGGAGGTCGAGCTTGGAGAGGAGAAAGCTTAAGTAGTGTGGCTCGGGCATTTCATCAAACACCTCATGTGCATAGGAGGTGAGCTAGAGCACCACAAAGCCCCCCCTCGCCGGCAAGAGAAAAACAGAGCACTGGAGTGCTCTGCTCGCGAGCGAGGGGTATATATAGGCAGCACTATTGGTCCCGGTTCGTGGCACGAACCGGGACTAAAGGGAAGCCTTTGGTCCCGGTTCATGCCACCAACCGGGACCAATAGTGGTGGGCCAGGAGCCAGGCCCATTGGTCCCGGTTCGTCCCACCAACCGGGACCAAAAGGTCCGGACGAACCGGGACCAATGGCCCACGTGGCCCGGCCGGCCCCCTGGGCTCACGAACCGGGGCAAATAGCTCCATTGGTCCCAGTTCTGGATTGAACCGGGACTAATGGGCTGAACTGGCCTGGGCCATTGCCCCCTTTTCTACTAGTGAAACCAAGTCTCTCAAAAAAAAAGAAAAAAAGAAAAAGAAAAAGGAAGTTGCATGCATGCATGCTGTCTATTTTGTTAACATCACCCAGAATAGATGTAAATAAAACATGGATTAGCCCTTATTTAGTAAAGTTACCGGCTTATCTTTTGGCTCCTTTCTTCACGGCTGGCGCATGGTTTTACATGACAAAATTAGCGGCTGCGGTTCTAGGAAAAACGAACAAGACCGACCAGCACCACCTCTCTTCTCCTTCCCTAGCTCCCTCTCCCTCACCATTGAAATACCTCCCAAGTTCCTCCTGCAGACATTTCATCGCACCACCACCGTTCATCGGGTTGATTGATTATCATGAGGGCCCAGCTCGCTCTAGCCCTTCTGCTCTTCCTCGTTGTTGCCTCCACCAGCCCCCTAGCATTGGCCCATGGCGATCTTGACTATGGCGGTGAAGTGAAGAAATCTAAAGCTACCGGCGGATACACCGCCGGTATTGAGAAGAAACCCGAAGCTGTCTCGGCCAGTGTTGAGAAGAAACCCGAAGCCATCTCCACTGATGTGGAGAAGAAACCAGATGCCGTCTCCGGAACAGACGTCTCCTCCGGCGCGGAGACGAAACCCGAAGTCGTCGCTGGCTATGACAGTGCTAAGAAGAAACCTGATGTCGGCCCCAACAATGTTGATGCAGAGAAGAAACTAGTAAGTGCCTCTGGCTATGCTGGCAAGGAGAAGAAACCCGAAGGTGGCACCAAGGCTGCTAAGGAGAAGAAATCTGAAGTTGCCTCCGAGAAGAAATCCAAAAGAAAGAGTGAGCCCTCCCAGCCTTCCACCATCGAGAAGAAACCCAAAAGTAAAAATGAGAAGAAGTCCAAAGGAAAGAATGACGCCTCTCGATACACTGGTGCGGAGAAGAAACCAAAAGAAAAAGTAGATACACCCAAGAAGGAGAAGCCAAAGGAGGAGGTCATGGCAATGAAACCTAAAAAATACACCAAGCCAAAGGAGGAGGCGAAGAAGGAGGAGCCGAAGAAGGAAGAGCCGAAAAAGGAGGCGACTGCGGCGACCGTCACATCCGATAGTTACACTGCACCGAAGAATGCTCAGCCGGAGACGCCGACAGCTAGCACAGCTGACACTTATGCTGCGCCAAAGACTGCTCAGCCGGAGATGGCGGCGGCTAGCACTACCGGTGGTTACCCCTAGCCGAAGAATGACTAACCGGACACAACAGAGGACTGGCCATTTCCCCTACCACATATGTATGTCGAGAGCCTCACCTAGCTTCGGAGTGACCAACCAAAATAACTTCCCCTCTCAGGTCACTTGAGGAGGGACTATGACTAGATCCGGTCCACGGTTATTTTTTATACCCCAATTTTCATTCCGTGAGTGCTTATCCTTAATATCGCTTATGCAACTCCATTTGTAGTATTATTCTACTTCTGTAAAGGAAACATGTACCCATGAGGTAACTAAACGGGTGTGTTATCACTTTGTATTCTAGAATGAAAACTCATGTACCGTGCATGTAACACTCGATTTGGTAAATTCAGCTTTCACGAATACTTCCCAGATTGTTTCCTAGATTGTGTAAGTACTTCGCAGGAGTTCCAACGTGCCTGCGGCTAAACATCATCACATATCATGTACTACTGGCACTAGTAGAACGCCCGTGTGTTGCCACGGGCTTTAAAAGTTGCTTATATAAACATAATGCATATCAATTTTGTGGCTATGGTCGAGTGTACAAAGGAAAATTCGTGGCGTTATAGTGGCGGTCAAGTTGTTGGGAGTTGAGACCCCATGATAAACAAGGTTTCCCAGAGTTTCAGCAGGAGGTAAATATATTGGGTCATTCATTTAACTGTCTGAGTATGCACACATCCCCATCACCGTCCCTCCTCCATTTGATTAGCTTAACTTTTTTAGGATCATTTGATTAGCCTAATTAATCTGTAATCGCGAGGAGAAGAGTGAACCAATGACAGAGAGACACACGGTGAAGAGAAGGTATGATAATAAGCATAGAATCTCGTAGTTACTCCGGACAATCGGCTGACTACCTTATTCAAATCATGCATAGGTACGAATCTGATTTCCTTAAAATGCCATCTGACATGTACGAGTAGGATATCATGGTCAACACGTGTCATCCTGCTCTTAACACGATTTGATTTCTCGGCAAGTACTGGTAGTACTTCCTCTGGATGTAGTACAATTGTCAACACGCATGCATCATGAAAAACTACTTGAAGAAACAGAGTAAACATGATGCACATTTTCTTGAGCTCTTGCAGGAACGCCCTTGCTGTTTCATCATGTTCTTGATGCCACAACAGCAGAAGCAGTGGCGATCCAAAAGGGACTTGAGCTGGTTGAAGGCCTTGACTGCCAACAAGTGATTGTGGAGTCTGATTCAGTACAAGTGGTACAAAGCTTGCAATGGAGTGATTGAAATCCGGAGTCCCTGTACTGCGATTTTAGCTGATTGTTTTAAGAAGGCGCTCCGTATTGGTAAGGTATCATTTGCTTATTGTCCTAGGAAGGCTAATAAATTGGCGCACAATTTTGCTAGAATTAGTTTTCTCTACTATCTAAAAGAAACGTAAGGTTCCCTCTCCCCTCTTACGTCAACCCGTTTCGTCCGACTCTCGCTCCCCGCATCGTTCCTCCCACTCCACATCATCGTTCCATCTGGTTTTCTTTTCCCCGGTTTGTTCCTCAGACCGACTTTGGTGCGTTAAGAAAGAAAATCCATAACCTGGCCCGCTCCTCAAGCCATCATCTATTGCCCCAGTCGCATCCCCGTAAGGGTTTCCATGCCTCCAGAGCAGCGGCGGCGGCGGCGGCTAACAATTTCGCGAAGGCGTCGGCCACTGCGCTCCCCGGCGGCGAGCCCGAGGGGATCTGGGCCAGGCGTGTGCCGCGGCGGAAGCAGCTGCCCTTGGCGACGGCGGCGCGGGCATCCGAGTTCTCCACCCCTCTTATGCCATCGGACCAGCAGCAACACGGGATCCGGCCGCTCGAGGTGTACGGGGTTGGAGCCGAGGTATACTCCCTGACCAGCGCTCCTCCCTCAGCATGACGGCGTCGCTCCTCCAACTTCCCTCACTGATGATAGTCTTCAAAATTTTGGCTCGTACTACCACCACCTTCTCTACGCAGGTAAACTCAATCTGGTCGCTCCCGCCCTCCGCATGGCGAAATTAGCTGTTCGTGCATGGCTGTTAGATAGGTAGAGATCATCAGATAAGAAGGGTTCATGCATACAGCAAGCGCGGTGCACGCACACATACATGTCATCTTGACTGCAAGTGCAATTAGCCAGTCCATCGGCCTTGTGCATGTGGCTGCACATGCCATGTGGTCCTTGATCAAGTACTTAACTGAGTGATAAAATTACTATGGTTATCTTCAGGGGAAAAGATTTATTGCAACTTCTTCATTCAGGAATCAGGAGCAAATTATTATGCACTAGCACTAATATGGTTACCTTCGGTGGGATTATAGCCTGCATGTGCTTCTTCAAGTTTTTTTTCTGTGTTTTCTCTTTTGGTTGTTCCTTTTCTACAAGTGTTGTCGTATAAACGGAAATGAAACTCACATTCTATTTTTCAGATGTATAATAAATGTGAGTCGGCATTCAAACTCGCCAAAAACTGATATGTACATAGATTTAAGGGTTATCATTCACTTAAATCTGGATGAATTGATATTTGTTTACATTCGGAACTGAGATAAATAGGAATCATTTTGTTCATGATACTTGGTTACATGAGCTTTTTCTCTTCCATGTAGGCCAAAATTGTACAAAGTTTTCTCTTCCATGATATTTGGACTAATGTTCTGTGTCCATTTTAGGTTCTGAAAAATGAAATGCGGTAAAAAGTAAAGCTTAGTTGCAGCAACATGTTTAGACTGCAATGAAGAGGGGTTATTGTTGATCAGCCTGCAAGGTCAATAAACAATGTTAGTCCATAATGTTGCTTAATATGGATGAGAATCGTGAAAGATATATTTTTCTACGATTGATAATGAACCTCTAGAATGCTTAGACCCCGGTGCAACGCACGAGCAATTACCTAGTGATTCAAACATTGCTTATGCTTGGGATGGTGATCCTCCCAATTTTTTGCTTCCAAACATCGTGGAGGATGTAACCGTGATATGATTTAATAAAGTGCGCCAAATGGCTTTCCCTAAAAAAAAGAGTAAACATGATGCACATTTTACCCCTCACATGAACAAATGAATGGGCGCACCGTTGGGCGCCATTTGGTGTAGTGTAGATCAAAAATCTTTCTTTATAAATAAGACGTACTACCTCCGTCCTGGTTTATAAATCCCCTTTACTTTTTATGTTAAATTTTGACTACAGATTTAACTAATAAAATACTAATGCATGTCGTCAAAAATTATATCGTTGGATTCGTATTTGAATATAATTTTTCAAATATATTATTTTTTATGACATGCATTAACAATTTATTAGTTAAATTTAAGGTTAAAATTTGGCACAGAATACAAAGGGGACTAATAAACCAGGACGGAGATAGTATATGCGTGTCAAAAACATCTCCAAAATACACATAGCCTAGAATGATTGTGCAAATCAGAAATCTTTCTTCATAAATATAGGTAAATACCTATAAGAAATGCATCTCCAAAATATATACATATAGCCTACAATTAGGCGCAGATCTCGATGCGCATTAATGGCGTGATCCGAGGGGGGTGAGGCGTGCACGCAAGTGCGTGCGTGCTCCTCTGCCATCCCAATCTACATTAAATATAGAAATACTCTGTTGGGAGTGGTCCAAAAAATTAACGGAAAGAAAACAAACCCCAAAGAAAGAAGGCCCGACGAGCCCCACGCGGCGGCCAGCTCACCGCGCCCGGCGCCGGCGGCCGACACGACCCGGAGAAGAGAAGAGATCCATCCCCACACCAGAATCCGCGGCCCCGCGCTCCCGTTCCACCCTGCCATTCCCCGGTCCAACCCCAAACCCCATCCCCCACGCTATCACCTTTCCCGCCGCTGCCGCCTGCCCCTCGTTTCCCGTCGGCTCACACTCCACTCCACACTCCTCACTCCCCACTCTTCACTGAGGCCAGCCCAGACCTTGCTTTTCCAGCTCTCTGCTTTCCGCGCGGCCCTCGAGGCGACTGACTGCCTGACCGCGACCATGGCGTCGGAGACCGCGCCGTTCTGCGTCACGGGGGCGGCGGGCAAGGGCGGCGCGTCCGCGGCGCACCGTCCGCACGGCCACGCCGTGCTCGCCGCGCGCATCCACGACGCGCTCGTCTTCGCCGCGGGCGCCGTGGCCGCCGTGCTCGTCCTCCTCTGCTTCTCATCCCTGCTCGCGCCCGCGCCCGTGCCCAACCTCGTCGCCGGCCCCGACCTCCCCTTCCCCACCTCCTTCCCGCAGCAGCAGAACGACGACGGTAAAGAGGAAAGCCTGTACGCCAGGGTCGCCGCGCGCCCGCGCACGTTCTACGACGACCCGAAGCTGTCCTACGCCGTGGACGACCGGCGGGTGGCCGGCTGGGACGCGAAGCGCGCCGAGTGGCTGCGCCTGCACTACCCGCGGGGCCTCCGCGCGCGCCGCGGGCCCGGGGAGCGCGTCGTCATGCTCTCGGGGTCCCAGTCCTACCCGTGCGCCGGCGACGGCGGCGACCACATGCTGCTCCGCTTCCTCAAGAACAAGGTGGACTACGCGCGGCTCCACGGGATGGAGCTGCTCTACAACACGGCGCTTCTGCAGCCCGACATGGTGGCCTACTGGGCCAAGATCCCCGTGGTGCGCGCCGCCATGCTCGCCCACCCGGAGGCCGAGTGGGTCTGGTGGCTCGACGCCGACGCCGTCGTCACCGACATGGACTTCGCGCCCCCGCTCGCCACCAGGTACAAGGATTACAACCTCGTCGTCCACGGCTGGGACAGGGAGGTGTACGAGGCCCGGTCCTGGGTCGGCCTCAACGCCGGCGTCTTCCTCATCCGCAACTGCCAGTGGTCGCTCGACTTCATGGACGCCTGGGCCAGCATGGGCCCGGCCTCGCCGGAGTACGCGCGCTGGGGCAAGACCCTCAAGGCCACGCTCAGCGACAAGCCCGACGCCGAGTCCGACGACCAGTCGGCGCTCGCCTACCTCCTCCTCAAGAACCCGAAGAAGTGGGGCGCCAGGACGTACCTGGAGCACGAGTACTACTTCCAGGGATACTGGGCGGAGATCGTGGACAGGCTCGACGGCGTGGCCGCGCGGTACAGGGCGGCGGAGCGGCGGTTCGGCCCCGCGCTCCGCCGGCGGCACGCCGAAGGGGAGCACGCGCTGTACGCGGCGGCGAGGAACGCGGCCCTGAGGAAGAAGGCCGGCGGCGTCCCGGGGCCCGACGGGGGCGGGCAGAAGGCGTCCTACTGGCGCCGGCCGTTCGTGACGCACTTCACCGGCTGCAACCCCTGCGGCGGCAGGCCCAACGAGATCTACTCCAACGAGAGCTGCGCCGAGGGGATGCGGCGCGCGCTCAACCTCGCCGACGACCAGGTGCTCCGCGCCTACGGCTTCCGCCACGCCGGCCCGCTCAAGGACGACGTGCGCCCGCTCCTAGTCTAGTCTAGTCTTGCCAAACCAAGCGTGCCGTTTCGTTGCTACAGAAAGACAGCAAAATGGAATCAACATTTTGTTATTTTGTACACTGTTTTATTAGTGAAATGAGAAGATGATGGCATGACACTGCTGCTTGCTCTGCATCTGATCTGGTTCACTCTCACTGTCACTGCCACTGCCACTGGATGTGGCGGTGCATCATTTTAGCTTCATTTTGGGTCCTTGCTTGAACCTCTCCTCTTTTTTTAGTTGCTCGGGTAACAGCAAATCTGGTATGTATATCATCAAGATTACCAACGAATCAAATCGTGTTCACGGACCTTATTAAGAAGTAGGCTGACACGTGTTGACTAACATATCCTATTCGTACATGTCAGATCGCATTTAAGGAAATCAGATTCGTACTACTAGTACTTACCTTTGATTTGAATATAAGGTAGTCAGCCGATTGTCCGGAGTAAGTAGGAGATTCTATGCTTACCTTCTATTCACCACGTGTCTCTCTGTCATTGGTTCGCTCTTCTTCTGAAGATTACAGATTAATTAAGCTAATCAAATGGAGGAGGGACGGTGATGGGGATGTGGTTGCAGATCATGCCGCGGGAGATCCTCCTTCTCCGGCGGCTTTGGTGCCACCACGTTGTCGGTGTTCTCCAGGGCCTCCTCACCTTCAGCTTCTGGATCAACCTATCCCATAGTTTTAAAGACCGGACCGGTTGGGTTGGAGAAAAAATAAAACCACAAACGGTGTTCCTTGTGGTTTTTTAGGTTATGTGGACCGTCCTGCCAACGGGCAAGAGTGAGGCCGTCGAATTGCACTTTTTTGCAAACCAGGAAGAAAACCGACCGGTTGAACCATTTCTGCACATGCAAAAGTAAGAAAATAAGGTGCAAGCGAGAGGATTCAGACTCGGATCCATTTAACACACCATGCCGAGCATTTCATGCAAACACCATCAAGAACAAGTGAACAACATATATAAGCTTATTTGTTGGGAATTGCTAAGCTTGAGCCCACAATGCAATTCATTCACTCCATGTCCACAAGTGGGATATGTTCTGGGCTTTATATCCATATAAATGGTTTCACAAAATACTAGTTGACTCGTATGCGCCTTGAAAATTGTAAACCTACCGCAAGTACTAAAAATTCATCTTCGAGCTGCATTTTACACCCCTTCTTCATAGCACATAAAAGGAATGCTTTAAGATACGCACAATGGGTGACATAAAACTTAGCTACTTTGTTGGAGGGCACTTAGTACAAGATCATACTCTGTCAAATGAATGTTTTCCTAACACTTACGAAGATACTCCCTCCGTAAACTAATATAAGAGCGTTTAGATCACTAGGATCTAAATGCTCTTATATTAGTTTACAGAGGAAGTACAATCACTACAAGAAATATGTCAACTTATGACCTTCTGTCCGTGGCCCTGGAAGAAATGGGAGTACAATCATTGGCTCGACAGTGCAGTGGCGGGCGCCGTCCACCACTGGTTCTCCCTGATCTGTGGCGGGTGGCGTGCAGCGCCCACCACAACTCTAGATTGGCAAACCGCGCCAACACATCCATATTTTGTTAACATTCTGAATCACATCAATTATGGTTGATTCTTGTATGTTCCAAGATATTTTAACTCTGGAGGGTCAATGCGTCAGATACGATCTTTCCAGAAAAATCTTTCTGGAACTAATGAGATGAGATGATGGCCGTCTTCATTACCTGTATTGTGTATTTATGGTGGCCCTGTAATTAGTACAAAATCCTTTTTAGGTGGCCTGATGGAACAAATAACTATATATGGCTTTAAGAAAATGTTTTATTTGTCAAAAAAGATAATCGCTTATGTTTGGCGGGCTCATTCAGCGTCATCGAGGACTTGTTCGGCAAGAAGATCGCTCTGGAGGTCAATGGGTCAATGGAGATACGATCGGCAGTGTCAAGGCCAAGATTGAGGACAAGGACGGCGGAGTACAAATTCCGAAAGTACATCCACGTGGACGTGTCCGGCAACTTGGTCCGCGTCAGGTTGGAGAGCTCGGACACCGTCGCGGACGTGAAGGTTGAACGCATGTCGTGGTCATTGGAAGAGTGTTGGCGCAGTGTTCCCTCCCGTGTAATGGATATCTTGTCTGCACCGTTTGTCCATGCTTGCCCACTGGTTTGTGTGTGGTAGTACGGACATGTCAGTCAGTGAAACAGTCGCTGAAGTGGCTCGAAGCAATTTTGGTAGCAGCAGTAGTAAGTACTCCCTCCGTCCCCAAGTTCTTGTCGCATTGGCACTTTTACGAAAACCCCCTCTGTGAATTCCCGACACAACCCGCACTCCCTGGTCGTCTCCCTCGCTCGTCTCTCCTGCATGCCGGAGGTCCCTTGCTCGGTTCCCCCGCGGTTGAGGTCCCCTGCTCAACTCCCCCGCGCGTCGCCCCAGCCCCCCCCCCCCCCCCCCCCCCCCCCCCCCCGCCCCCCCCCCCCCCCCCCCCCCCCCCCCCCCGCCCCCCCCCCCCCCCCCCCCCCCCCCCCCCCGCCCCCCCCCCCCCCCCCCCCCCCCCCCCCCCGCCCCCCCCCCCCCCCCCCCCCCCCCCCCCCCGCCCCCCCCCCCCCCCCCCCCCCCCCCCCCCCGCCCCCCCCCCCCCCCCCCCCCCCCCCCCCCCGCCCCCCCCCCCCCCCCCCCCCCCCCCCCCCCGCCCCCCCCCCCCCCCCCCCCCCCCCCCCCCCGCCCCCCCCCCCCCCCCCCCCCCCCCCCCCCCGCCCCCCCCCCCCCCCCCCCCCCCCCCCCCCCGCCCCCCCCCCCCCCCCCCCCCCCCCCCCCCCGCCCCCCCCCCCCCCCCCCCCCCCCCCCCCCCGCCCCCCCCCCCCCCCCCCCCCCCCCCCCCCCGCCCCCCACGCCTCCACCGCGTTGCTTCCCTCTCCTTGTTCCCTTATTCGTTCCCCATGGTGAATCACGAGAAGGAGAAGGCTCGATTTTTGTTTTTGATCTGCTCTTCGGCGGCGGCGGCCTTTCCCGAGCTTGGCGAGCCGGAGCTGGCCCTTCCCGTCATCAACCACCTCCTCGTCGGCTGGCCGTCGTAGACCACGAAACCAGTCCCCGCCAGTTCCTTCACCTCGCCGCCAACCTCGTCCACCTCGCTCCCCGCGTACCTCCCTGGAGTCGGCAGAAGCTCTCCACTTTCCCCCGTCGGCAGCCGCAACCATCCCCGCCTTCGCCGCCCAGCAACCAGCACTGCCCGCGACGACAGAGCAAACGTGAGGATCCCAAACTGTCCCCAAGTTGTCCCCAAACTGTAATGTTTGACTGAAATTTGAGTAAAACTGAAAATTTTGAAGTTGCAGTTGCAGCAGTACGGGCCTGGAGATTTGGTGACTGTCTTGATGTCCGGTGATGCAGCAGAACACTTGCAGTTGCTTGGGTGGCCTGGCCCTTTCAGTTGCAACTTGCAAAGTTCTGTATGTATCCCGTGGGTTGTTGGTTCTGAACTTTTTGCGCAACTTGTATGTATCCCCTACTTCATCACCAATTCGTTTGACCACACCACTTGCTTGCTGATCTTCACAGGCATATGATGTGCACCCTTGATCATCCGATCCCACGAACTGCTAACAAAACAACGCCCAACATCGTGACTGTGGTCACGTTCTGCAACCATTCTTTCAAAAAAAATCTTTCAAAAAAAAAAAACGTTCTGCAACAACCGCCCTCCTCCGTTCTCCTCCAGCAGCAGCAAAAGGTTTTTCCTCTCCCTTGTTACTGAATTTAAGTTGGAGACAACATTTAAGTTATGAACCTTGTTACTAAATCATGTTCTGAATCACTTAAGTTCTGAACCATTGGAATTTCTGAATCATGAACTTTGTTAAGTTTTTTAAAAAGATGATTACTAGTACATCCAGGACACATAGGCAACCCAAATCCCACATTTTAGTAAGATTTGTACTATCTCAAAATTCACTCAGTTGGCAAAGAAAGGCTGCTATGCACATAAAATACAGTTTACTCCAAAATCAGTAAACTGAATTTATTTTTCAATTCATATACACCAGGCACTTAATTCAGTAAACTGAATCATTTAAAGTAAACTACCTATTCTTTTTTGCCTAACTACCTATTCTTAGATTCAGTCAGATAACTACCTATTCTTTTTTTACAATCATGCTCTCTTTATTTGCAATCTGAACAAATTAAAGAAAGGAAAAGGAACTACAACCAAGAAGGCATGCATGTAAGTATCTTGGATCTTGGCATTTACTCATGGACTATGCATCATTTTCTCTCAACTCAATTAATCAGAGTACGACATGGCAAACTTTTGAATAAATTTCCAAGACATCACAAGCGGGAACAGTTCTACCGCAGCGCATCTACTGAATTTTGTGGAGTGTATGGTTTGCACTGAAGTTTTTCCACTAATTTGCACTGGATTTCAGTTAAATCTTCAGTACATTTTCAGTTAAATTTTGAGTTGAATATGCAGTACATTATGTGATGTTTGTCTGAAATTATTTCGTGCACACCAATTGTTTATCTCAACATCTGTAGAGGTTATGCTTGTGCTACTGAATTTGAAATTGAATAGAATTATCTTTGTTTCTTGCTTACTTGACACTGGCCACATTACTTAGATGTGCTAGAACCTAAAGATAGACACTGTTTTAGAAAGAAATGAAACAGGGCAACTAACCAAAAAGAAAGCAGAGTATTTTTAATCCATATATTAGTTGTTCTTCCATATTCACAGATTTGCGTCTGGCTGTGGCCTATGTGCACATGATAAATTAAGATTCTCACAGTGTCGGAAGCAGCAGTAGACACAATTGTGCAGTTACCCAATTGATAAATTAAGAAAGAGTGTGAATTTCAATAAAATTGGCCATCAGTTCACTGTTTTGATGTCTAGGAGGAACTGGAGCAAACTCTGGTTGGCATATGAGATTTGAGCACGAAGCTCCTTAACCCGAAGGCCGAAGCAAACAAACATCCCAGCAATCTTGTCTTATTTTGATTTGCTCGAAAATTAACAGTGACTTTGATTGAATTTACTCTGTATCTTCAGAGTGCAGAGGAGGAGCAGCACTAGGCTGGGCGGGCAAAATCTGGGGCCCTGTGCCAAATTTAAAAAATGAGGCCCTATCTGACTAAAACAATAACTAACGAACAATTCTAATGTGTGTGTATATAAAAAATCATACCTATACAACTCCCGGTTGCTATTTATTTGACAATGAAACATCATATACAAAAGATGAATAAAATATAATTGAAGTTATACAGTATCATATATCAATAAGTCCATGCGTCAATGTTTGGCAATTAGACGAACCATCTAACTCACCTAGTTTTGGGTCCTGTCAAGTTGAACTGCTACACTGTGAGTGTGATTTTTAACAGATAAGATAAGAAACGATCTCTATCGAAGGCACGAAGTACCAAAAGTTAATTAGAAAATTAGGAATTCGGAGTAGAAACCGACGTTAATCGAAAAGGAGGACCCGCTAAGCACCTTGAGGTTGGAGTCTGTCACGGATTGATCCGACGAGTCAGAAATTTGGGAGAGGAAGCCACGAACAGGAAGGCAACGACGACAGCAGCCTGAATCCCATAGGCGAAGGCGAGGAGACGATCCGTTTCCTGTAGCGTCACCCGGTCGCCGACGTGCCCGCAGTTACGGTTTCCAGATCGAGACTATCCTGATTCCCGATTGACTGTTGTAGGGCGTAGTGTAGCGTAGCGATCCCCTTTTTTTATTTAGAGATGATCTCGTTTCCATTGATCGAGCAGTTTAGATCGAGGGGCTGGACTCCAGCGACCAGCGCCCAACGGCCCAGTAAGGTCTCGATCTGGAATTGTTTTTTCTTTTACAAATACTAGGCCTACATAAAAAATCTAGGGCCCCTCAAAATAATGGGCCCTGTGCGTGCCGCACATCTGCCACAACTGTGGGCCCGTAGCTCGGGCACGGGAGACAGCTGAGCTCCATCGGAGGGAGCTCGAGGATAAGCATCAAAGGGAGCTCGAGGAGAAGCAGCGACGGGAGCTCAAGGAGAAGCAGTCGCCGGAGCTTGAGGAGAAGCAGCAGCGGGAGATGGAGAACACGCGGGAGAGTAGTTTTGGGCGGCGGCGCAGATCTGGGCGACGGCAGAGCAGGTCTGGACGGCGGCGGCGGGCGTCGCGACGCCCGTACGGAATCGTGGCTGGCCGGCGCCGGCCCCTGGCAATCGTGCGGGGATGAGCGGAGGAAGATGGGGCGGAGGGGTCTGTTTGCCACATTTTTCCAATTGCGAGGGTTGTTCTGCAAATTTGCCAATGAAATGGGGCCGCGACATGAATTTTGGGACGGAGGGAATAGATAGTATAGTAGTAGTGGCGTAGTAGTAGCAGCAGCATACTCAGATAGTTTGGTGAGCATTCTTCAGTATGCGTTCCAGTTTGGTTGATGGTTATATATATATGCAGCTGCATCCTTCAGTAAGCACCCGGGCAAGTGTTGGGTTTTGCTGTTATCGCGCTCTAGGGATTATGAATTTCTGACGTGCTGTCTATATATATAATCTGCATTCCTGGACCTAAGGGTCAGGGGATCTTTTTAGGCTATGGATTCTTAGGAAGGCGAGGATGGAAGAGAGCTCTCGCAGGAGCTCCGCTGGGCGGCGCTTGCCTCCGTCCCCCAACCTCGCCTCCGGCATCCTAGGTAGCCATCCTCCGCCCGTGGCCATCGTTCCCTGCGCCGGCCCCGCCATGCTCGCTCGGTCGTGCCCGGCCGCCCCCGCCGCTGCCCGCTCTTCCTCCCCTCCTCGATACTCCCCCGGTCCTCTGTCTCTCCGCATCTCGTCCATGGCTTTTCCTCGCTGGTCTGCGCGCCCCTGGCTGCCGGGTCCCCGCTTCCGTGCCGCACGCTGGTCTGGGTCACAGCGGAGCTCTCCCTCCCCCGCGTGAACCACTTCTTGGTGTCTGCTGCCTTGACGTATAACTTCTCGCACTCCGGTGACCGGTTTGCTGCGCGCGAAGTCGACGCGGGCGTCTTCGTGGTCACCGTCGCTTGTCCCCCGGTGGCCGCCGAGCTCCTCCACCGTGGCGGCTGCTCCCACGGCAAGCTAGCTGCTCTTTCGGCTACATCCTTCGCGGGAGGCGGCCTCCCAACGGGCAAAAATTCAAACTCCCCCGCGCGAGTTGACCTTTGGGAAGTTGACGTTCGCCGTGCGGCCTTGTGTTGACTCTGCTACGTCCTCGGCAAAAATGCTAGACCTACCTACTGTTGCTAAACTTCCTTTCCTTTCAACTAAACATTCCCCCTTGATTTTCAGGTGGGCCCCAGCACGACCGGAAGACGGCCCTACCCCGAGGGCCAAACCTATGCCTACGGCTGCCGTCGGCCTAGTTTGAGATATGCCGACAGCCCAGACCTGGCCGTCGGCTTATCTTGGCCGTCGGGTTACACGGATCTATGCCAACGGCCGCCGTCGGCACAGAACGGCCGTCGACCTAGGTGCAGACATGCCGACAGCAGCCGTCGGCATAAATCAGCCGTCGGTACACCTGTGGGTCTAGTGACCCCGCCCGTGACTAGCGCTAACGCCGTCAAACCTATGCCGACGGTCAGGACGGGCGACCGTCGGCATATCTCCGCATGCCACGTCACCGATCCTCGACGTAGGTATGCGAACGGCAGCCGTCGGCATAGGTGCCACGTCACCGATCCGCGGCACGGCGCCCACCAGAACCCTGCCGTTTCTATGCCGACGGCAATGCCGTCGGCCTAGCTATTTTTTTACATACGTTTTTTTCATATGTTTTTATGCTTTTTTTACATATATTTTTATGCTTTTTTTAAATATGTTTTCATGCTTTTTTATGTATTATATGAATATATATGTAGTTTGTAATTTTTTCCATAGATTATATATATATATATATATATATATATATATATATATATAGTTTGTATTTTTTTAGCACATTAATAATGTGCCGTCATGTTCTTTTGAATATAGGTCCTTATATTTTATTAAAATCAAGAACAGCTATGCGACAGAAGTTGAGTGGCGATTGCAAAAGCCGGCACCCGTCTCCGGAGTGTGACCCCCTCACGTCCGCGGTGTGCCCTCCTCACGGACGGCGCCGCCGCCAGCATCTGGAGGGCGGAAACAACCGCATCGGGTCTATACGGAGGGGACGTTGCTCCCAAATGTTTCTATGGGATGACCTACCACACAACCGGGTGGTGTTGTGGCATGTTCAAAGAGGCGGCACGCATCTCCGGGGCGTGGCCCCCCTAATGGACGGCGCCGCCGCCGGCACCTGGAGGGGGAAAACGGACGCATCGGGTCTACATGGAGGGGATGTAGCTGTCGGTTTGGCCCGGATGTTGCTCCCAGGTGTCCCTCTGAGCTGACCTGACACAACCGGGTGGAGAGGTCCACTGTTCAAAGCCCGTCCGTGCAAAGTCAAAGGGCTAGATCTTGTGCTCAACCGCTCCAGGGTTAGGCGGGACGGGGGCCCTGGGGGGGGGGGGGGGGGGGGGGAAATGCCCCCGGGGCCCGCCCCCCCCCCCCCCAAAAGGGGGGGGGGGGGGGGGGGGGGGAAATGCCCCCGGGGCCCGCCCCCCCCCCCCCCAAAAGGGGGGGGGGGGGGGGGGGGGGGAAATGCCCCCGGGGCCCGCCCCCCCCCCCCCCAAAAGGGGGGGGGGGGGGGGGGGGGGGAAATGCCCCCGGGGCCCGCCCCCCCCCCCCCCAAAAGGGGGGGGGGGGGGGGGGGGGGGAAATGCCCCCGGGGCCCGCCCCCCCCCCCCCCAAAAGGGGGGGGGGGGGGGGGGGGGGGAAATGCCCCCGGGGCCCGCCCCCCCCCCCCCCAAAAGGGGGGGGGGGGGGGGGGGGGGGAAATGCCCCCGGGGCCCGCCCCCCCCCCCCCCAAAAGGGGGGGGGGGGGGGGGGGGGGGAAATGCCCCCGGGGCCCGCCCCCCCCCCCCCCAAAAGGGGGGGGGGGGGGGGGGGGGGGGGGGGGGGGGGGGGGGGGGGGGGGGGGGGGGGGGGGGGGGGGGGGGGGTAGCAATGCCACCGGAGCATCGCACCGTCCCCTCATACATGTGGGGTGGTGTGGTGGCGACGGACCACGGCGGCCGAGGCAGATTCCGACGAGAGCTCCGGAGCGACCAGTAGCCGGCCGGCAACCACCCCTGCTACATCGAGGTGATCATCGCGGCCTCTTCGCCACCACGACCGCGAGGTGTTCGACCTTTTGCCATCAAAGGTATGGACAGTGGAGACGAGTTTTTCTTTCATCACTTCCTTTGTTCATCGGACGATTCGTCGTTGGATGATGAAGATCTTGTGGTGGCTGCACTGGTCGTTCACGACCATATTCAACGGCAGCTTCCTCGGTACAGGGGTCACTCCCTGGCCGTGCTCCCAACCTGAACCGCAACAGGGAGAGAGGCCACGCCCTGCTCTATGCCGATTACTTTGCCAACGCCCCGCTCTTCAAGCCGGATAAATTTCATCGCCGTTTTCGTATGGCAAGGCATGTGTTCAATCGTATCCGAGAGGGAGTGGTTGCTCATGACCCATACTTCGAGTGCAAGACGGATGCCCTTGGCAAGCTTGGATTCTCCTCTTACCAGAAATGCACCGCGGCCATCCGCATGCTTGCATATGGTATTCCAGGCGATCTGGTGGACGAGTATGTGCGTATGAGTGAGACAACATGTCTGATGTCAATGTACAAGTTTTGCCAGGCTGTGATCGAGGTGTTTGGCCCAGAGTACTTGAGGCAGCCAACTGCCGCTGATACAGAGAGATTGTTGGCGACCAACGCAGCTAGAGGCTTTCCAGGCATGCTTGGCAGCATAGATTGTATGCATT
>LR880969.1:822988075-823006711 GCA_904067115.1 Aegilops sharonensis | reverse complement strand
ATGAACACACCAAAAAAAAGTACAGTAGTTTTTTCTGCATAAACACGATTCCTCAATTTTGGGCTTTTGGCTGAAATTACAGCATTTTCCAGTGCAGAAGTTGTCATATCTCTGCTCTAGAAGTGATGTATACGAAAATAAGCACCAAGTAGCAGGCAAAACTAAGAAATATGAAAAGGAGAACCAAAGATATTGCTGGGTGGTACTCACTGATTCATGTGAAGACGAAGACATGGGGCTGGACGGGGAGCTCGAACTTGAGATTGAAGTACTCGCTGACTTCTGCTCCATCTGATCTCCATGTCCAGCAGCCCCAGCCTGCTGCCAGCCAGCAACCTCCAAGGCTCCAACGTGCAGCTAGTAACCGCGCTGCTCCCTCGGCGCGTGGCCCGGTGACGCACCCCGGCGGCGACGGCTCTGAGCTCTGACGCACGACGGAATCGACCCGGCTTCAGCCCTTCCTCCAGGTGGAGGGAGCTTGATCCAAAGGAGAGAGGGGAGTGGAGAGATTAGGAGGAACCTACTCCATTGATGCTTGCTCTGTTCACAGATCGGCCATGCGGAGAGGAGATGGAAAGAGGGCGGGTGGAGAGGTGGGGGCCTGGCAGTGGTGCGGGGAGTCATAGGCAGGCGGCGAAGTGGTTGTGTACGGTGCCAGATTTTGGAAGACAGGCGCAGTGACAGAGGGATGACCTACAAAGGCGAAGTGAAGACAGACAAGTAAGCCTGTCCTTTTATAGCGCAATATGCGGTGGGCTGGTGGGCTAGCTGCGGGCGGTGGGGGAAGCGAGTCCTCTAGAGAACTGGACACGTGGTGGGCAGTGGGCAGTTCCCCAAGGTACGTGTCCACCATCGCTTTTCTTTTTTACTACCACGTCAGAATGGTCTAGAAAAAAATGAAGAAGACCACAACCTTCACGTGCAAATTTTACCTCTGCAGGTCCCCTAACAACAAGTGTAATTTTCTAGAGGATGTAAAAAAAAATTCAAAAAAACCAGAGAAATGAATCCCTTACGGACCTAGTATTCTTAGTATTGCGGACTACAACAACTGTGGCATGTGCTACTCGATACGCCATTGATCTCCCATTTCTGACAAGAACAAACATCCGTCAATGCTCATGATTCCACTGCTATTGTTGCAACACCGCCACACGGCTTGCATAGCACAATGCAGTCGCAGCACCATCTTCCCCAGTGCTGCCACAATTAAACTAGATAGACGCAAGTTTAGTGTTCATTAGATACGACAAAAAATCATAAAACTTGCGTGTGGCAGTTAAAAAGGAGAGCAACCGTTAGTTTCCGTGGACGAAACTAGTCGTGACAAAGCCTGTCAGCCATCTGAACACCTAGAGCAGCGGAGAAGAAAACGCAAGAGAAAATTGGAGTTACAGGTTTCAGGTATATTCACCAGAAATTCTACTACTTCTCCATGACCAATAATAAGCTTGGTTTTTTTTTTAAGAAAAGAAGGATGACCCCCGGCCTCTGCATCTGAGCGATGCATACGGCCATTTTATTAATTATTCTCACAAGACCTTACAAAAGTAATACAACAGTAAGACTAAGCCGCCGTGTAAGCACCTCTATCCAGCTGATGAAGGGGCGCAGATAGCCTGGGCCTAATACCAAACAGACATCGCAGCCAAACCTAACATCTAAGACCTGAGAACCCATCCAGGACGCCTGCCGGGCATGGGTCTCACCGGTCCGGCGTGCACTCACATGCCGCCGCCGCCAACTGCCACCGCTCCATCTTCAGTTCTGTACTGATGCATCAACCTTGCTCGGTCTAGCTATCGTCGACGCCACCACGGCACCAAAAAACCTTCTTGTGCAGGCAGTCATGGAGCAACCAAACCAGTGGACTGACCCCGCGTCGCTCACTCCGGGCGACTCGGGGGAGACAACACCGCAGCCGCCGGTCTCCCACCCGTCGGCGCCCTCCTCTCTGCGGCTGCCGCTGGCTTGGCCGCGGTGGCGGCGGCCCCCCGTCTTCAAAGGTGGCGTGGGGAGACCCGCGGAGGACGCTGGGGCGCCCGATGGGCGCGGGACAAGATGCGCCGTTCACGGCGGCGGGGATGCGCGGGCTGCGGCCTAGCTGGATGCGTGGCCGGCGGCGGCCGACGCGGATGCGCCCGATCCGCGCGTCTTCAGGTCCCCTGGTGGATGGTGCGGGAGTGGTAGCTGCGTCCCGTCCGCGGATGTGGCCGGCGCGCCTGGATCCATGCGCGCGGCCTGCCACGGGCGCCGCCGCGGGGCTGGTGGCTGCTGGGTCTTGCTGCACGCGGCTGGGCTGGCCTTGGTTCTCTCCGACTAGATGGGTCTGGGATCCAGACGCGGCGCCTCCATTCTGGCGCCTTGAGGCACGGTGGTGGCTGCTGCTCGGCAGCGAGGTGGCGGCTCGCTGCTGGGAGCTTAGGCTGTGTGCAGCGGACGGAGGGTTGGGCGTGGAAGGACGGCTTCTTGCCTTATGTGCATCGGATCAGGTGTCCGGCAGGCATGCAATGGTGCGTGTGGTGCGTCTCAGCGCGACTGATGTATGGCTGCAGCTCGGAACCATGGTGGTTCTTGGCCTCGGGCAGCGTTCCTCTGCTCTTTGTCGGCATGGTGCTCGGCAAGGCACTGGCTCGCGCTGCGTCCGGTGGCCCTGCGTCCGGACGACCCTTGGTGGATCTGGCGTCTAGTGCTGAAGTTTGGCCGTTGGGGGTTGCCGTGAGGTGCGGCTGGCTGCGGCGAATCATGGTGCTTCCTCGTCAATGGATGGACTCGATGCAGTGGTCTAGATCTGGCTATGTGCGGCGGTGGCTGCGCTGCAATGGCCCTTCGTGGTGGTGCAGGTGAGCAGCCCTTGTCACTCAACTATGGCGAAAGCCTTGCTCCATATGGAACCGGCGATGGCGACACCTATGGGCGCCGCTAATCTTCTTGGAGACATCGTTGTCATGTTGTTTTACCCTCTTTGCCGGCTCCCCGGGGGAAACCCCTAGTCCAGGTTCTCCTGGTACGGATGATGGCGGCGCAACCGGCGTCGCAACCCTTCTTGAAGGCATCATCTTGGGGTTTGCATGGTTGTTGTGCGTGTGTTGCTCGCTGCGGAGATGGTTGTGGTGGTGGTGCGGCCACTTGGGGTCGACGGTGGCTGTTTGGTGGTGTTCATTGGGGTTCGGCGGCGGTACTCTGGCCGTCTGGGGGTGTGTTTGTGCGGCTGACTGGGGTCGACGGTGGTGTGTGATGTGGTGGTGGAGCGGTGGTGGCGCCGGCTTGCGTTGGTGTGCACGGTGAAGCGATCCGGGTGTAGACTCGGCTCCTTGATGCCCTTCGGCTTCGCCGGAGGTGCCGCTATTGTGTTGTAGCCTCGGCTGCGTGTGACTCTTCGTCCGGGTGTGGACTCGGTCGCTCATTGCCCTTCGGCTGCACCAATAGCCTTGAGGCACCATGGATGGTCTCGGTTGATTGGAGTTCTTCGTCTACGGTGGTGGTGTTCTCGTGCAGCTCAGGTTGGTAATGGTTGCTCAACATCCTCTCATGGTTGCCATTGTGTTGCAGCAAGCTTCGTGCTCTTGGTGTTGTCTCGGCTCATCTTTGCTCAAGGTTGGCGCAAGATGTCTTTCAAACTTGCTAATCGTTCCGATTTCCTGTGGCGGAGCCCCAGTCAAGGTTCGAGTCAAGGTTCGTGTCTGGGATGACACTCGTTGATTGTGGATGCTCCTGAGTTGTGCCATGGGGGCTGGTATGCTCGCCGATGCGTTCAGCTGTTTGCAAAGTCCTGGTATTATGATCTCCCGACAACACCCCACATCTACTTGCGTCTCTCGTGGTGATGGTCTTATGCCTACTAGCTTGGTCGCGCCTTGTATGATTTTCGACCCGGTTTTCCTTATAAATGGGTCAATTCAGGTTTTTGATCCGGTTTTCTTTATAAACTGGATCACTCCTCTGGCATTTTGGCCACTTTGAGTAATATATTCAGGTGGGTGAACCCCTTCCCCGGTGATTCTCAAAAGAAAAAAAAACCAGTGGCTCATGCAGACGGTAATAATATAAAGTTATAAACACGTGCACATTTGCTCCAAATCTATTTACTTTTGATGTCTGAATTGTTAGATGCTCGAGTTAGGCCTTGATTGGAATGTCGTTTCCAGCGCTTTTACACCTGTAAAATATACAGACCACGATCCGTCGTTTTGATTCTCGGCTGGAATTAGCACACGGCCTGTAAAATACACTTGTAAAACAAATACAGGTATGTAAAAATACACCGATTCCAAGCAGAGCCTTAATGGTATTGCATTGGTATGTAATTAAGTATGAAGTAACTTATTGCAATGGCTCATGTCATGTCAGCAAGAGGAGGAACTAGTTTACATGTACCAGCAAGAAGGGGATCCCATACCTCTACCTCTACCCAGCATGGAGCAGCAGTTCGCAGAGCCACCGCCGCTGGCTGACCATCAAGAGCGGTACTACATGCCACCATTGCCAATCCCATCGTCCAATCCATCTCGCAGCTCCAATTTCCCGAGCTTTGGGAGCTCATCATCGTTGCCCAACCTACCGTTCGGACCGGCGCCGGTGGAGAACGAGCTAGGGCAGCCGTCTCAGCCGCCATCGTCCAACTTCCTCTCCTTCGGCAGCACCCTCAACTTCTCCGAAGGAGCCTGCTGGCAGCACGACGGCGCCCAAGGGACGATGCAACAGCTGCAAGTGCCACAGAGGCGGGGCAGGTCGCCAGCGAACGCGCAAGAGCATGTCATTGCCGAGCGCAAGCGACGGGAGAAGCTGCAGCAGCAGTTCGTGTCCTTGGCCACCATCATCCCCGGTATTAAGAAGGTGCGTTTATTGTTGGAAATATGAGCAATTTACGAAATGATTTTATTAACAAAAATATTAGATAAAGCATGACTAGTATAACAGTGATAAAACAAGTCATGCGATTTGACAAAGAGAAGGTAAACAACATTTTCATGTATGACCCGTAACTAAACATGTCTTAAGCAGACAGTATAGCAAATTGCATATATGAAATAGAGTCTAACATATCTAGGGCAAATACTAGAGCAAGGAACTATAGCAGAACCTCCAATAGAAAGAGGAGAAACACGTACGTGACAGCAGAGGCACTGAACTTGGGGTCGGTGTCCTCCATGTCGTCGAGGAGGTTGTCGACGTCGGAGAAGTAGTCGTCGTCGGGGAAGTTGTCATCGGAGTCCTGGGTGTCCGTGACGAAGAAGTCAGTAGTTGCGCAAAGCGCTCCCCAAAAACCTTATCACCCTTTTCCCATACAGGACTCAAAATGTGCGGTTTCGGAGGCCTACTGTCCCGGCTCGCGGTGCACGCCGCAAGCTGGGATGAGGAAGACAGCAGCAGCTCAGAGATTGGAACCGGTGACGAGAGGAAGGAGAAGTTCTGGTGCGTCTCTCTGGGAGGAGCGACCTCCGTTTTATAGGCGCAAGAGAAGGAGGCGAGAGAGCAAAAATTTAGACATCGGCTCGGCTCATTCCCGCAACCCGCAACCCGCAGCGCGGCGCGCCGTGACGACGCGAGGCGAGGCGAGGCGTGGCAAGGCGGGCGGCGGAGGAGGAGCGCGCGTGGATGTCCCTCTTGTTCTCATGCTCATACAAGTGGGGAAAGATTCTCTGTCGGTGTCAAAACCGGCGGATCTCGGGTAGGGGGTCCCGAACTGTGCGTCTAGGCGGATGGTAACAGGAGACAAGGGACATGATGTTTTTACCCAGGTTCGGGCCCTCTGATGGAGGTAAATATCTCCTACTCCTGCTTGATTAATATTGATGATATGGGTAGTACAAGAGTGGATCTACCACGAGATCGGAGAGGCTAAACCCTAGAAGCTAGCCTATGGTATGATTGTTGTTCGTCCTACGGACTAAAACCCTCAGGTTTATATAGACATCGGATAGGGTTAGGGCTACACAGAGTCGGTTACAACGGTAGGAGATCTACATATCCGTATCGTCAAGCTTGCCTTCCACGCCAAGGAATGTCCCATTCGGACACGGGATGAAGTCTTCAATCTTGTATCTTCATAGTCCAGGAGTCCGGCCAACGGTGATAGTTCGGCTATCCGGACACCCCCTAATCCAGGACTCCATCAATAGCCCCTGAACCAGGCTTCAATGACGACGAATCCGGCGCGCATATTGTATTCGGCATTGCAAGGCGAGTTCCTCCTCCGAATACTTCATAGAAGATTTTGAACACAAGGATAGTGTCCGGCTCTGCAAAACAAGTTCCACATACCACCGTAGAGAGAATAACCTTTGCACAGATCTGCTGACGTATTCCCCGGCGTGACATCACACCACGGCCAGACCTTTATACGAATCATTTTTACTGTCCCACCTCAGCGCGTTCAGCGAGGCAGTTTCTTCGGCACGTCTTATCAGAGCGGAGATCATGCCCCCCTTATTCCGGGATCCTCATCAATACGAGCGTGGGTAACCCAGTCGTGCCCATTGGCACGCCTCCTCCATCGAAGGCGAGTCCCGAACGGTCACGGGGAGGGCTCTTGGTATTCAACCTCTTTATAACGAGACCAAGGCCCGCTCCTTTCTTTCAATCTCAATCGAATCTGCCCCTCGCCTCGAGTTCCAACACCCAAAGCTCCAGATTTAGGCGCTACAGACCTTCAATGATGTCCGGCTCCGGCCTGCACGGCCGGTGGATGTCTTCCTCCATCACGGAAGAAGATGTGCTAAAGCTGAGAGACGCAAGGCATCTAACCGACGAAATTTCGCATAGGCTGCCTGCCCAAGGGCAGGTTATTCCCACTCCCGAGCCTGGTGAGAGCGTGGTGTTCGTGTCTCACTTGCTTCGGGGTTTAGGCTTCCCGGCGGACCTCTTCGTGAGGGGGCTCATGTTTTATTATGGGCTGGAATTCCATGACTTGGATCCGGAGTCCATCCTCCACATCTCGTCGTTCATTGTCGTATGTGAAGCCTTCCTCCGCATTACCCCTCACTTCGGATTGTGGCTCAAGACCTTCAAAGTGGAGCCGAAGATGATCAAGGGGCATCAGACAGAGTGCGGAGGGGCTGTTATAAGCAAGAATGCTGACGCTCCATGGCCCGAGGGCTCTTTTCAAGAGCTCAATTTATGGCAACAGGAGTGGTTTTATATCACCGCTCCCAGGGGCACCAAATGGGCGGCGCCACCTGCCTTCCGCTCGGGTCCTCCACTGCGGCGGGCGTCATGGGTCAATAAAGGGCTCGACTGGGGACCGTCCAAGGACGTACCTCTGTTGCAGGGCGTATTCGAGACCTCCTAGAGAGACAGAGATCAATCTGGTTGTAGTAGCGCAGGTCATGCTGATTCGCCGCACCTTGCCCTGCAAACGTCGCCCCCTCCGCCTGTGGAAGTTTAATCCGGAGGGACCACGAGCTCTCCAACATTTTATGGGTGCAACGCCCGTGGAGATGTACCAACTGTTCTTCGGATCACAAGCAATGTGTCCGGACTTAACCGAGGACGCAGGTCTGAGCTGCAATCGCCCGAATACTCAAGTAAGTAGTCATGTGCCCGGACATGCTATCCGCATATTTATCATAAACTAGCCCTTAAAAGAGCTATCCTTTAAACATGAGTGGATAGCAAAAGCAAAAGTAATCAGGTGTCCGGCCCCCCTCCTTGAGACCACGCCGGATCCTGTATTAACCAAGATGCTAGAGGTTGTGCCTTTTGAAGAAGGCGAAGGGGGGAACAAGGGAACTACTACCTCCGTGAAGGAGGCTATCAAGAAAGGGGGGATCGAGAATCCCTCCCTCCAAGGGGAGAAGAGGACCGCTTCTGAAGATCCGGAGACCAAAGCCTCGAAGTGGGTGAAGAAATCTTCGCCAGAGGGTCCTGCGGCGGGAGATGCCCCGGCCGCACTATTTCCCCAAGGAGATCAGCCCTCCAGCGAGCCGTAAGTAAAGGGGGGCGTTTTTTTAAAAGAGAGACATCCCCGTTTTATTTCTGAAGGTAACCGAAAGTTTACCTTGTAGTTGGATCTCAGCTCTTCAAAGCAGAGCTCGTCTTCAGGGGATCTTGGTCCGGAGATGATGGAGAGCGAAACGCCTCTGCCTGCCGTACCGTTATGCGAGGCGGACGACCCTGAGGTGTCGTCGCGGAGGGCTTCTCCGAATCCGGCGGGGCCAGAAGGCAGCCGTATGTCCCCTCAAAGCCCTCCGTGTCCGGCCTTCGAAAAAGGCCACCGGACGAGTCCGGCACCAACGGGTGTACGGTCGGAGGAGCTGAAGGGTCTGCTCGGGCGAGCATATATCTCGGAGGATCACCGTACGTTAATGGGTACGATGATTGAAAGTATTTCATCCGCTGAGAGCGGATTGCATGAAGCCGTCGTAAGTTTACTGACGGGTTTTGAGGTACGCAAAATGATGTACCTTCTGAAAGTTTTGCATATAAAATGCGCCCTGTATAGATAGTAGCCCCTGAGACTTGGTGCGGTATCAAAAATGACGGCGCGCCGAGGATCATAACCCCAGGTATAATATGCGCTCTTCCTATGTAGGTGGCGAAGCGTCCGGTGGCTATCCAGGCTGATGAATTTGCCGAATATAAGCGGCAACTTGACGTGGCGGATGCGGACATCACGCTTGTTAATAAGCGGCTTGACGAGTCACAAGGTATGCAACTTCTCCGTGGACACCTGGTAAGGGAGCTTGACGCCCATGCCTTACAACATGTATGCTTAATGCAGATGGTGCCACTGCTATGGATAACCTTCGGGCGGAGCTCGCCCGAGCCAAGGAGCAAGCCAGAAAAAGTGATGCGGCTGCCTTAAAGGCGGCCGCAGAGCTAAAAAGCCAAACAGGCTGCTCACTGCCGAAGCAAGAAAGAAATGGCCGAGATGACCGTGAAATTGAAGAATGCTACTGACCGTTGCGAGCTTCTTGAAAAAGAAGATCGAGCGGAATAAGAGGACCTGAAAAAGGACGCCACCGAGGCCAAGGACACTCGCTCTGCGATGAGAGCTATGAAGGAGGAGCTACGTCAGGCCGGAGATATTGCGGCTGGAAAGCCCTTCCTGCTGCGGAGGAAATTCACAGATCCTAAGTACGCTCAATTGGACCGGCTGTGGGGTGCGGAGGATGCTTATCTGGACTTGGCGGCGAGTGCCGCAGATGCGGCCGAACACTTCCGAGGTCAAAAGGATCACGGAATGGAAGATCTTTTCCGAGGTCCACTTTCATTAACCGATCGTTTGGCCGAATGGGCTGAGCTGAATAGGTTGTCCGGACTTGCCATGAAGGCTGTCGTGACTCATTTGTGGCCGAACAGACCCGAGCCGAAGAGTTATTTTGGCTTGGTGCAACAGTTCCTTGGTGCGGTGCCGCATATCGATGCGATGAAGCGGTCAGCATGCATAGAGGGTGCGCGGATGGCTCTTGCCCGTGTCAAGACATACTGGGCGGAGATGAAGGCCACCGACGTTGCATCCCAAGATTTGGACAGAAACCGAGTTCCTGCCGAGCACTATTTTGAGGAAGTCCTGCAGGGCGCTCGTTTAATAGAGACGCAGTGCTCGAAGGATATTATGTTTTAATGACATGTATGATTTGTGAAAACAATGTTTCAATATAATATAAGAGCTTTTTATACTTGTTCGTTCAAGTATTAAAACACCTCCTATGCGGCCGTTGATGTATATGTGTATATAACCTGAAAGATGGCAGTCTTCGGCTTCAGCCCCCACGCACATAATGCGGGGGTGTTTGCAAAAAGGCGCATTTTCACACTTAATCCAACGTCTTGGTCCTGTAAAGGAGGTGATAGCGTAGCAAACTAGGCAACCAGACTATAATGCTTTATCACTTTCACTTAGCCATGGGAGTTCGATGGTGGGGCTACTATATAGCCCCTACGGGCACCGCGCTCTCCCGAATTCGGGGCGCGTATGTGCCTGACCGGGAAACGGTCCTTCGTTAATGCAGGGGAATTCTAAACATTCTGGTGGGTCATCGAGTGGTTGACCGGTCTCACGATATATCATGGCAGTCAGTTTTCGGCTTTCTCTACTAAGGTGCTCACCTGGCCGAACCGGGGCACAATAGCAGTAGTTCTCCTGGTGCCGCGTTAGCCGATAGAACGGAACGTAAGGCAGCAAAACACAGGAGCCGGGCAAACCCAACATTTAACCAAAGACGTGATTCGGAGCTGATGCATATAAGGCCTAACTCGAGACGCCGAACACTCCCTAAGGTATTCGGTCTTTATGAAAACGGGCAGAATAATGCCCTAAGTCCCTGGTGTCTAGGTACGCGCAAAAATTCTGGTGCGGCCGATGCCAAAACGCCAGCCTCCTCCTCGGTTATAGTAAGAAACCGGGGGTTGTGTATCAACAGGAGACAGTAAAAAAGGTTTACGCAGGGTCTTAATCTGAAAAGAATCCTTGCAACGGGTCCCTACTGCACGTCTGCGCATGTGTCTCCGTTGTGCCGTATCCTGGATGGGTGTAGCACGTGTTCATCTGTAAAAGAGAAGAACTTAGTTGAAAAGATCGTGCAAAAAATGTACTTTATATTAAATAAACAGAGTACGGTTCGAAAAGTGAATAAAATTGAGCTTTATTGTCTCTTGTTGTACATGCGTGCAGCCCCTTGTACGGGGGTATGCCGCTAGTAGGCGTTTATATGTTTACGCCGGACTCGTCTAGCCATGTCCGGGGTCCGAATGACCTATTCAGGTGCTTTGATTAGAGAAGCCGGATTAGTGTGGGGCTGTCAAGGCAGTCTCACGTTCTTCCGTGCTCGAGTAACACTTGATACTCCCTTTTAATGAGATCATGCCGCGTGGACCGGGCATTTTAAGTGTAAGAGATGCATAATGCGGTATTGCGTTAAAGCGGGCGAAAGCTTCACGTCCCAGTAGTGCTTGATAGCTACTTTCGAATGAGGCGATATGGAAGGTTAACTTTTCGCGGCGGAAGTTGTCGGATGAGCCGATCACAACTTCTAGCAGTAGGGAGCCCGTACAATGGGCATATAGGCCTGGCATTACCCCTTTGAAGGAAGTGTTGCTATGGCGGATTTTGGTTGGGTCTATCCCCATTTTGCGGATTGTGTCCTGATATAGCAGGTTTAGATCGCTACCTCCGTCCATTAGGACTTGTGTAAATTGGAGTCTGTCGATTATAGGATCTAATATCAAGGCAGTCCATCCTGCGTTCCGGATACTTCCGGAATAGTCCTGATGATCGAAGGTGATTGGTTTTGACAACCAACGTTGGGACTCTGCTGGGATAGACCGTGCGGCGCGTGTTTCTATGGGCGCCGCTCTGTTTTTCCCTTTTGTCACTTGAAGTGAGTTCACTGTTTTGACTTCTTGTGGGAAATTCTCTTGTTTCCCGGTGCTCTGCTTGTGGGGTTAGTCATCGTCCTCGCTTGGTGTGTCGAGCCCCTTGTGTTCGGCATTGAGTTTGCCGGACTGCTTGAAGACCCAACAATCTCTGTGGGTATGGTTTGCAGGCTTCCCGGGAGTACTGTGGATTTGGCATATTTTGTCCAAGATTTTGTTTAGGTTGGATAGATCGTCGCTGTTATCCTTGAGCGGCAGTTTTTTATGATTCTCCCGGGAGCTTCTGAATCCGGCGTTGACTGTCGTGCTCTTCGGGCTGTTACCCTTTGTCCGGCGCGGGTCCTTGCTGCGTCATGGTTTTTCCATTTCCATCCCTGACTTCAGATGTACTTGGGTCGCTGGTACTGCATCTTGCCAGCCAACTATCCTCTCCCGCGCAAAAGCGGGTCATGAGGCTTGTTAATGCAGCCATTGTTCTCGGCTTCTCCTGGCTGAGGTGTCTGGCGAGCCATTCGTCTCGGACGTTGTGTTTGAAAGCTGCTAAGGCTTCGGCGTCCGGACAGTCGACTATTTGGTTCTTTTTGGTGAGGAACTTGTTCCAGAATTTGCGGGCTGACTCTCCGGGTTGTTGAGCTATGTGACTTAAATCGTCTGCATCCGGAGGGCGGACATAAGTCCCTTGAAAATTTGCCTGAAAAGCATCCTCGAGCTCTTCCCAACTTCCAATGGTATTTTCAGGGAGGCTTTTGAGCCAATGTCGGGCTGGCCCTTTGAGCTTGAGGGGTAAATATTTTATGGCGTGGAGATCATCTCCTCTAGCCATGTGTATGTGGAGGATGTAATCCTCAATCCAGACTCCAGGGTCTGTTGTTCCGTCGTATGCCCCTATGTTTACGGGTTTGAATCCCGCTGGGAGATTCGTGATCCAGCACCTCATCGGTGAAACACAGGGGGTGTGCGGCACCCCTATATTTGGGTGTGTTGTGATGTTCGGATATTTGGCGTGTTGCATTGCTTGGAAGAGCTTGCTTTCTCGGCCCATAGATGGACCTAACTGGGCCATCCTTTTGATGCGAATCCTTATGCGGATCGCGTGCGAGCTTGTGTGCGGCGCCGCTTGCCGCTCCATGTTTGCCATGTGGTCGTTTATCCGACCGGGCGGCCTCTTTGTTCTTTGATTGCGGGGGCTCTACGGCCTCCTCATCAAATTCGGGCAGTAGTTTGCGCTTCGGGTAGCTCTTTGTTTGGCGACTATCGCCGTATTTCTCTGCGGTGTTGAGTAGTTTGCTCCATCTGATTTTAAGTGCATCTTCCGCTATTTTGAGCTTCCGCTTCTGCATTTTTAGGCTACGCGTAGTGGCGACGAGCCTTTTGTGGAGGTTCTTCTGCTCCAACAACCACTACAAGAAATATGTCAACTAGTGACCTCCACTATTGGTCACTGAAAGGTCATAGTTTTCAATTTGTGACCTTTTTGTGACCAAACATAAGGTCAAAAGCTGGGGGTCGTTAATTGACTATAGCGACCTTCTCTGTGAGAAGGTCGTAGACATTTACGACCAAAACAGAAGGTCGTTGAACCCATGACCTTTTGTTTTGGTCACTAGCTGTCTGCCCAGGCCACGTCGGATCCGACGTGGCAATCTGACGTGGCAAAATTATGACCAATTCAAAAGGTCAAAAATTACAATCGGCCCGGTCCAATTGGGTGTTTATATGGGCCGAGCCCATTAATTATTATTTTTCTAGCAATTTGTGTCAACTTCATGGGCCGAGACCAAGAATTTGGCCTTTTTATTTTCTAGGACACGGCCTTCTATAGTTCATTTCTTTTTTGGGCCTCAAACTTTTTACAATCCATTTCAATTTTGGGCCTCCATAACAAAATTATTCCAGCGACAGTGAAATAGAGGGAATTCAAACAAGCATGTATCTTAAACAGCCACGGGTGACAATCTTATTTCTTTCAACACAAAAAGATTCCTTAAACAGCCACGTGTACAACAGTAGGTACATTCAAGTACATTCAAGCACAGGAAGTACTACCAAGGAGCTAAAACACGTACTAACAGCAAACATGTACATTCAAGCATCAACGTAGCTACCAAGTAGCTACCATTTCTACCAGCAGCAGCAACAACCGCCTAAAAGAACCAACAGCAGTCCATTTCTACCAGCAGCAGCAGCAGCTACCATTTCTACCATTGCTACCACCACCAGCGGCAACCATCCATCACCACCAGCGGCGACATTTCAGAGACGCCCTCCCCTTGCTATTGCTTGGCGTGCTGCATCACAAGTCCCCCTACACACACAAAATTCAGATGTTCATCCAAGTAGTAGTGAAGTGGGTACTCTAACATTCATCGTGGTAATGCTGGAAGGAACCAATCAATCGGAAGCATCCAACCGACTGGAATATGGAGCAACAGGGGACAGAGAGAGCGGGAGTGGACCTGGATGGTGTTGCTGCTGAAGACGAACACGAGGCCCACGTCGCTTGCAGGATGGCCGACCGCCACCGACCATGTCTGGAACTTGCGCGACTGCTTCCCGATGTACCGCCCCGTCTTGCCGTCGTAGTACTCGGGGAAGTCATCCTTGGCCAGACGCCTCTCCATCACCTCCACCGCGTTGCGGGCGATGTGGGGTCGCCCCAGCTTCACGCTCACCGCCACCAGGAGCCACAGCAGCACTGCAGTTTGCACGCGCACGACAACTTAGAACACATGTGTAAAGCACATTGGCATATAGAAATGCAGTGCATATATGGAAAGAAGAGAATACAATGCATGGGCACAGATCCAAGGAGCTAATACTGAACCAACAAAGATCTGGCGATAAACAGCAGCGACATGCATCAAACAACTGAAGATGTTCACTATAAGATCATCTATATGAGCTAAACTACCAATTTCCTATGCTATGAGGGTTATCTGATTTCAGGACATTCATATATACACCATGGACAGGTATAAAACCGAACAGAAAAGTAAAATACCACCACACAACACAGGTGTGCCCTCAAGTCCTGAACCAGTAAGTAGACTAACACTGACCACATGTATAAAGCAGAACAGCAAAGTGAATACTAACTATTCTGCAAAAATAAATAAAAAGTGAATACTAACAACTAACGCATGTGTGTCCTTAAGCCAAAAACCAGTAACCACGAAGGGGAAAAGGTAAAACAAATTCATGTGTTTTAGGGGGGCATGATAGCGCAGGGTGTCATAATCAGATTCCTGGAAATACTGATACTGTACACAACCCCCTTTTCTGAAGATAAATGCCTAAAAATTTAAGTTGCAAGGAGTAGATCAAAGATTCTGTAAGCAACTAGAACAACAGGAAGGTACTGAGCACATACAACTGGCTCTAGTATACCGCCATGCATGAGCACTTGTTAATATTTATATTCATCATAGCAACCTATAACCACCTATGCTTACAAATCATATCATAATGCCTATATAAGATGCAAAAAAGATATGTGCATCTCATATCAGACTAAGAGACAACGCTGCATAACAGTTCTGATCTTCTGCCAAAACTGAACACAACATGTACCAAGGAAAATCAACACTTATAGATTCATATCACACTAACAGCCAACACTGCATAACAGTTCTAAACTTCTGCCAGAACTGAACACAACATATACCAAGAAAAATCAACGCTTCTGAATTAATATCAGACTAACAGCCAGTCAACACCGCATAACAATCCTAAACTTCTGTCAAACTGAACAAAACATACACTAAAGGAAACAATCAGCAAACAAGATGAAAAGTGTAACAACCTGAGGTTCTGTCAACAGGATTTCCTCCGACGCAAGTGCTCACTCCTCTTCCATGCTTCGGAGCCATCGCTTGAACTGTATCGGGCCTCGTGCACCAACATCACGCGGGCAAGGTATGTTCTTCTCAGACCCAAGGTTATTAGAGGCTCCCTCTTGGAGCACCTTGAGCCCATGGCCACTACCCACATGGATCATGCTCCTATCGGGAGTGGCGTGGTGGTGGTGCTGCTGCTGGCCACAGAGCTGCTGCATGAAGGACACCTCCATGGAGCTGATGTACATGTTGTGGGTCTCGTTCGTCCATCCGGCAGACACCAGCTCCCCAACCTGATCACCCTGCTGAAGAAGAAGAAGTTAGAAACCAGTTTCAGTTTTACAGGCACAAAATCACACCAGATCTAGATTTACAGATGCAACCTTCAGAATTAATTATTCTATGATCAAACAAAAGCAGAGACTATATACTGGGTACTGATGCACTATTCTATGATCTGAGCTATCGTTGTTTCAATAGCTTGGCAAACATTGACAGCAAAGAAACAAAAATTTTAAGTCAATATCTTTGTGAGCGTGTAGTAGATTGTTCACATCCTAATGAGATACATGGCAAAGAAGCTTGAACTATACTAGCAACAGAAAGCAGTCATCAGTATCTGAGAGTGACTGATGGTTGTTTCAACAAACAATCAGTTTCTTGACATCTTAACACGGACCAAAGAACTGTTGTTACTTCACAATGCAGATAAATAGATCGACTCTAGCAAGCAAGGACCCGACCTCTCCTCTTGGAAGAAAGGAACAGGGTTTCAGTTTCCTTGTCACAAATTTGATGGCTAACTGACCAGTCACTACTAGCATACGAAGCTCATCCAGTCACTACTAGCATGCATACAAAGCTCATCTAGCTAACTGACCATCGAAACACGGGAGATCACCCATACAAGCCGGAGACAAATATGTACACAAGCCGGAGGCACCGGGGGAGAGAGAGGGAGGGAGAGGGCTTACGAGGCGGGCGAGGAGCCCGAGGAGCGCGCGGATCCTGGGGCGGACGTGCGCGTTGGGCATACATGAAGACGAAGATGGCGCTGGGCACCCTCTGGGCTTGTTGGGGTCCTTGCCGGCCTTGCCCTTCTTCCCTTGGCGGCCGGCTTCTCGGCCCCCTTGCTCCTCACCACCAACCTACAACACCACAGATCGTCAGAAACCTAATCACTGGAACAAATCTACCACGAGTGAAAGGGAGTACCTTGAGCTCATGTCGTCGGGCTCGGATGAATGGGCAGCTGCGTGTGAGGCGAGGTAAGAGTCACCAGAGCCGCACCATCGACGGAGGCGCCATCGCATTCCAATCCCTAGCCATGGGGATGTTGTCGGGGAATGACGCAGGCAAAAGGAGCAGCACGACCGGCCTTGAGGTCCGGCGCGTCGACGACCTGCCTTGCGTCGGGCGCCCTCACGGAGACGCCAGAGGAGGAGGCTGGTGAAGCAGCGACGGCTGGGATCGACTGCTAGGGTGGAGTACGACGAACCCCTCCCTACAGCGAGGTGTACGGCGACCGTCTGAGGATCCCGCAAACCCTAGGTCGCATGCCGTCGTGGTCCGGCCAGCTCGACGGAGCGGCGCGCATCGAAGCACGCGCACGCCGGTGAGCCAGCCGGCCGTGACGCCGAGGCTGCAGGGCGCTGGATCTGCTGCGGGAGGTGGAGGGAGGGAGCGGAAGATGGGGAACGATGGGCGGCGCGCGGATCTGGCGTCGTCAGGCTCGGATGAATGGGCGGCGCAAGGGAGGGAGGGACAGTGGTGGTGGCGGCGCGAGGGAAGGGGAGGTGGCGGCGGCGATCTGGAAGGGGAGGAGGAGAGCTCTCTCTCTCTCTCTCCGCATCGGGCACAGCGGGTGGGTGGGTGGGACACAGCGGGTGGGTGTGGGACTGTGGGTGGGTGGGTGGGTGGATGGATGGATGGATGGATGGATCTGTGCCATGTCATCGATCCATGGCACACATGTTTCCACCAATGATGATTAAGCTTATGCAATTGTTTTTTTTCTTTTTTTTCTCTTACATATTTTCTCACCCATGTAAATAACCTATCCAATATTTACTGCAAAAGGGCACCATTTCATTTTCAAAAATATTATACAATATTGACTAACTCGGGGAGGCTTCGTTGCAACTCCGGCGACCCTCTACGATATTACATCACAACATTGGCGGCCTGACAATGCTTCATTGCAACTCCGTCGGTCCCGACAATGTTGGACCACAGCACCCGCGGTCCGCAGCGATGCTATGTTGCATCACTGGTGACTATTTGCAGCACCACCTTCTGTTGCAACCCCCGGCAACCTTGCGACACCATCCTCGTGTGCATGACCGGTGGCCGCCACCCGGTAGCCTGCGGCGCCACGCATCACTACCCCACACCAAGAGCTTCGACACCCCTCGCATCAACAAATCATCACCACCGTCGTTGAACATCAGCCATCACAGAAATGCTCAAATGTTATGGTAGATCAATGGCTTTCAAGCCAAATGATCAATCTTATGGCCACATTCATGGCATAGTTTGTTCAAATGGTCTCATATTGTGCACAAGGGTGCATCTTGGAATTCCAAACAATGTTGCCTAAGGAAGTTTTCATTTTCTTTGCACGGAAAATTCATTTTTCATTTTCCGAGTGCCCAAAAGGAGGTTTTTTTGTGAAGGAGCTACCAAATAATTGTTGCAAAATTGGACCTAATGAATTTTATAAAATACTAGGCCATATATAATGCACAATTGACAAAATGGTTGGGTGAAAAAAGTTTCGATCCACCTCTGGTGAAAAAGACAAATTGTCGTCGATTCAGCTGGAAACGGGTCAAATTTGAACTGTAGCTGCCTCATAGTTTGCTCTTTATTTTTTCTAAAATCATTTCTAGGTACATAAGTATCTATTTAATCATAGAAACACCAAAAAAAATCCAAGATTCAAACACTAGCTAGGAACGGTCAAGCCCGCCGTTTTGACCGCATTTTGAAACGGGCATAAAAAATTCAAAAAAATTCAAAAAATTGGAAAACCTTCGCATTGTGTCATTATATGTGACCAAGTTTCCAGGAAAAATAATAAAATTATAATACGGTAATTATTTTAAAAAAGTGTTCTCAGAAATGAGCTATCATGCGTGAAGATTCATGGCTTTCAAGCCAAATGATCAATCTTATGGCCACATTCATGGCATAGTTTTTTCAAATGATCTCATATTGTGCACAAGGGTACATATTGGAATTCCAAACAATGTTGCCTAAGGAAGTTTTCATTTTCTTTGCATGGAAAATTCATTTTTCATTTTCCGAGTGCCCAAAAGGAGGTTTTTTTGTGAAGGAGCTACCAAATAATTGTTGCAAAAATGGATCAAATAAATTTTATAAAATACTAGGCCATATATAATGCACAATTGACAAAATGGTTGGGTGAAAAAAGTTTTGATCCACCTCTGGTGAAAAAGACAAATTGCCGTCGATTCAG
>LR880969.1:822974414-822986368 GCA_904067115.1 Aegilops sharonensis | reverse complement strand
GTACATATTGGAATTCCAAACAATGTTGCCTAAGGAAGTTTTCATTTTCTTTGCATGGAAAATTCATTTTTCATTTTCCGAGTGCCCAAAAGGAGGTTTTTTTGTGAAGGAGCTACCAAATAATTGTTGCAAAAATGGATCAAATAAATTTTATAAAATACTAGGCCATATATAATGCACAATTGACAAAATGGTTGGGTGAAAAAAGTTTTGATCCACCTCTGGTGAAAAAGACAAATTGTTGTCGATTCAGTTGGAAACAGGTCAAATTTGAACTGTAGCTGCCTCATAGTTTGCTCTTTATTTTTTCCAAAAATCATTTATAGGTACATAAGTATCTATTTAATCATAGAAACACCAAAAAAATTCCAAGATTCAACCACTAGCTAGGAACGGTCAAGCCCGCCGTTTTGACCGCATTTTGAAACGGGCATAAAAAATTCAAAAAAAATAAAAAAATTGGAAAACCTTCGCATTGTGTCATTATATGTGACCAAGTTTCCAGGAAAAATAATAAACTTGTAATACGGTAATTATTATAAAAAAGTGTTCTCAGAAATGAGCTATCATGCGTGAAGATTCATGGCTTTCAAGCCAAATGATCAATCTTATGGCCACATTCATGGCATAGTTTGTTCAAATGATCTCATATTGTGCACGAGGGCTTGGAATTCCAAACAGTGTTGCCTAAGGAAGTTTTCATTTCCTTTGCACGGAAAATTCATTTTTCATTTTCCGAGTGCCCAAAAGGAGGTTTTTTTGTGAAGGAACTACCAAATAATTGTTGCAAAAATGGACCAAATCAATTTTATAAAATACTAGGCCATATATAATGCACAATTGAAAAAATGGTTGGGTGAAAAAAGTTTTGATCCACCTCTGATGAAAAAGACAAATTGTCGTCGATTCAGCTGGAAACGGGTCAAATTTGAACTGTAGCTGCCTCATAGTTTGCTCTTTATTTTTTCCAAAAATAATTTCTAGGTACATAAGTATCTATTTAATCATAGAAAAACCAAAAAAATTCCAAGATTCAACCACTAGCTAGGAACGGTCAAGCCCGCCGTTTTGACCGCATTTTGAAACGGGCATAAAAAATTCAAAAAAAATAAAAAAATTGGAAAACCTTCGCATTGTGTCATTATATGTGACCAAGTTTCCAGGAAAAATAATAAACTTGTAATACGGTAATTATTATAAAAAAGTGTTCTCAGAAATGAGCTATCATGCGTGAAGATTCATGGCTTTCAAGCCAAATGATCAATCTTATGGCCACATTCATGGCATAGTTTTTTCAAATGATCTCATATTATGCACAAGGGTACATATTAGAATTCCAAACAATGTTGCCTAAGGAAGTTTTCATTTTCTTTACACGGAAAATTCATTTTTCATTTTCCGAGTGCCCAAAAGGCGGTTTTTTGTGAAGGACCTACCAAATAATTGTTGCAAAAATGGACCAAATCAATTTTATAGAATACTAGGCCATATATAATGCACAATTGACAAAATGGTTGGGTGAAAAAAGTTTTGATCCACCTCTGGTGAAAAAGACAAATTGTCGTCGATTCAGTTGGAAGCGGGTCAAATTTGAACTGCAGCTGCCTCATAGTTTGCTATTTATTTTTTCCAAAAATCATTTCTAGTTACATAAGTACCTATGTAATCATAAATACATGGTTTGGTGGCGATACGTCGAGGTTTGGGCGGTGGCCGAGGGCCCCAACTCTAGAGCGCGTAAACTCACATGCGCGCCGCGTGGTCACCGCGTGACCATGGCGTTGCCATGTGTTATGGGTGGCCTAGGTATGTCTAGTGGGTTGGGCACTCCCCAGGTAGGTGCTAGGAAGAAAATCACAACATAAGATTGTCACGAGGAGACCGATCGATGCTCAAACATGAATAAGCAGCCAAGTGTTTGATTTGCGGTACGGGAAATGCACATGGCTAATGGGCGTGAGTTTTGGCTGAGGATGATCAGTTACTAAGAAGACCGTCTTCACAAATTTTCACCTCAAAAGGAGGAGCCTAGGTGGTACTTGCTTTACAAAGTACCACACTGGACATAAATACGAATGTTGAAGCTCGGCTCAAAATAATGAATGGATTGAGCTGGCATTAGGTGGAGGATGGTTATTTGGGCATAGGAAAGCACTGTAGAAAATGGATACTATTTGGACATGCCAAAGTGGTACTTCCTTCACAAAGTGCTGCTCTGAACAGAATATTTTTGAATTATTTTTGAACTAGGCAAGGAAGGTTTTTACATATATGACGAAGATATGACCCAAAGAATTTATGAGATTTTTTTGGGAATTTTGGAAATAACAGAAATATATGTTGCTTCACAACCTAGGGCAAAAACCGCCACATGGACATGACACATAGGCAAAACTGATGAGATGGCGCCTAGTCATCACAACCCACCACAATCTACAAGGCTATGACCATCTATATTGGTCATTAACAACTAGAAATAAGGCAGCGGACTAACACTGTTTGCTTTGTGACCTTTTCGTGTAAGGAAATTACGACCGTTCTATACAAAATGGTCGCAATGGTTTAGGGTTTGGAGCCCCTCGAACAGCTTTTGACCAATTGGTCTGAAATGGTCATAGATCTATGACCAATTCTTCCAGGGTCACTGACAAAAGGTCACTATTTGACATATTTCTTGTAGTGAACTTGTCCGGCGTGAGATCGTCCGGACTGTTATCTTCGCCGGGGATGGGTTGTTTATCCAAGTTGTCCTGTTCGGACGGTTGCTCGATAGCATGTTCATCGTCCACCGGTTCGCCCTGCCCTATGGCTGGGTCTGTGTGGCTGTCGTCTTTGTCGAGGCGGGACTTGGTGCGGCGTTTACGTTGCCGTTTTGACTGCTTTTCGAGGGATTTGTCCTTCGTAGTGTCCCATTGTTCCTCGTCGTCACTTCCTTTAGGTGTATCCACCATGTATACATCACGGGATGAGGTGGCTGTCCAGTATCCTATAGGTGCTGGTCCATGGTTGTCTCCTACATCGTCGTCCATACCGTCGATGTCTTCGGAGTCGAAATCGAGCACGTCGTTTAAGCTTTCGACAGTGGCTACAAAGTGGGTGGTGGATGGGCGTTGAATTTCTTCGTCGTCCGCATGCATCCCAACCTTCCTGACCGTAGTCCGGCCAGGGCTCTCCTGATAAAGAGAGAGACTTTAGTGAATTGAGAATGTCGCCAAAGGGCGAGTGCTGAAAGATGTCCGCGGCAGTGAACTCCATAACCGGCGCCCAATTGGATTCGATTGGCAGGGCCGCAGAGGGTTCGGAGTCTGGAGAGGAGTCCGGCACCTTGGAGTTACGGTCTTCGCAAAGGACAGGGATGGAGTTCGGCTCAATCACCGTAGAGATCGTAGCCCCCGAGGTGGTGTCCACCCATTGGTCCTCGATCGGCGGAGTTGGCTCCGAGCTAAGGGTCGGAGCGGACGCTGGTGCGGCCTCCAGGGCACTATTCGGCGGCAGAGCTAGATCGTGCCCATCGAGACAGTGCGGCGCGCTTGGCTGTGGCTCGAATCCGTCGAAGATCAAGTCTCCGCGGATGTCGGCCGTGTAGTTCAAACTCCCAAATCTGACCTGATGGCCAGGGGCGTAGCTTTCGATCTGCTCCAGATGACCAAGTGAATTAGCCCACAGTGCAAAGCCGCCGAATACGAAGATCTGCCCGGGGAGAAAAGTCTCACCCTGGACCACGTCGTTGTTGATGATCGAAGGAGCCATCGGGCCTAAAGATGGCGACACAGAGGAAGTCTCAATGAAAGCACCAATGTCGGTGTCAAAACCGACGGATCTCGGGTAGGGGGTCCCGAACTGTGCATCTAGGCGGATGGTAACAGGAGACAAGGGACATGATGTTTTTACCCAGGTTCGGGCCCTCTCGATGGAGGTAAAACCCTACTCCTGCTTGATTAATATTGATGATATGGGTAGTACAAGAGTGGATCTACCACGAGATCAGAGCGGCTAAAACCTAGAAGCTAGCCTATGGTATGATTGTTGTTCGTCCTACGGACTAAAAACCTTCGGTTTATATAGACATCGGATAGGGTTAGGGCTACACAGAGTCAGTTACAACGGTAGGAGATCTACATATCCGTATCGCCAAGCTTGCCTTCCACGCCAAGGAAAGTCCCATCCGGACACGGGACGAAGTCTTCAATCTTGTATCTTCATAGTCCAGGAGTCCGGCCAACGGTGATAGTTCGGCTATCTGGACACCCCCTAATCCAAGACTCCCTCAATCTCCCTTATAAGGAGGTCCAATTCCCACTCAACTAGCAATGTGGGACTAAACTTTAGTAGTATCCCTTGCCTTGCACAAATGGGCTAAGTGGGCCTCTAGGAATTATTAGGAATTTCTGAAATAGTTATTGGGCTGCCCCAATATAGACTAAATTCCAGCAATCCCCCACCAGATCCCAGAGGCACACAGAAATTTGCCTTCGGTTCCAAAACACTGTTTTACATACCGGTACTGCAGTGGAGACTGTTAAGTTGAACTTCCACCTAGAACTCTATGCTACACTAGTAAGCAACTTGAACAGTGGACTGGGCCTTGAACTGCAAGTTTTCTGCGAATCTAGCTTCACATAAAGCCTTGACCGATACGTGGCTACCGTGGGTCTTCCCCGCGGGTGGAGCTTATGCATCATACTCCGTGACCTTTCATGAGTTTACTAGAGAGAACCCTACTCTCATAGATTGCGACGTTTGACAATCAGACTCATATAGGTGTGTTCTTCAAAAGATGTTCTGCAGGATAACATCTCTGCATAAATAAGCCACTTAGAACACATTAAGATATACATCAACCTGCCATGCAGATTAGGAGAGTATTGCATCTTCATGGAGTGGTATTGTGAATAGTAGGGATACTCTCCTCTCAGTTGACCAACAGCTTGTCTTCCACATCTAATTCACGGGATCTCCGATCACAAAGAATAGGTTACCACTGTGAACAACTCATATTGTGGGTCTCATACCCATCTCCCTCGATGCATTATCTATCACATTACGCGATAGACCCTTAGTAAAAGGATCTGCCAGATTTTTAGACGTTTGGATATAATCCAACGCAATAACTCCAGAGTTTTTCATTTCCCTGACAGACTTTGACCTTCTCTGAACGTGTCTTGATGACTTCATGTTATCCTTTGAGCTGCCCACTTTCGTGATCACAGTTTGATTGTCGCAGTTCATAAGGACACCCGGTACAGGTTTCTCAACAACCGGCAAGTCATTCAAGAGCTGGCGAAGCCAATCTGCTTCAACCGTAGCTGTATCTAGTGCTGTGAGTTCGGCTTCCATTGTTGACCTCGTTAAGATGGTCTGCTTGCAAGACTTCCAAGAAACAGCACCACCTCCATGAGTGAATACATATCCGATCGTGGCCTTTATCTCATCAGCATCTGAGATCCAGTTTGAGTCAATGAGGGAGTCCTGGATTAGGGGGTGTCTGGATAGCCGAACTATCACCGTTGGTCGGACTCCTGGACTATGAAGATACAAGATTGAAGACTTCGTCCCGTGTCCGGATGGGACTTTCCTTGGCGTGGAAGGCAAGCTTGGTGATACGGATATGTAGATCTCCTACCGTTGTAACCGACTCTGTGTAGCCCTAACCCTATCCGATGTCTATATAAACCGGAGGGTTTTAGTCCGTAGGACGAACAACAATCATACCATAGGCTAGCTTCTAGGGTTTAGCCTCTCTGATCTCGTGGTAGATCCACTCTTGTACTACCCATATCATCAATATTAATCAAGCAGGAGTAGGGTTTTACGTCCATCGAGAGGGCCTGAACCTGGGTAAAAACATCGTGTCCCTTGTCTCCTGTTACCATCCGCCTGGACGCACAGTTCGGGACCCCCTATCCGAGATCCGCCGGTTTTGACACCGACATTGGTGCTTTCATTGAGAGTTCCTCTGTGTCGTCATCTTTAGGCCCGATGACCCCTTCGATCATCAACAACGACGTGGTCCAGGGTGAGACTTTTCTTCCCGGACAGATCTTCGTATTTCGCGGCTTTGCACTACGGGCCAATTCACTTGGTCATCTGGAGCAGATCGAAAGCTACGCCCCTGGCCATCAGGCCAGATTTGGGAGTTTGAACTACACGGCCGACATCCACGGAGACTTGATCTTCGACGGATTCGAGCCACAGCCAAGCGCGCCGCACTGTCTCGATGGGCACGATCTAGCTCTGCCGCCGAACAGTTCCCTGGAGGCCGCACCAGCATCCGCTCCAACCCTTAGCTCGGAACCGACTCCGCCGATCGAGGACGAGTGGCTGGACACCGCCTCGGGGGCTACGATCTCTATGGCGATTGAGCCGAACTCCATCGCTGTCCTTTGCGAAGACCGTGACTCCAAGGTGCCGGACTCCTCTCCGGACTCCGAACCCTCCGCGCCCCTGCCAATCGAATCCAATTGGGCGCCGGTTATGGAGTTCACTACCGCGGACATCTTTCAGCACTCGCCCTTTGGCGACATCCTGAATTCACTAAAGTCTCTCTCTTTATCAGGAGAGCCCTGGCCGGACTACGGTCAGGAAGGTTGGGATGCGGACGACGAAGAAATTCAACGCCCACCCACCACCCACTTTGTAGCCACTGTCGAAAGCTTAAACGACGTGCTCGATTTCGACTCCGAAGACATCGACGGTATGGACGACGATGTAGGAGACAACCATGAACCAGCACCTATAGGATACTGGACAGCCACCTCATCCCATGATGTATACATGGTGGATACACCTAAAGGAAGTGACGACGAGGAACAACGGGACGCTACGAAGGATAAATCCCTCGAAAAGCAGTCAAAACGGCAACGTAAACGCCGCACCAAGTCCCGCCTCGACAAAGACGGCAGCCACAGAGACACATCCATAGAGCAGGGCGAACCGGTGGACGACGAGCATGCTATCGAGCAACCGTCCGAACAGGACAACTTGGATAAACAACCCGTCCCCGGCGAAGATAACAGTCCGGACGATCTCACGCCGGACAAGTTGTTGGAGCAGAAGAACCTCCACAAAAGGCTCGTCGCCACTGCGCGTAGCCTAAAAAAGCAGAAGCGGAAGCTCAAAACAGCGGAAGATGCACTCAGAATCAGATGGAGCAAAGTACTCAACACCGCGGAGAAATACGGCGACAGTCGCCAAACAAAGAGCTACCCGAAGCGCAAACTACTGCCCGAATTCGATGAGGAGGCCGTAGAGCCCCCGCAATCAAAGAACAAAGAGGCCGCCCGGTAGGATAAATGACCACATGGCAAACATGGAGCGGCAAGCGGCGCCGCACACAAGCCGGCACGCGATCCGCATAAGGATTCGCATCAAAAGGATGGCCCAGTTAGGTCCATCTATGGGCCAAGAAAGCAAGCTCTTCCAAGCAATGCAACACGCCAAATATCCGAACATCACAGCACACCCAAATATAGGGGTGCCGCACACCCCCTGTGTTTCACCGATGAGGTGCTGGATCACGAATTCCCAGCGGGATTCAAACCCGTAAACATAGGGGCATACGACGGAACAACAGACCCTGGAGTCTGGATTGAGGATTACATCCTCCACATACACATGGCTAGAGGAGATGATCTCCACGCCATAAAATATTTACCACTCAAGCTCAAAGGGCCAGCCCGGCATTGGCTCAAAAGCCTCCCTGAAAATACCATTGGAAGTTGGGAAGAGCTCGAGGATGCTTTTCGGGCAAATTTTCAAGGGACTTATGTCCGCCCTCCGGATGCAGACGATTTAAGTCACCTAGCTCAACAACCCGGAGAGTCAGCCCGCAAATTCTGGAACAGGTTCCTCACCAAAAAGAACCAAATAGTCGACTGTCCGGACACCGAAGCCTTAGCAGCTTTCAAACACAACGTCCGAGACGAATGGCTCGCCAGACACCTCGGCCAAGAGAAGCCGAGAACAATGGCTGCATTAACAAGCCTCATGTCCCGCTTTTGCGCGAGAGAGGATAGTTGGCTGGCAAGATGCAGTACCAGCGACCCAAGTACATTCGAAGTCAGAGAAGGAAATGGAAAACCACGACGCAGCAAGGACCAGCGCCAGACAAAGGGAAACAGCCCGAAGAGCACGACAGTCAATGCCGGATTCGGAAGCTCCCGGTAGAATCATAAAAAACTGCCCCTCAAGGATAACAGCGACGAGCTATCCAACCTAAATAAAATCTTGGACAAAATATGCCAAATCCACAGTACTCCCGGGAAGCCTGCAAACCATACCCACAGAGATTGTTGGGTCTTCAAGCAGTCCGGCAAACTCAATGCCGAACACAAGGGGCTCGACACACCAAGCGAGGACGATGACGAACCCCACAAGCAGAGCACTGGGAAAGAAAAGAATTTCCCACAAGAAGTCAAAACAGTGAACTCACTTCAAGTGACAAAAGGGAAAAACAGAGCGGCGCCCATAGAAACACGCGCCGCACAGTCTATCCCAGCAGAGTCCCAACGGTGGTTGTCAAAACCAATCACCTTCGATCATCAGGACTATTCCGGAAGTATCCGGAACGCAGGATGGACTGCCTTGATATTAGATCCTATAATCGATGGACTCCAATTTACACAAGTCCTAATGGACGGAGGTAGCGATCTAAACCTGCTATATCAGGACACAATCCGCGAAATGGGGATAGACCCAACCAAAATCCGCCATAGCAACACTTCCTTCAAAGGGGTAATGCCAGGCCTATATGCCCATTGTACGGGCTCCCTACTGCTAGAAGTTGTGTTCGGCTCATCCGACAACTTCCACCGTGAAAAGCTAACCTTCCATATCGCCCCATTCGAAAGTAGCTATCAAGCACTACTGGGACGTGAATCTTTCGCCCGCTTTAACACAATACCGCATTATGCATCTCTTACACTTAAATGCCCGGTCCACGCGGCATCATCTCATTAAAAGGGAGTATCAAGTGTTACTCGAGCACGGAAGAACATGAGACTGCCTTGACAGCCCCACACTAATCCGGCTCCGCTAATCAAAGCACCTGAATAGGTCATTCGGACCCCGGACATGGCTAGACGAGTCCGGCGTAAACATATAAACGCCTACTAGCGGCATACCCCCGTACAAGGGGCTGCACGCATGTACAACAAGAGACAATAAAGCTTAATTTTATTCACTTTTCAAACCGTACTCTGTTTATTTAATATAAATTACATTTTTTGCACGATCTTTTCAACTAAGTTCTTCTCTTTTACAGATGAACACCGTGCTACACCCGTCCAGGATACGGCACAACGGAGACACAGGCGCAGACGTGCAGTAGGGACCCGTTGCAAGGATTCTTTGCAGACTAAGACCCTGCGTAAACCTTTTTTACTGTCTCTTGTTGATACACATCCCCCGGTTTCTTGCTATAACCGAGGAGGAGGCTGGCGTTTTGGCATCGGCCGCACCAGAATTTTTGCGCGTACCTGGACACGAGGGGCTTAGGGCATTATTCTGCCCGTTTTCATAAAGACCGAATACCTTAGGGAGTGTTCGGCGTCTCGAGTGAGGCCTTATATGCATCAGCTCCGAATCATGTCTTTGGTCAAATGTTGGGTTTGCCCGGCTCCTGTGTTTTGCTGCCTTACGTTCCGTTCTATCGGCTAACGCGGCACCAGGAGAACTACTGCGATTGTGCCCCGGTTCGGCCAGGTGAGCACCTCAGTAGAGAAAGCCGAAAACTGACTGGCATGATATAGCGTGAGACTGGTCAACCACTCGATGACCCACCGGAATGTTTAGAATTCCCCCGCATTAACGAAGGACCATTTCCCGGTCAGGCACATACGCGCCCCGAATTCGGGAGAGCACGGTGCCCGTAGGGGCTATATAGTAGCCCCACCATCGAACTCCCATGGCTAAGTGAAAGTGATAAAGCATTATAGTCCGGTTGCCTAGTTTGCTACGCTATCACCTCCTTTACAGGACCAAGAAGTTGGATTAAGTGTGAAAATGCGCCTTTTTGCAAACACCCCCGCATTATGTGCGTGGGGGCTGAAGCCTAAGACTGCCATCTTTCAGGTTATATACACATATACATCAACGGCCGCACAGGAGATGTTTTAATACTTGAACGCACAAGTATAAAAAGCTCTTATATTATATTGAAACATTGTTTTCACAAATCATACATGTCATTAAAACATAATATCCTTCGAGCACTGCGTCTCTATTAAACGAGCGCCCTGCAGGACTTCCTCAAAATAGTGCTCGGCAGGTACTCGGCTTCCGTCTGAATCTTGGGATGCAACGTCGGTGGCCTTCATCTCCGCCCAGTATGTCTTGACACGGGAAAGAGCCATCCGCGCACCCTCTATGCATGCTGACCGCTTCATTGCATCGATATGCGGCACCGCACCAAGGAACTGTTGCACCAAGCCAAAATAACTCTTCGGCTCGGGCCTGTTCGGCCACAAATGAGTCACGACAGCCTTCATGGCAAGTCCGGACAACCTATTCAGCTCAGCCCATTCGGCCAAACGATCGGTTAATGAAAGTGGACGCTCCGGACTATGGAACTGCGGCCAAAAAAAGCTCTTCCATACCGTGATCCTTTTGACCTCGGAAGTGTTCGGCCACGTCTGCGTCACTCACCGCCAAGTCCAGATAAGCATCCTCCGCACCCCACAGCCAGTCCAATTGAGCGTACTTAGGATCCGTGAATTTCCTCCGCAGCAGAAAGGGCTTTCCAGCCGCAATATCTCCGTCCTGACGTAGCTCCTCCTTCATAGCTCTCATCACAGAGCGAGTGTCCTTGGCCTCGGTGGCGGCCTTTTTCAGGTCCTCTTGTTCCGCTCGATCTTCTTTTTCAAGAAGCTCGCAACGGTCAGTAGCATTCTTCAATTTCACGGCCATCTCGGCCATTTCTTTCTTGCTTCGGCAGTGAGCAGCCTGTTCGGCTTTTAGCTCTGCGGCCGCCTTTAAGGCAGCCGCATCACTTTTTCTGGCTTGCTCCTTGGCTCGGGCGAGCTCCGCCCGAAGGTTCTCCATAGCAGCGGCACCATCTGCATTAAGCATACATGTTGTAAGGCATGGGTGTCAAGCTCCCTTACCAGGTGTCCCCGGAGAAGTTGCATACCTTGTGACTCGTCAAGCCGCTTATTAACAAGCGTGATGTCCGCATCCGCCACGTCAAGTTGCCGCTTCAGTTCGGCAAATTCATCAGCCCGGCTAGCCACCGGACGCTTCTCCACCTACATAGGAAGAGCGCATATTATACCTGGGGATATGATCCTCGGCGCGCCGTCATTTTTGACACCGCACCAAGTCTCAGGGGCTACTATCTATACAGGGCGCATTTTATATGCAAAACTGTCGGAAGGTACATCATTTTGCATACCTCAAAACCTGTCGGTAAACTTACGACGGCTTCATGCAATCCACTCTCAGTGGATGAAATCCTTTCAATCATCGTACCCATTAACGTACGGTGATCCTCCGAGATAGACGCTCGCCCGAGCAGATCCTTCAGCTCCTCCGACCGTACACCCGTTGGTGTCGGACTCGTTCGGTGGCCTTTTTCGAAGGCCGGACATGGAGGGCTTTGAGGGGACATACGGCTGCCTTCTGGCCCCGCCGGATTCGGAGAAGCCTTCCGCGACGACACCTCAGGGTCGTCCGCCTCGCATAACGGTACGGCAGGCGGAGGCGTTTCGCTCTCCTTCATCTCCGGACCAAGATCCCCTGAAGACAAGCTCTGCTGTGAAGGGCTCAGATCCGAACTACAAGGTAAACTTTCGGTTACCTTCAGAAATAAAACGGGGATGTCTCTTTTTTTTTAAAACGCCCCCCCCCCCCCTTTACTTACGGCTCGCTGGAGGGCTGATCTCCTTGGGGAAATAGTGCGGCCGGGGCATCTCCCGCCGCAGGACCCTCTGGCGAAGATTTCTTCCCCCACTTCGAGG
>LR880969.1:822938462-822957387 GCA_904067115.1 Aegilops sharonensis | reverse complement strand
GGTGCCCCCTTCCACCAAACTACACCTCGAATATACCGACGCGGAGCTTAGGCGAAGCCCTGCGCCGGTGGAACATCATCATCGTCACCACGCCGTCGTGCTGACGAAACTCTCCCTCAACACTCGGCTGGATCGGAGTTCGAGGGACGTCATCGAGCTGAACGTGTGCAGAACTCGGAGGTGCCGTACGTTCGGTACTTGGATCGGTTGGATCGGGAAGAAGTACGACTACTTCCTCTACGTTGCGTCAACGCTTCCGTTGCTGGTCTACGAGGGTACGTAGACAACACTCTCATCTCGTTGCTATGCATCACCATGGTCTTGCGTGATCGTAGGAAATTTTTTGAAATTACTACGTTCCCCAACAAGTTGCATATATGAAATAGAGTCTAACATATCTAGGGCAAATACTAGAGCAAGGAACTGTAGCAGAACCTCCAATAGAAAGAGGAGAAACACGTACGTGACAGCAGAGGCACTGGACTTGGGGTCGGTGTCCTCCATGTCGTCGAGGAGGTTGTCGACGTCGGGGAAGTAGTCGTCGGAGTCCGGGGCGTCTGTGACGAAGAAGTCAGTAGTCGCGCAGAGCGCTCCCCAAAAACCTTATCAGGAAGGAGACTCTCTGGGAGGAGCGACCTCCGTTTTATAGGCGCAAGAGAAGGAGGCGAGAGGGCACCGACGGGAGGCGAAACGAAGAGACGGAGATGAAGCGAACAGCCAGCAGCCGAAGAGCTGCACCATTCGCATTCGAACTCCACGGCTCGGCTCATTCCCGCAACCCGCGCCGCGCCGCGGCGCCGCGGCGCGCCGTGGCGAGGCAGGCGACGGAGGAGGAGCGCACGTGGATGTCCCTCTTGTTCTCATGCTCATACAAGTGGGGAAAGAACCTCCCTTATAAGGAGGTCCAATTCTCACTCAACTAGCAATGTGGGACTAAACTTTAGTAGTATCCCTTGCCTTGCATAAATAGACTAAGTGGGCCTTTAGGATTTATTAGGAATTTCTAAAATAGTTATTGGGCTGCCTCAATATAGACTAAATTCCAGCATTTATGTGAATACCAGGTACTTGCAGGCTGCAGCTTAAATAGTGAGCCATTGCCATTCTATTCGGACAGACAAGCTCTCTCTGCTGGGGAGCACCATCGACTATGTGAAGCAGCTAGAGGAGAAGGTGAAGGCCCTGGATGAGCAAGGCTCACGGAGATCATCAGAGTCCATGGTGTTTGACAGCAAGTGCCGCATATCCGCTGCCGACAATGGTGCAGCAGGCCCCAGCGGGAGCAGCTCCGGGTACTCGAGCCCGGACATCGAGGCCAGCATCCTGGGGAACACAGCTCTCCTGAATATCTGCTGCAGAGGGAGAAAAGGGGTGCTGGTGATGGTCCTCTCCGAGCTCGAGAACCAGGGCCTCTCAATCATAAACACCAACATCGTCCCTTTTACCAACTCCTGCCTCAACATCACCATCACAGCAAAGGCAATGGCCCCTCTACCCTCCTACATTGTGCAAATGCATTATAACTTGCGAGAGAACAAACCGCGATTTGCTACTAGCTAGGAGAATTCTAATGCATGCATGATCAGAAGATTGACATTTTCAGTTTAATTTGTGCAGATCGAAGAGGGGTTTTAGTCCGCAGTTGAGCTGGTGAAGAACCTAAAAATGGCTCTCAGAAGTTTCAACTAAAAGTGAAATACAAGCGATTTCTACAAATGACAAATGGTTAGGCCTTTCCCAACTTCTATCTATTATAACAAGAACAGGAGTTCACAACTTCTACCTTTAGTAGTATCTGAGTTTGGTCCCGGTATCCATTTCTACGAATGTTGTGTGAAGTCTGTAACCATTTCAGTTTACCATTTATGTTTTTTCTCTCCAAGCAACAACCTGGAGAAATGCTTATTTTTCACTGAGAAAACATATAGATATGTTTACCATTTATTTGACTGTATTCTGTCGCGAAGCAGTAAGCCCTGCTTTTTCACTGAGAAGAAAATAGAGAGCCGTATATGACTGTTCTAATCTAAGAGAAAAGGTAGATGAATGTTCTCAAACATTTTTGTCTCGTGCATGTGCTGGAGTACGGGCCTTATTCATGATTCATCCTAAATCAATCTGAACTGTAGAAATTCATCAATGAAGTTGAAACTATTTGGAGAATCGATCATACAAACATTGTCGGCCTCCGAAGGACCCTTATTTATGGATTCATGCCTAAGATTCATAGGAGAAACTTGCTTCGAAGATTTGTGCCCAAGTTTGTTTATGAAGCTCAGAGACAATAACTAGTCAGGAGATGCTCTGTGCAAGAAAGAAGCCATTTGCAGAAGCAGAATAGTTGAAGGAAGAAAAGGGTTGAGGATTTATATACCTCAGCTAGCCCAGAGGGTGGGGAGGCGCAGCGTTGGTTATCGTGGTGGTGACCGGCGGCGGCGCTGCTGCTGCAGTCGTTGCTAACCACCAGCGGAGTCACCACTACTACGGCCTTCCCCAAGGAAGAAAGGAGATGATGGGGGATGAGGAAACTGAAACGATTGAAGAGCCCACACCAACGCCTACACCTCGCCGCACCCACCGCCGGCGATGGAGGCACAGTCGTGGCCCAGGTCATGGCCCAGGCACAGTTTTTTTTAAAGCGTCAATTAAACGGAAGTACAAAGTATGTCAAACATAATAAAACTTACATTGAGATTCCGAGACCCCCGAACGACCACTAATGTCGGCAGAACGAGGAGCCAACACGTTGCTGTCACCGCTCCCCTACGCGCCTTTGTGGCCAGAACAGCTTCCTATAGCAAGACAGATATTGCAGATCTTGAAATATAAGATATGTTGCTATAGAAATCAGAAAGTCATGGTAAAAGAATTAAAAGAAGTGATCAATAAGAGCATGATCTGAACTTAATAAATGATCGTTGGATCAATAGTGGTACCCCACATTTCAGTATCAGTAGTTTGAATTGTTTAAACGTTTGGATTTTTGTTTGAATAAACCTGTAATATAATGGTGGTTTGGACCCCCGAATGTTTCTGTTGTATACTTTGAGGGATATAAAGTCCATTAGACGATGTCTTATGAGTGTTATATCTACAACTGACATACTACATCATGTAGTGGTATTGCTGGGTCACCGCAATGATCTTGCGATTAAACATGATGATCACCCAGTACTAGCACACCATGAATGTGGCAAGCAAGACACCAATGCAAAAGCGGACGGTGATGTGTCCAACAGGACCGTTGATGATGGACATGTAGAAAACATCTGGCACGGAAATCATGACAAGGAAAGCGCGACCATAGAGCATGTCGAGAAGGTCACAGATCGTGCCATGGCTAGCCTCAAGAAGATGCCGCCAAAGGCAGAGGCGACTGGGCATTGCCGATGTCAGCCTTGGTGAGGTTGAGGTGTCACAAATGATGGTGATGAGCGGAAACAGGCAGCGAAGGTTGAGACACATCCATCCGAGATGGAAAGCGAGCATGTGAGGATTGCCGATGGTGAAGATTTTGATGGACAATAACGGACAGCGTTTCAGCTGTCTACTACTAGGTCCTCGCAACAGAAACACCAGGGGGTAGTTAGTATTCTCTCTGTAAAGAGAAATAAGAGCGTTTATCACTAAGTAATGGTCTAAACGCTCTTAATTTTCTTTACCGAGGGGGTACATTACTGCATACTGGGACAACGCATCCCACTTGCAGTAACCTTGGTTCAGCCTAACTAAATAGGGAGCACTACTGCATTGTCATTATGCAACATCCCAAAGCGATGCAGTTTTTTCCCCTGGTACCAAAGGCTCAAAGTAACATTTTAGTTCTATTGCCGCGTTAGAGCCACATACAAACCATATCGCTAACTTGGAGCCGATTCAACAATGGTAACAAGCAGGCGGGTCCATGAAAAGGCAAGCGGATCAGACTAATATCCATCTACCATGCAGAGTACATGCTTTAGCTATTAAGCCAATGCAGATCTCTGCTATTTATTCCTTGAGGAGGCCCTGTCCAAAAGCTTATTGATATAATTGTTCTTCATATGGCACTCCTGTTCCTGTTTCAGAGGAAACAAAAACAAATGATCAGAATCTGAGATAGATAACTAAGCATCATAATATATTTGTTTATATTGATCCTTTTCCCCCACAAAATATAACAGACTATTTGATTTGCCACTTCAGTCAAATGTTACACACGCTCAGAAATCAAATCAAATAATGGATCTGCTACATCTATATAGTCTTTTATTATAAAAGGCTACAAGAGTGCAGGTTAAATTTCACCATATCCCATACGGTAAATTTCCAGTCAATAGTTTGTATTCCACTACAACAGAACTCCCATCATACAAGGAGAAACACCACACAAACACAAATTACCCATAGCTTTGTAATACCCACTTGGCAATCGTTACACAGAAGGAAAGATTCACGGTGAATCAAAATTCATGGATAAGCTCAAGCATACTGTAAGCAATATTGGGGGCAAAAACAAGCATTGAAAAATCCCATACATAGTTTGAGGTTGACAGTTTAAAGGAAGACAGCAGAAAATTACACTATGGTTATACTATGGCAGAAAATCACAAGTCATCTTTCAGCACCACCACATATTGCTATTATGACTTTATGAGACCATACAAGGGCAAGAACAAGTCCAGGAAGCATGTTGTCTGGTGCCAACACACGCTTTAACAAAAGTAAACCATACCCAAGCTTAGGATCCCTTACCATGACCGCAAATAAACACCTTGTAATGCTACCCCGGCACAGAAGTGATTACAAACAATCTTACGACAAGCATTCTCTAATGTTGCTTAAGTAGTTGTTCAAATGATCTTACGGCAAGCATTTCAAATATCAATTATAGCCTAAGGAATAAATCATGCAGCCAACACCACTACACAACTATACCAAACAAGATGTATAGTAAAGCAAAAAAAAAATTATAACCCCAACAAGTGCACTAGACAGATCCTCTAAAGGTCAAAATGCAAACCTTTCAGGATCATCCTTGAGCGCAGGGAATGTGGGAGGCCAAATCATCATAAAAGGATGAACGCCGCCATAACATCGATCATCATCTGTCTCCTCATATACTTTATGTAGTGTCCTGCACTTGATATCCAAGTAGAATATGTATCGAGAAACCTCTAAAAATACAAACTGAGCATTGTCTCCCACCTTCCCTATACGCACATACGGGTGATCTTTCTTCCCCAAAATAGCACGCATCTCATGCAAATAGATGGTATCTACCAGCATCCAGTTGCCCCCCTTGTGGAGCCATACACAAAGTTGAAACTCCTTGGGACGGACATGAATGAGATATACAGCAGAAGCATCATTGGTCCGTGACAACATGATTTCTGAAGAGGCATACTCCACTCCTTGTGGGAGGTGAATCGTAGAGAAACTTGAGTCAGTCAAATCCAAAACAATAATGCTGTCACTTTGGGCGGCTGCCATATAGATTTTGTTGTGGACGAGCACAGGCTTTGGCCTTGGCAGCGGATCATGGAGCTGGCTTGTGGCCAAGGTAAGCAAGCACCAGGCACCATCTTGCAACATATATACGCGCACCATGACCTTGTTTGCCTCCTTGGCAAGCTCCACCAACAAATAAAAATAGGACAGACCAAGGCCATCGCCTTCTTCTCTGGAGAGGATTTCAGCGAGAATGTAGTAAATTCCGATCTTGACACAAGGGAGTGGCGGGATGATGGGCATATCTCTCTCAGGGCACAAGAGGTGGTAGACTTGATACGTCCATACTCCTCCTCGTCGGCTGCTGGTTAAGACATTGCCGTTGCGGCAGTCCTCAATGTTGATGTGGTAGGCAAAACGGCAGCCCGCAAGGTGGCGGACGGCGGCGGCAAGCTCTGGGGGTTGAGGCTGCATCGGGATGAAGCGTGCACGCTCGAAAAGAGCGTAGAAGCCGAGGAGGCGGGGCGGGTGGATCTTGCGGAAGCGGCGGAGGAACCGGCTGTCGGAGGCGTGGTGGAACCAGCGCCTGCAGACGAGTGCGGCGCGGACGAGCGTGGTGGGGAACGCGACACGGAGGAGGATCTCAACGAGGAGGTCGCCGTCGTCGAGCAACTTGGATACCGCGGCCGCCATCGATGTCGGGGTGTATCGCTGCAACTCGAGGTCCACGCATGATTTCTCCTCCTCGCTGGAAAATCGGCAAACACAGAGCGGCGTCAGACAAATTCCTCCGGCCAACAATGTTGCTGCAGTTAATACATCCAATGCTGCAAGAACAGAAACAAACTGCACGCAATGAAAATGAAATCTTACGGTTGGGGGATCTCATTCTCATCAGCATCCATCATCAATGCCCTCTCTCTCACGGCTTCTTACTGCCGCCGCTCCACTACAAGCAAGTAGTAAAATGTAAGCTAGGGTTTCCACGAGAGAAGAAAAGAAAAGAAATCGGTGGATCTCTAAGACGGAAGGAAGGAGATAGAACGCCGGACCTCAAATCGGGAGGCAAAGCAGTGGCCGCCGACGGGGATGGAGACGGAGACGGAGACGGGGACGGGGACGGTGTCAAGCTGCCGGCTGAACGGCGGCGCACGCCCTGTCCTTCCCTTCAGGTAGGGCTATGAGCTTTTTTTTTTTTTTTTTTGAGGGAAAGGTAGGGCTATGAGCTAGGAGGGGGGCGAGTGATCTGGGCCAGGAGAGGAAGATAGAGGCAGCGTACCAGTTATTCTTATGTCCAGCCCGGTCCAATTAACAGTTTTATTTCTTCCTGGGCCAAGAGAAGAAGATAACCTTTTTCTTTTTTTTATTTACGTATTTTCCTTTGTTTCTCATCTTTTTCCATTTTCCAATGTTTTATTTCGTGAACTTTAAAAGAAATTGGAACGCTTTTCCAAACACGGGAATATTTTATGGAAATATAGAAACATTCTTCATATTTATTACTCCCTCCGTTCCTAAATATAAGTATTTGTAGATATTTCACTATGAACTACATACAGATGTATGTAGATGCATTTTAGAGCATAGATTCACCTATTTTGCTCCGTATGTAGTCCATAATGAAATCTCTACAAAGACTTATATTTAGGAACGGAGGGAGTATAAATTTCTGAATAGTTTTTATATTCAGGGAAAATTTGAAAATTCATGAAAATATTATGAAATTCAGGAATATTTTAAAATCCAGGAAAATTTTTTGAATTACACAAATAATTTTAAAATTCATGACCATTATAATCCAGGTGCAATTTTCAGATTCTTGTATATTTTCCGAAATTCCAAACATTTTTTGAAATGCGGAAAAATATCAATTTGTAATTGTTTTTTAAATTCGGAATATTTTAACACGAGCTGGCTGTAGTGCTTGTCGCGCTCTGGGGCATATGGTGGGAAAGGAGGAGAGCAATTCACGACGAGGAATGTCAAGACCCGATGTCTACTTGGGGTCTCATAAAAAGATATTTGGAGGAGATTCAGGTTTCTGCAAAACCCAAGAAGTTGAATGTGAATCAAGGAACACCAAGGCCGACAAGAAAATGGCTTGCTCCACAATCGACATGCGGGGTGATCAAGGTTAATGTTGACGGGGTTCTATCTAGAGATGGCCGGAAGGGTGCAGCATCTTCTTTGTGTCGAGATGAAAAGGGCCAGTTTGTAGGTGCTTCTGTGGTTGTCGTAGAAGGCCAAACTGATCCATCGTGCCTTGAGGCTACTGCATCTGCATGCAATGAGGGTTTTGCTCCTGCACATGATCTTAAGATAGATGCAGTAACATGGGCCTCTGGCTGTCTACAGGCGGTAACCAACTATCATAATTCAGAAGGCCTTATGCTCGTACATGATGATCTTGAGGGAGATGGAGCATCGCGCATCATCATTCAGACGGACGGGCGACTTTAATTAGTTCATGAGCATATAGAGAGAGTATAGCAGAAGCTCATTTGTTACCTAAGGCTGCGTCAATCTTTGGACGTAGGCCGCTATGTCTGGCTGGGTTCTTACTTGATATATATATGTTGTATTCCTTTGAACGCTTTGAATGAATAAAGAACCCTATTCCATTCCAAAAAAAAAAACCACAAGTAACATGGCACTAGTAGTAGTAGGTCTGGGCCTGCCGCATTCTCTCGATATAGAACCGGTCCTTGGCGTATGACCGGTTCCCATGTTAGCAAACCCCATCCGTGAGGACAAGTATAGAACCAGAACCGGTCCTATATTTTATTCCTCACATCTTTATTTTACGTATGGGTTGAGAAAGCTGGTAAAAAGGAAAAGCTAAAGATGCGTCGTCCATCGGGCCGGGAAGACTAGGTCCAGTACGAGGTGCTCGTTCCAACGGCCGGCGTGCTCCCTGTGAGCCGGCTAGGCTAACAGACATACTCTCTCTTTATCCGGAAATACTTGTCCTAGAAATAGTTGTATCTAGATTTATTTTAGAAATAGATACATTCATGTTATCCATTTTCAGGACAAGTATTTCCGGACAGAGGGACTATCATGCAGCCACATCTTCTTGTTCTTCGGTGTTGCTAATCATAAATTGTATCCATTTAATGCTACATTTTGAGTTAATAAAAGCGTTATTTATCGAAAAAACATCTTCTTGTTCTTGGGCAATTATAGAGTTAGTCATGCTCAGTTTGGAGATGCGTACCGTTGGTGGTTTTTCTATCTACGCTAGCTAGCTTGTTCTTTGACTCCTAGGTATAGATGCGGCCTGCATGCATGGCTAGACCGATCGATCTGCATGCAGCCTAGCTAGTGATTATTCTATCTCTTGCTCTGGTTAGTGCCCAAGCATGTTCTTTTGTGCACTACAAGCTGCAGGTGGTGGCCTGGCAACAACGATGCTTTTCAATATGCAATATAATGACCCCAGCGCTAGCTACTTTGCTTTGCACTGCAAACAGAGGTGGCACCGACAATATCTCTTCTACACAGATACCTGACCTGGCTGGGCTGGCTTTGGTTGTCCCTGATAAGCCACAGCAGCTGTGAGTCAGTACAGTAGTCATTTCACAGTTGAGGAGAACGTAATACGTACTCCTTCCTACATACAGTACATAGATATAGATAGAGAGAGAGAATGGAGGGAGCGGACGGAAGGCCGGAAGAACTGATCAACTACTATGTCAAGAGTCGGGTGGCCGCACGGAACATGGCAGGCGCTGCAGGGTTCTTTGCGTTGTTATGGTCCACCGTTGTGCTCCTCGGCGGCTACGTTAGCGTCCTAACCATCAAGGATTTCTGGTCTCTCTCCGTGCTCAGCCTTCTAATGGCGTCCCAACTGTATGTCCATTTCTCATCTCTGCTTCTTATCTGGTTTTCTATATACTAGATAAAGTGATATTCCAAGTATGTTCATTTCTCCTATCGTACTGTTATTCTCTGTTTTTTTTCTTATGAAAGTTTTTTGTGTCCATACATCTCGAGTTTTATGCGCCTCAGCTCGATCGCTAACATAACATAACACAACACAGGATTCTGCTCGAAATGAAAATCGTAACTGGTTGGGATTATCTGGCAGACGTGCACATATTACGTTTGAGTTTGACTAAGGGACAGGAAATTCAGCTTAAGTGGACAAAGCAAAGTTGTGATCACTTGCTGAATATATTTATTGTGTCCACATCGCTCGTCGTGAAGATGATTGTCTCAATATGCATAGCATTGCCCATCATTTTGGTTGGCCCATTTTTGGCCATGGCACTCTCGGTGGCACGTCTCGTACAGCGTGATTACGGCGATGTAGGTGGAGATGCTGCAAACAAAGCAAAACTGGACGCAGCAATGATCATCTTCTATGTTCTAGTTACCTTTCAGAGTTTATCCGTCTTTTTCTGGATACTTGTTTGTACATCTCAGACGGTGATGTTGGTGAGCAAACAGTCCGGATTTGAGGCTTGGGGTCCCAGAACTGTTCGGAGATACTTGAATACAACCAGAGACAAGTATCGGAAGGACGGGTTGTTACCCAACAACTGGAACTTGATCACACTCAATGTTGGGTTCCTGGAGTCTGCATCTCAGGATGACCGTCTATGTGGAGCAAGGGTGTTAGATACTTTAGTCATGCAAGGTATAACTATAAGACAAGAGCTACTGTCTTCTAGCCAAGCAATTCAGAATCTGATCAACATGATTGGCCTGACAAGAACAGATAACCACGAGACCAGAGAGCGTGCCGCAAGGATTGTAGCGGATCTAGGAAGTGAGCTATGTATAACCCAGTTTCCGGATCTACTTCGATGCATATGCTGCCTACTTGAAAGCTACAACCAATATATTAAGCCAGAAGTTGCCCATCCATTCGTCGGAAAAAAACAAGTCGAGTTGCCCAAGACAAAATCATTGATCCAGATCATAAAAGTCGCGTACAAGACTACATTGCTTTCAGCTTTTGGAGAAGGGTACGAGTACTCATATGTATCAAAAGGAACCAAAGACACCATCTCTCAAGGCCTGCTGATTCTTGAGAGGCTCACACAAGACGAAGACAACTGTATAGAGATAATCAAACACCAAAGGCTCCTCTCTAAGATCACATTACCATTAAGCTGCCAGGACCTCCCCAGCCATGGATGGGACCATACATGGGCTGAGATGCTAAGCAGGTCACTCACAATTGTGAGTAGGCTTATCAGAGCTGGACCTACAGATGACACCATAAGGCTGCAACATGCCATGTCGCGCAACATGGTAGCTGTCCGCAATTTGATGCGTATTTTGGAGGTTGGCAGTGAAGGTGCCTTCTCGGAACTACATGGGCAAGCGATAGAAATTCTTACAGAGCTAGCCTTTGATGATTCTTTCAGAAAACTAGCTTTTGATGAATCTACAACCATGACAGAAATGCTCGTCAAGACACTGCGGCGCATCTCCCTTGAGGATGGCAACAACAATGGTATAGTGGCAAAAGAAGAGGAAGAGAAAGACAAGAGAGTGAGGAGAAAAGCAGGGAAAGCACTGGCGAGATTATTGCTTGGCGTCCCAAGTGCAAGAGATAATAGTGTTGCATTGACTTCTGCACCAAATGTTAATGATATTTATCTACTTCCCAAACAAGACATGGTCAATCTGTTGACCAAGGTAACACTCTAACATCTACCTATTTTAATCTTATTCCCATTGTCTTTGACGTTTTCTTTGCTGTTCAAACATACATAAACCAGACAACGACATGGGTTGGTTTTGGTTCCTGGGCTTGAGTAAGGGCCAGTTCTTTTGGTAGCTTCTAGAATAAGCTGCAATAAAGCTGCCCCCTACCTAGCTTATTCTAGAAGCCCAAACAAATTTATTTTTTTAGAAGCCTAGTAATTAAGACTTGACTAGTAGGCTTTTAAAAAGAAAATTTTGGTTGGGCTTCTAGAATAAGCTGAGTAGAGGGCAGCTTATTCTGGAAGCCCAAAAAAGCTAGCAAAAGAACTGGCCCTAATTCTAGGGCGAAATAAGTGGCTAGCTTTAGCAAGATGGTGTCCTGGGGATGCAAATACTTGCCATTTTAGTTTCTGTATATAATTTTCCCTCTAATGCCCGTCTTAATTTTAGGAGTTATTGGTCTAATGTGAAATCTGTTTTGACTGAAGATGAGTAATTCTGAATATGATATTCTTGTTGATGAGTAACGCTATAAATACGCTATTTTTTGTTGATGAGTAATTCTGCGGTACTTTGTTCTTTATTTCTGTTTGTGAAGAATGCATAATGCTATTGTCAATTCATTTATATGTATCAGAGTCATATATGATATGATTAAGCCTCGCAAAAAAATTGATAGGGTTATGACATTGCTAATACTCCCTTTGTGCCGAAAATATTGTTCCAGGTTGTTAATCAAATATTATCTAGTAAAGGAGAAAAGGCTGCAGATGTGGTAATGCTGGCTGGTCCAAGCAATGGTTTTCATGTAGAAATGATTGTAGAAAGCCATCCTCCAAAAGGTTTTGAATCTGACAGTAGACAGCCTTCCATTCCAGAAACTGAAGAACAATCCGAGGACAGAAAAATGCTTATGTCCATGCTATCCCTCACCATGGCGATATGCAAAAAAAATGTGATCAGCGGAGATGATTTTACCCGTGCCATCCCTGATGATGCAGCACTCGTGAAGAAGCTCAAGGAGATAGTAGAACTACTTCAGGATGCCACGACTGGCGGCTGGAGAATTCTGAAGCTTGTTTGTCAGGTGGTTATAGCAGTGGTTCAGCTCAAACCCAGCTGTACCAGAGAGTTCAACAGACATAACTTCAAGGAGGCACTGTCCAAGGCTCTTGCTACCATGTCGGATGTCGATAACTGCATGATCTTTTCTGGCAATGACCGCGAGGTGCCTGTCAGGTCTCTCGCTTCTCTTGTGGAAGAGGCACAGGAGCTCTTTGCACAAGAGCAGGGTGACATAATCTCTACCTGATGATGAAGGGGGCATCATTCGAGTTTATTATTCGTCTTTATTTGTTGCAAAAGGTGTGCTTGTGGAGTTTGTCTTGCTGAGTTATGTTGGTGATGGTACAATGTTTAACAACTTCATTTGAGTGTATTAGTCTTCTGTATTTGTTCCAATTGAATTCTCTTTGTCAATGTTCAACAACTTCATTGAGGACCTTCGTTACGTCTTTTGTTTGTTTAAAGTAGACAAACATCGGCTTAGAGTATAATTTTTTGGCGTACTATTTCCCAACAACTAAGGTGGTTGCAAGTAAAACAGTTAGCAAATTGTATTTGCGATGCATATACACACATACACAACAGGCATGCATGCATGCACAAAATGTACCTGCACTTGGGGCTGCAAAAAAGAAAGAGACAGAAAGAAAGCTTGGGAAAAAATAATAGTCAACATAAGCTACAAAAAGTTTTCAGTTTTTCACTTTATCAATTATACTAGTGTTGTCAGATTGTTTCTAGACTAACATGAACTTGTGTGATAATGAGTTGCAATGTTATGACTAACACAAACTGACATGCTGCACACTCAATGCCCAAAGAAGATTGTAATCACACAAAAAACAGAGAATGGAAATGTGACTGTTGAGGAAAATCTTTACCGAATTTGCTCTACGTTGCGTAAAGTAGTCACAGAAACACAAACATATTTCAGTTTGTAGCACAACACAGACAGCACTCTGTAGAAGAAGAAACAGAGAGATGGCCCAGCAAAAAATGTCTCTGAACCAAACAAGTTTATTGCATCCATGTGACATCAAAAGTCATGTAGTATAAACTCTCCAATACGTTTTTTTGCCGTGGCAAGCAACCGCCCCAATTCGCTTGCAGACAGCAGATGCTGAAGAAATACACCACCCCAAGGCATCACATCACACCTCCACTCTCGCAGATCTGCAAATTTGAGCCTGATGCTATGCAGAGAGGATACACAAATCACCAATGAATTGCCTTCCCTTCACGCCGAAAGGACAGGCCAATCGAGAGCTATCCGACGAGTTAAAAAGATTAGCAGCCGCACCAGTCACCTATCACAACTGCTTCAGCAGGAATTTCTAGAGCACACACGTAGGCCTTCACCACCGCTTGTCGCCGAGCATCGAGATGAAAGAACCTGCAGCAGTGGAAGAGGCAGGCCTCCTTTTCTTGCACGATTTGCTAGGCTGAGCAGCGGAATGAACCTCGTCGTCAGGAAAGTTCTGACCGCAGACTTCTGGAGAGATGATACGAGATGCTTGTCAGATTAACAGCGAACAACGAATAACAGTTTCTGAACATGTACCAAACATTTAAAGTGCTACTCTAAACAATTACGCAGCAAACATGGAAGTCCACAAGATAGTCAATTCAGTTATAGCCGTTTGATATGACAAACAATTCCATATAATCATTTACTGTTTCCACATATCTTGACGAATACCTGCAGTCTGGCATGCAAAATTACCTCATTCCTTCACTTGCAATATTATTATTTATCGACTTACAACTCTTACGACATGATAATTATTTATCCTTTTTCTTGATCTACGCTTCTGAATTGATATCAGACTAAGAGCCAACACTGCATAACAGTTCTGAACTCCTGCCAAAACTGAACACAACATGATCATGATCATGCCCAGATAATCTCATAATTATTCGCTTTTATATCAATTGTTTGACAGTAATTTGTTCACCCACCGTAATACTTATGCTATTTTGAGAGAAGCCACTAGTGAAACCTATGGCCCCCGGATCTATCTTTTATCATATAAGCTTTCAATCTACTTTTATTTGCATCTTTTACTTTTCTAATCCATATCATAAAAATACTAAACATATTTATCTTATCATATTATCTCTATCAGATCTCACTTTCGCAAGTGGCCGTGAAGGGATTGACAACCCATTTATTGCGTTGGTTGCGAGTTCTTGTTTGTTTGTGTAGGTGTGTGGGACTTCTGAGGAGCCTCCTACTGGATTGATACCTTTGTTCTTAAAAACTGAGGGAAATACTTACGCTACTATTGCTGCATCACCCTTTCCTCTTCAAGAAAAACCAACGCAAGCTCAAGACGTAGCAAGAATGTCCGTCCATACATATTATTTGATCCGGTCCTAGCGTGCCATTTCCACCCAGTCTGCCCCTATGGCGCGATTCAGGAACACCAACCGGCTTAAGGTCAGGAATAAAGTCAACACAAAACTCAATGACCTCCTCATTTTCATGGCCCTTGGAGATGCTTCCTTCTAGCCTAGCACGGTTATGAACATATTTCTTTAAGACTCCCATGAACCTCTCAAAGGGGAACATATTATATAGAAATACAGGACCCAGAACAGCAATCTTTTCGCATAGGTGAACTAGAACGTGTGTCCTGATATTGAAGAAGGATGGTGGGAACACCAACTCGAAGCTGACAAGACATTGCACCAATCATTCTCCAACCTTGTAATGATTTCTGGATCGATTACCTTCTGAGAGATTGCATTGAGGAATGCACACAACTTCACAATGGCTAATCGAATGTTTTCTAGTAGAAGACCCCTCAATGCAACCGGAAGGAGCTGCGTCATAATCACGTGGTAGTCATGAGACTTTAGGTTCTGAAACTTTTTCTCTCCCATATTTATTATTCCATTTATATTCGACGAGAAGCCAGATGAGACCTTCATACTGAGCAGGCATTCAAAGAAGATTTCTTCTCTTCTTTGGTAAGAGCGCAGCTAGCATGACCCTAATGTATGTCGTTCTTTCCGTGCATACGTTGCTGGTCCTCCCGTGCCTCTGGTGTATCTTTTGTCTTCTCATAAACGCCCAAGAAGCCAAGCAGGGTCACACAAAGATTCTTCGTCACGTGCATCACGTAGATTGCAGAGCGGACCTCTAGGTCTTTCCAAAATATAGATTTCTTCTTCCACATGGGTGTGTGTCCGTGAGCGTCATTCGGAACAGATTGTCCGCCAGGACCCTTCCCAAGAATAACTTCAAATCCTTGACCATATCATGTACATCATCACCAGTACGGTGGTGAGGCTTCGTCCGGTGATTTGCCTCACCTTTGAAATGCTTGCCTTTCTTTCTTACAGGATGCCTGCTCGGAAGAAATCGACGATGTCCCAGGTACACATTCTTCTTATAATTATTAAAATACATACTGTCGGTATCATCCAAACAGTGCGTGCATGCGCGGTATCCCTTGTTTGTCTGTCCTGAAAGGTTACTGAGAGCAGGCCAACCATTGATGGTCACAAACAGCAACGCATGTAGGTCAAATTCCTCTTGTCCGTGCTCATCCCACGCACGTACACCTTTTTCATTCCATAGCTGTAAGAGTTCTTCAACTAATGGCCTTAGGTACACATCAATGTTGTTGCCGGGTTGCTTAGGGCCTTGGATGAGCACTGGCATCATAATGAACTTCCTCTTCATGCACAACCAAGGAGGAAGGTTATACATACATAGAGTCACAAGCCAGGTGCTATGATTGCTGCTCTGCTCCCCTAAAAGGATTAATGCCATCAGTGCTTAGACCAAACCATACGTTCCTTGTGTCACCTGCGAAGTCCTCCCAGTACTTTCTCTTGATTTTTCTCCATTGCGACCCGTCAGCGGGTACTCTCAACTTCCCGTCTTTCTTACGGTATTCTCTGTGCCATCGCATCAACTTGGCATGCTCTTTATTTTGGAACAAACATTTCAACCATGGTATTATAGGAGCATACCACATCTCCTTGGCAGGAATCTTCTTCTTGGGGCGCTCGCCCTCTACATCACCTGGGTCATCGCGACTGATCTTATAGTGCGATGCATCGCATACCGGGCACGCATTCAAATCCTCGTACTCACCGCGGTAGAGAATGCAGTCATTAGGGCATGCATGTATCTTCTGCACCTCTAATCCTAGAGGGCAGACAGCCTTCTTTGCTTTGTATGTACTCTCGGGTAATTCGTTGTCCTTTGGAAGCATCTTCTTTAACATTATCAGCAACTTTCCAAATCCCTTGTCAGATACACCATTCTCTGCCTACCATTGCAGCAATTCTAGTGTGGTGCCTAGCTTTTTCTTGTCAGCTTTGCAATTTGGGTACAACCATTTCTTGCGGTCCTCTAACATGTGTTGCAACTTCAAGCTCTCTTTCTCACTTGCACGGTTTCTCTTTGCATTGGTAATGGCCCGACCTAGATTATCAGCGGCTCATTTGATGCCTCTTCTTCAGCTTCTTCCCGCATTGCCTGCTCAGCTTCTTCCTGCATTGCCAGCTCAGCTTCTTCCCCATTGTTGTACCATCGTATTCAGGGAACCCATGGCCAGGGTAGCTGTCGTCGTCCTATTCTTCTTTATTGTCTTCCATCATAACCCCTCTTTCTCTGTGCTTGGTCCAAACATTATAGTGGGGCATGAAACCAGACTCAAACAGGTGGACGTGAATGGTTTTTGACTTAGAGTAATTCCGATCATTCTTACAGCCAGCACATGGACAAGACATAAAATCATCTGCCCACTTGTTTGCCTCAGCCGCAAGAAGAAAAGTACGCACGCCATTAACCAACGGGGGAGAGCATCGGTCATCGTACACCCACTGTCGGCTCATCATCATTACACAACACCGAAAAGACCAAATTAATACAAGTTCATATATAAAGTTCATACATAAAGTTTCATAGACACTTATTCTCATAAAACAACATACAAACTCTCTAGCTAAAGCATTTAAATGCAACAACAAATGCGATCAAGATGCTAACTAAGGTAACAATTGATCCAACAACATAATGATACCAAGCCTCACTATCAATGGCATATTTTCTAATCTTTCTAATCTTCAAGCGCATTTTCTCCATCTTGATCTTGTGATCATCGACGACATCGGCAAGATGCAACTCCAATTCCATCTTCTCGTCCTCAATTCTTTTCAATTTTTCTTTCAAATACTCGTTTTCATTTTCAACTAAATTTAACCTCTCAACAACAGGGTCGGTTGGAATTTCCGGTTCACATACCTCCTAGATAAAAATATCTATGTCAACTTGATGGGCATAATTTTTCAGAAACACGAAATGCAACAAATAGTTATAAAAGAGAATATACCACATCTGAATCATAAACCGGACGAGGTCCGACGGGGACGGATATCAAAACCATGGCACTATGTATAACAAATAACATGCGGTTAAGATAATTATACAAGTAACTATATATCTAAATCACACAAACATTATTTTTTTATATAAAAAATATAAGAAAAAGAGGCTCACCACAAGATGGTACCGGTGCCGGGACGGTGCGGGTGATCGACGGTGGTTAGGACGGAGACGGGAAGGCACTAAGTAAACCACACCTACATATGCAAACTAAGAGTTATTTTGAGCTCAAATTGCGTATAAATCAAATAAACTATCACATATAATTCCTCCCAAATTACTAAAACCCACAAATTAATCACCATATAGAGCATTGCAAGAGCTAATCTAGCACTGAGAGATGAAAGGACAAAGTTGCTAGCCTTTGTGATCACTTGAATGGATGGGGCCTTCAAATCTTGGCAAAATTTGGGCAAAATGTGTGACGAGCTCGAGGAAGAGGGGAAGAACAGAGGAGAGGAAGGAATGAAAGGGGAAGAACAGAGAGCTCGGGCTGGACGAAGGGTTTATATAGGATGATCTTTAGTCCCGGTTGGTTATACAAACCGGGACTAAAGGTGCATCTCTAGTACCGGTTCGTGCCACGAACCGGGACTAAAGGTGTTGGTGGGGCCGCAGCCTGACATCAGCCTGCCACCACCTCTTTAGTCCCAGTTCGTGGCAAGAACCGGAACTAGAGGTTCGCCATGAACCGGTACTAATGGTCACCGCCCGCCTAGCCGTTGGAACCGGCACTAATGGTCACATTAGTACCGGTTCAACCACAAACCGGGACTAATGTGCTTCACATTAGGCCCTTTTTCTACTAGTGTTCTTTGTCGGGCAGGGTTTGAAACAAGTTCACCGGAATGGTTCCGGGTCTGAAGAACGAGCTGTAATTTACACACCCCGAAGTAAGTAGTACTAGCTACTTCCGCGCATCTCTCATTGATTCTAATTTCATCAATACCATTATCATGCTTGATTATCAGTTTGATTGGACTCTATTCTCGTAAAGTGCTTGTGGCAGGCAGGAAGAAATAATTTATGTGTATACTCCGTTTGCGGGTTCATTCGCCACTCGACCTCTGTGCGGGGCTTCTCTGACAAACAATATGAAGTACGCAAACAATATTCACAATTTTATTTTATTACCATTAATTGTGTTGATTTTCATTCAAATATATATATTAACCCCCTTCTTTAAATTAGATCTGGCAGATGCAGGATGAACTCCTACCACATGATCGCATATGAGCAATTCAAGAGGAATTGGAGGGATTCTTTCTTGACCGTGTCATACATGAAAAGGGAGAATACCATAATTCAATGGGAGTTGGTGCTTGACGATGTCAGGGATGTTATATTGTGTGTGTGTGTCTATAT
>LR880969.1:822900686-822912132 GCA_904067115.1 Aegilops sharonensis | reverse complement strand
ATTAAAGCATTTCAAATGAACTATGAAAAAGTTGAAAGTTGGCATGGTATCATAAATTCACCCACATAGCATGTGCATGTACAAAACGGACAATGGTATCATACTCGTGTGTTAAAAAGTTGGCATGGTATCATCATAATAGTTGCGGGAGGAAGTCTTCACTTTTTCTTCGCTTGTGTCATTTGCTTATTGCGCCGTAACCATGGATAATCTTCATCGCTTATCAGGATGCTGGGGTCAGCCTTGACTTTGAAGGGAGGAATTTCATGAAACTTTTCATAATCTTCAGACATGTCTGTCTTGCCCTCCACTCCCACGATGTCCCTTTTTCCTGAAAGAACTATGTGGCGCTTTGGATCATCATATGATGTATTCGCTTCCTTATCTTTTCTTTTTCTCGGTCTGGTAGACATGTCCTTCACATAGATAACATGTGCCACATCATTGGCTAGGACGAACGGTTCGTCAGTGTACCCAAGATTTTTCAGATCCACTGTTGTCATTCCGTACTGTGGGTCTACCTGTACCCCGCCTCCTGGCAGATTGACCCATTTGCACTTAAACAAAGGGACCTTAAAATCATGTCCGTAGTCAAGTTCCCATATGTCCACTATGTAACCATAATATGTGTCATTTCCCCTCTCGGTTGTTGCATCAAAGCGGACACCGCTGTTTGGTTGGTGCTCTTTTGATCTTTGTCAATCGTGTAAAATGTATTCCCATTTATCTCGTATCCTTTCCAAAGCGTAACAGTCGAAGATGGTCCCCTGGACAACAAGTACAGCTCATCATAAACAGTGTTGTCACCTCTGAGACGTGCTTCCAACCAACTGCTGAAAGTCCTGATGTGTTCACATGTAATCCAGTCGTCGCACTGCTCCGGGTGTTTGGAGCGCAGACTGTTCTTGTGTTCATCGACATACGGGGTCACCAAGGTAGAGTTCTGTAGAACTGTGTAGCGTGCTTGAGACCAAGAATATTCGTCCCTGCATATTATTGAGTCCCTTCCAAGCGTGCCTTTTCCAGTCAGTCTCCCCTCATACCACGATTGAGGGAGACCTATATTCTTAAGGCCAGGAATGAAGTCAACACAAAACCCGATGACATCCTCTGTTTGATGGCCCATGGAGATGCTTCCTTCTGGCCTAGTGCGGTTACGGACATATTTCTTTAGGACTCCCATGAACCTCTCAAAGGGGTACATATTGTGTAGAAATACGGGGCCCAGAATGACAATCTCGTCAACTAGATGAACTAGGACGTGCGTCATGATATTGAAGAAGGATGGTGGAAACACCAGCTCGAAACTGACATGACATTGCACCACATCACTCCTTAGCCTTGGTATGATTTCTGGATCGATCACCTTCTGAGAGATTGCATTGAGGAATGCACATAGCTTCACAATGGCTAATCGGACGTTTTCCGGTAGAAGCCCCCTCAATGCAACCGGAAGCAGTTGCGTCATAATCACGTGGCAGTCACGAGACTTTAGATTCTGAAACTTTTTCTCTGACATATTTATTATTCCTTTTATATTCGACGAGAAACCAGTCGGGACCTTCATACTAAGCAGGCATTCAAAGAAGATTTCCTTCTCTTCTTTGGTAAGAGCATAGCTGGCAGGACCTTCATACTGCTTTGGAGGCATGCCGTCTTTTTCGTGCAAACGTTGCAAGTCCTCCCGTGCCTCAGCTGTATCTTTTGTCTTCTCATACACGCCCAAGAAGCCTAGCAGGTTCATGCAAAGGTTCTTCGTCACGTGCATCACGTCGATCGAAGAGCGGACCTCTAGGTCTTTCCAGTAGGGTAGGTCCCAAAATATAGATTTCTTCTTCCACATGGGTGCGTGTCCCCCAGCGTCACTCGGAACAGCTAGTCCGCCGGGACCCTTTCCAAAGATTAGTGTAAGTCATTGACCATAGCAAGTACGTGATCACCGGTACGCATGGCGGGCTTCCTCCGGTGATCTGCTCGCCTTTGAAATGCTTGCATTTCTTTCGACGTTGATGGTTGGTCGGAAGAAATCGACGATGGCCCAGGTACACATTCTTCCTGCAGCTTCCCAGGTATATACTATCGGTGTCAAGTAAACAGTGTGTGCATGCGTGGTATCCCTTGTTTGTCTGTCCTGAAAGGTTACTGAGAGCAGGCCAATCATTGATGGTCACGAACAACAACGCCTTTAGGTGAAATTCCTCCTGTTTGTGCTCATCCCACGTACGTACACCGTTTCCATTCCACAGTTGTAAAAGTTCTTCAACTAATGGCCTTAGGTACACATCAATGTCGTTGCCGGGTTGCTTAGGGCCTTGGATGAGAACTGGCATCATAATGAACTTCCGCTTCATGCACATCCAAGGAGGAAGGTTATACATACATAGAGTCACGGGCCAGGTGTTGTGATTGCTGCTCTGCTCCCCGAAAGGATTAATACCATCCGCACTTAAAGCAAACCATACGTTTCTTGGGTCACTTGCAAACTCATCCCAATACTTTCTCTCGATTTTTCTCCACTGCGACCCGTCAGCGGGTGCTCTCAACTTCCCATCTTTCTTACGGTCCTCACTGTGCCATAGCATCAACTTGGCATGCTCTCCGTTTCTGAACAGACGTTTCAACCGTGGTATTATAGGAGCATATACCACATCACCTTCGCAGGAACCCTCTTCCCTGGGGGCTCGCCGTCAACATCACCAGGGTCATCTCGTCTGATCTTATACCGTAATGCACCGCATACCGGGCATGCGTTCAGATCCTTGTACGCACCGCGGTAGAGGATGCAGTCATTAGGGCATGCATGTATCTTCTGCACCTCCAATCCTAGAGGGCATACGACCTTCTTTGCTGCGTATGTACTGTGGGGCAATTCGTTATCCTTTGGAAGCTTCTTCTTCAATATTTTCAGTAGCTTCTCAAATCCTTTGTCAGGCACAGCATTCTCTGCCTTCCACTGCAGCAATTCCAGTACGGTACCGGGCTTTGTGTTGCCATCTTCGCAATTGGGGTACAGCCCTTTTTTGTGGTCCTCTAACATGCGATCGAACTTCAGCTTCTCCTTTTGACTTTTGCATTGCGTCCTTGCATCGACAATGACCCGGCGGAGATCATCATCATCAGGCACATTGTCTGGTTCCTCTTGATCTTCAGCAGCTTCGCCTATTGCAGCATCATCGTGCACATCGTTTGGTTCCTCTTGATCTTCAGTAGCATCACCGTATTCAGGGGGCACATAGTTGTCATCGTACTTTTCTGCTTCGCCGTCTTCCATCATAACCCCTATTTCTCCGTGCCTCGTCCAAACATTATAGTGTGACATGAAACCCTTGTAAAGCAGGTGGGTGTGAAGGATTTTCCGGTCAGAGTAAGACTTCATATTCCCACATATAGGGCATGGACAACACATAAAACCATTCTGCTTGTTTGCCTCAGCCACTTCGAGAAATTCATGCATGCCCTTAATGTACTCGGAGGTGTGTCCTGAACCGTACATCCATTGCCGGTTCATCTGCGTGCATTATATATAATTAAGTGTGTCAAAAGTCATTACAGAACATCATGAATAGATAATTAAGTGACCAAATTAATAGAAGTTCATCATCACATTAAAACCAAAGTACATACATAGTTCTCATCTAACAACATAAAGCTCTGCAGATCATCTAAATTAATTAAACCATACATTGAAACTATGTAAAACATTTCAATGCACAAACAAATGCGATCATAATCACAACCAATGTAACAACTGATCCGACGGCATAATGATACCAAGCCTCGGTATGAATGGCATATTTTCTAATCTTTCTAATCTTCAAGCGCATTGCATCCATCTTGATCTTGTGATCATCCACGACATCCGCAACATTCAACTCCAATATCATCTTCTCCTCCTCAGTTTTTCTAATTTTTTTCCTTCAAGAAATTATTTTCTTCTTCAACTAAATTTAACCTCTCGACAATAGGGTCGGTTGGAATTTCCGGTTCAACAACCTCCTAGATAAATAAAATCTATGTCACGTTGGTCGGCATAATTGTCATAAACAACAGATGAACCAATAGTTATGAAAAGATAATATATACCACATCCGAATCATAGACAGGACGAGGGCCGACGGGGGCGGATACCAAAACCATCGCACTATATAAGATGCAATAATAAAAGTAAGAAAATTATACAAGTATCTATATAAACATACAAGTAAGAAAAAAAATTCCTTTCAGAAAGAAGATAAGAACAAGAGGCTCACCACGGTGGTGCCGGCGACGAGATCGGCGCGGGCGATCGACGGTGGTGAAGACGGTGACGGGACGTGACGGACCGCTAAACCTAGACAAATATTGAGGAAAATGGAGCTTGGAGAGGAGAAAGCTTAAGTAGTGTGGCTCGGGCATTCCATCGAACACCTCATGTGCATAGGAGGTGAGCTAGAGCACCACAAAGCTCTCTCCTCGCCGGCCACGAAAAACAGAGCAGTGAGAGTGCTCTGCTCGCGGGCGAGGGGTATATATAGGCAATTAATTGGTTCCGGTTCGTGGCTTGAACCGGGACTAAAGGGAAGCCTTTGGTCCCGGTTCAGGCCACCAACCGAGACCAATGGTGGTGGGCTAGGAGCAAGGCACATTGGTCCCGGTTCGTCCCACCAACCGGGACCAAAAGGTCCAGACGAAGCGGGACCAATGGCCCACGTGGCCCGGCCGGCCCCCGGGGCTCACGAACCGGGTCCAATGCCCCCATTGGTCCCAGTTCTGGATTGAACCGGGACTAATGGGCTGACCCGGCCTGGACCATTGCCCCCTTTTCTACTAGTGAGGCCACCGGCTTTATATAGCCGCGCCCATGTGTACGCGTGGCGGGAGGGGAGGCGTCGCCGCGCCGCCCCGTGACGGGCCGTCCGTGATGAGGAATCAATGGCATGGCTGGCCGGCGGCGGCAGCGCGGTAGCCTTGGCATTGATTTCTGCGGGAACCGAGGCGATGAGGGTGACGAAGCGCACGTCTCGCTGACTCGACGGGCCCGCGGCTATTTCGCGCCAAAACCACTCGCCCCAGCGCCCCCGTGCGCTCCCCAGCGCGCCGGGTTCGGCCTGGGTCCGCCGACGCTAATTTCGACCCAAGCCGGCGAAAACGGGCTCCTGGGGACGCAACTAGGCCGTTTTTTCGGCGCGAGCGCAAAAAAATCGCTTGGGGAGGCCGTTCTGTGGACGCGGGTGGAGATGCTCTTAGTATCGACCTTTTTGTCCCGGTTGCAGAACCGGGACTAAAGGCCCTCTGAAATTGGGACAGATGCCCTGTTTTCTACTAGTGTGACGGTATCCATGGAGTATATACGTATACATCTACTTGTATTTTTACTAACCGTACCATACGATTCGTTACATCAAAGAGATATGCTAGCTGCCTCGATCTCTTTTTTTTTACATCATGCTAGCTGTCTCTCCTAATAATATGTTAGTGAACAAATTGCTCTAGCTAGATTAGCATTTAGCGATAGAAAAAGAGCAACCGATCGAGTCTACTCGTCTGAACCCGTCAATAAAAAATTTACAAGAGCAACCAGATCTAGTCATCTGACTCGTCGATAGAAATACTGCAGTAGATGGATTCTATTATATGTTATTGTACATCCAATGCAAAAACTATAAAGCTATAGTACATTTTATAGATTGATTCCTTCCATGCTCAATCCCTCGCGAGCCGCGACAAATGACAGCGAGCCGGCAACAAGTTGGTCTTTGGCCATTAAACTAATAAATTAAGGTTCCCTCAAAAATGAAAAGATGAACCAGGCTACATGGACATAGGTTCCATACCCATGCATCAACGGCTTGACTTGGCATGTCGGGCACATACCCGTTGCTCCGCTCCATGAGTAATGCACAAAACGATTTCGGTTCATTAATTGTGCTATGTAGCACTATGAGATTCCATATATATCATAACACAATGTTGATTTTGTTTTTGATAAATGACGCTTTTATTATCTCAAAATGTAGCATCAAAGTGATACAAAACATTAAGAGTATCATTCGGCTTCTGCATAATTAGGATGCACATAGCCAAACACCAGTAGTTTGATAAACAGGAAGATAAAAGACCGACAATTCGGCAAGAGTAGAGTCCATAGACCGATACTATGCCTATGTCGAAAAAGATGGTGGACCAAGCCGGAGATTATGCTGCCATCCATGTTGGGTAAAAACCTCCGTAGCCACCTGCTCCGACAGTGTACGTACACACCGCCTTGAACAGCGGTTGGTACTCCGCTCGTTGTAGCGGACACCACGTACGAAGCGAGTGCGTACAACAGAAAATAACATGCAAAGGAGAAACAGTTTCGTCATTAAAAACAACATCATTTCTACATAGCCAAAGCCAAAGCGACCGTAGTAAGGCATACGCTCCCACCCATATTAGCGTTTTGTACCTATTTGAAATACCGTCCAGCCAATGACCAAAAATATTGGCAACACTTGTTGGCGGATATAAATTTGAAAATGTTGATATAAGGAGCATTTGGTGTTTACCAAAAAAAGGGAGCATTTTGATTTTTGAGAATCAAACATTTACGCATTTAGGGACAGTGGAGTAGGGTGGTGTCTTTTTTGTCCACCTAATCAGTACGCCAAATGTTACAAGTCACCATTAATAGATGACGTCTTCAACATTTTTAAAAAAAAAGGAGGATTACCCTCGGCTTCTGCACCCGAAAGATGCATGCGGCCATATTATTAGAAAAGAGCTATCAAATAACAAGGTCTGATATTCAATATACAGCCCGCAAACGAGAGAAAAATGAAAACAAAGTAAATTCATAACCACAACTGGCTGGAAAATAGGACGAAGTAACTAAACACCTATCCTATTATTTGACCGCCATCCAAACCGGTTGAAAATAGCCACCATTGTTGCACCCAGTAACCAAATGCTCCCTATTGTCCATTGAAGTGAGTAACAACCTCGTACGGATCCATGTCGTATCTCTGAAAATAACCTGCAAGAAATTTAAAGTTTTTTGTCTGTTAAATATCATATCGTTCTTGCAGTTCTATATAGCCCAAAATAGTGTGCATATTTCAATCCGAATACGTGACGCAATATCAGGTTGCACTCCAGTTAGCCACATCCCAAACAACGCATCAATGCTAGCTGGAGGAGTAATGTTAACGGCTATATGAATGGTCACCAAAGTAATTTCACGAGGGGAAATCTATGAATAGGTGTTGTATTGTTTCGTCTTGATCACAGAAACAACATCGTGACTACCTACCCATCGTCGCTTTAGCAAATTATCTTTGTAAGGATCACCCGCTTGTGGACAAACCACATGAAAATTTTGATTCGTAATGGAACTTTTACTTTCCAAATATCTATCGTCTTGGGATTGGGCCAGAGTTAATTAGATCCAAGTACATAGATTTAACCGTAAACACTCCATTTTCCGTTAACTTCCAATGAGAGTAGTCTGGTTGGTTTGGGAGTTGAATATCCATCAACCTCCGCACTAAGTGTAGCCAAGAATTCCATTGTTCTCCTACTAAGGACCTCCTGAACTAGATATTCAAAGGTACCGTACGTAATACTGTAGCCATGTAATCCTTCTAATGTTCCACAATATTATATAAAGAGGGATATTGAAGGGATAGGGGCGTCTCTCCTAACCACGTATCCTCGCAAAACCTCGTTGTCGTTCCATCACCAACAACGAATTTTGCCCTATGAAAGAAGGTCTCTTTGTTCTCATGAGCCCCTTCCAAAACGGCAAACCATTTGGTCTTACAGTAACCTGAGCCAGAGATTTAGAATGTAAGTATTTGTTCCGTAAAATCTATGCCCACATACCACCATTCTCTATGGATAACCTATAAAGCCATTTGCTCGGTAAGCATTTACTTTTAATCTCCAGGTTCTCGATCCCAAGACCCCCCTGGCCTTTGGGTCGACAATAATTTCCCATCTTGCCAAGCGGTATTTTGTCTTAACCTCATCTGACTGCCAGAAAAAACAAGATTAATAGAAGTCTAGTCTCTTTCGTACCCCTTTAGGTACCTCGAAGAAAGATAACAGGACTATCGACATACTAGTTACTACTGAATTGATCAGCACCAGCCGTCCTCCATAAGACATAAGCTCACCCTTCCAGCAGCCTAGTTTTTTTTTAAATCGATCTTCGATGCATTTCCATTCTTTATTATTAATTTACGATGATGAATTGAAATACTCAGATAACTAAACGGCAGGGATCCCAATTCACATCCAAATAATTACCGGTAAGTATCTTGTTCCTCTTTGGCCATACCAAAGCAAAACAATTCTCTCTTGTGGAAGTTGATCTTTAGTCCCGACAATTGTTCAAAGAGGCACAACACTAGTTTCATATTCCTAGCCTTTGCAAGATCATGCTCTATAAAGATAATAGTGTCATCAACATATTGTAGGATAGAAACTCCCCCATCCACCAAATGAGGAATAAGTCCACCTACGAGTAGGGCTGCAAGAAAAGCTCGAGGCTCGTGAGTCGCTCGAGATCGACTCGTTTTTTGACTCAACTCAAGATCGACTAGGAAACAAAACAAGCTGAGTTTGAACACTTTATGTAGCTCGACCGAGAAACGAGCTGATCTTGAGCCAATGTTGGCTCGCTCGATTTTAGCTCGATAGCTTGACAGAATATCATTATGTTAAATGATCATGCCATATATTAAATAAAAATAAGATAATTTATTACCGTATATGTTGTCCATATTTTTTTCCATTTTATTTAGCAACGAACATAGAAACTTAATTAAGTATAGAGAAGATTTAGGCCTAATTATGGCACGTGGTCGACTATGTGTTAAATATCCTATATTTTTGGCAAATGTTCCCAGCATATTCCTTTTTTTTCACCCACAGATTTATAATTTTTACCATCTCATTTAGCTCGAAACTAGCTCGAGATCGACTCGAGATCGTCACAAGCTAAGCACGAGTCATGTTCTACAGCTCAATCATGAGCTTTACTAAGTTTGAGCTCGCTCGAATTTTCATATGAGTTGAGTTGAGCCAACTCCAACTCGCTCGAGCTCGACTCATTTGCAGCCCTACCTACGAGGCCTTTCTCCTCGGCCCGACCTATAAGCATGGTCAACATGTCAGCCACAATTGAATAGGATAGGAGACATCGGGCCTCCTTGTCTTAGGCCCTTATGCGTCCGGAAATAATGACCGATGTTACCATTCACCTTAATCCCAACACTACCTTCCTGGACGAGGGAATCCACCTGATTCCTCCATGTTCCATTAAACCCCTTCATGCGCATGGCCTGTTGTAAGAACGACCACTTGACCTTATAATATGCCTTGTCAAAATCCACCTTGAAGATCACCCCATCTAGTTTATTCGAATGTATTTCATGTAGAGTTTCATGTAAGACAACAACCCCTTCGAGGATATGTCTCCCAGGCATGAAAGCAATCTGACTCGGTCGCACCACCGAATGGGCGATCCATGTCTATCTATTGACCAACTTTCGTGAATATTTTGAAACTCACATTCAAAAGACAGATTGGCCTAAACTGCTCGATTTGAACTACTTCTTCTTTCTTTGGCAACAACATTATCGTACCAGAGTTAAGATGGAAGAGTTGTAGATGGCCATTGAAAAAAATCATGAAACATAGGCATAAGGTCATCCTTGACAATATGCCAACATTTATAGAAGAATTCCACCGGGAACCCATCTAGTCCCGGTGCTTTATTCGGCTTCATCTGAGAAATCGCGTCGAAAACCTCTTTCTCGGTAAAAGGTGCTGATAAAATCTCATTTTTGTCTAACCGAAGTTGAGGGATGTCCCCAACTACAAGCTCATCCAGGGACACATCATTGTCCACCGGCGGCCCAAAGAGTTGTTTATAATAACTCAAAATGTATAGCTTAAGATTCTCATGTCCCACTACCGTCCCTTCATCTTGCTCGAGTTGTATGATTTTCTTTTTCTATGTTTGCCATTTCCATTCATGTGAAAAAATTAAGTATTATCATCCCCTTTGACAACTTTAAGAACCTTAGCACACAAGGCCTATTTCATTTCTTCTTCTCTAAGAAGAGCGCGCAGTTTCAGCTCGGCTTCGGACTTTGCGGCCTGCTCTGTCACATCAAGCAGTTTGTTTCTGCTTTCAAGTCAAACGCTTGAATCAATCGTATAAGTCTTTATTTTCCTTGTTTATAAAGCCCGCTTTCGTTTCTGGCCCAACCCCTTAAAAATTGTCATAGATGTCTAATTTTGTTTTGCCGGCACTCAATGTTGGATCGCCCACCAACAGGCTTAGCCCATTCTCTTGCGACAATATGTAAGAAATTCTCCTTTTCGAACCAGCTTAGTTCGAAAGACAAAATATTTTTGTTACCCAAATGCGTCGCTTCTCCCGAGTCCACCAACAAGGGTGTGTGGTCTGAGATTTCCCTCTGCATCACGTTCACGGACACAAGTGGGTATTTCTGTTTCTATTCCACACTAGCAAACACTCTGTCCAACTTCTCATATGTTGGATTAGGTAACATGTTCGCCCAAGTGAACTGTCTATCCGCTAGTTCGATCTCTCTTAGATTAAGACTCTCATGATCGTATTGAACATGAAGGACCATCGTCCATCAAAAAAAAATCTTCTCTCCTTCTAATGATGTTAAAATCCCCTCCAACTAATATCGGCAACCTTTCATCCTCGCAGATCCTAACCAGATCAGCCAGGAAGTTAGGTTTAAGTTCGGGTTGGGTTGCGCCATACACATCAACGGGAGCCCATCGAAAACCATCCAATTTTGACCTCACCCGAAACTTAACTGCATAATCACCTCGAACCACATTTATCACCTCTAATGTTTCGCACTTAACCCCCCATAGGATCCCACCGGATTGTCCTTTAGGTGGTAAAAAGTGCCAGCCAAAATCAATCCTACCGGACAAGTTATGAGGAACTGAGAGGTAAAGTTATCCCGGCCTGTCTCAAGAAGTGCAAACAATCAAGTTTATGATCAATCGATGCTTCAGCCAGGAACCTTTTCTTAGCCAGGTCTACTAGACCTCTGCTATTTTGAAAATTTCCCTTTAGTAGTCATCGTGAAAAAAAAATTCTTAAGCTTGACTCGTGCACTTCTACGAACAGCCGATGTTGAATAAACCTTCCTCTTCTAGAAACGCTTGGGTTTATCCGCCACCATCCCCACGTCCACTTGACTAGTGGCCGCCTGTGCATCGCACTCTAGCGTAATAGGATCTATGACGTCTTCAACATAGATATATGTAGGGCCAGTTCATTTGGGCGGCTTAAGAATAAGCTGCCTCTAGCCAGCTTAAAAAAAATAAGCCGCTCCCAAAATTTGTCGAGGCTTCTAAATTAGTAATCACATAACTAATTCAGAAACCCCAAAGAATGAGGGAGACAGCTTATGGAAAAAGCTGGGGG
>LR880969.1:822885081-822900391 GCA_904067115.1 Aegilops sharonensis | reverse complement strand
ATTTTAGAGTGTAGATTCACTCATTTTGCTTCGCATGCAGTCAATAGTTGCAATATCTAGAAAGGCAAATATTCGGGAACGGAGGTAGTAAATCAAACGAGCTGCATTTAAATAAAAACGCTGCCCAAGATAGGAGTCACCAGCTTCCACTAATTGGTTCTCCCGTGTAGCATTCAACTGTGCACCTTGCAGGGCTGTAATTTAACGCGACGTAACGTGGGAGTTGTCAGCGAGGAATTGAATAATGGCCACCGTAAGAAAGGAAAAGGATGGGAATTGAATAATGAGATGGGATGTGACCAGATAACGAAGCTACTAAGTGAATGGAGCTGGGCGCGCACTGGCTTATCACATTGCCAAACCAGCCATCAGTTAGTCATTCATCGTCCTCCTGGCTCATCGCTCGCTTCTTCACAGTTGAGAACCAAAAATCATGGGAGCGGAGCAGAGGCCCGAAGAACTGATCAATAGCTATGCGAAAGCTCGGGTGGGCGTACGGAAGATTGCAAACGCAATCGGGTTCTTGGCGTTGCTGTGGTCCACTGTTGTGCTCCTCGGCGGCTTCGTTAGCGTCCTGACCATCAAGGATTTCTGGTCTCTCTCGGTGTTGAGCCTTCTAATGGCATCCAAGTACGTACATTTCTCATCTCTAGTTGTTCTCCGGTTTGTATGAAAGCAATCTTCTTTTTTCAAGTAATATTACGGATTGAGAAGTATACGCTGGAAATTTATCTCGGTTTCTAGCAATTTGTGATTTACCTTTATGCATCAGGAAATTATTAGACAATTTGTGACCACTGCAAACCTTCCCATCAAGGGAGGTAGTACAAGAGGTATCCATGGCAGGGTCAGGGAAGGTAGGAGAAGAGGGGGCCCATTGCAGGATCGGGGAGGTAGGAGATGGTGGGCTCAGGGAAACATGTGGTTGTGCTCGTTTCGGCTGGAGATCTTTTTTTTATTATTATTTTTTATGGAAACGGCTGGATATTAAAAAAAATGAGAACACGGCTGGAGCTAATTAGGGCCTCTTTGATTCATAGGATTGCAAAAACAAAAGAATAGAGAAACGTAGGACCGGGATGGCATGTCCATTGGATCCCTATAGGATTTGAGTTTGTTTGATTGTGTCACGGGAAAAACAAAGGATTTTTTTCAAGAGGTTGGAGTGGATGTTAGAATTCATGTAAAATGTAGTACAAATGAATCCTTAGGAAAAAATCCTACGAGATTCGATCCTACGAATCAAATAACCAACGTAGGAAAAATTCCTAAGGATTCAAAGATCCTATGAAAATCCTTTGAATCAAAGAGGCCCTTAAAATGAAACGGACAGCGGTGTGCAGAGCCCATAGGAGACGTGGCAACCAGTGGATGAGGTGTCCGACGCGTGAGATATTTTCAGTCGGTTGATTCCCGGTGTTTTCCCAGAATAATCGCACCAAAAATGCCGCCTAACAGCATGTTTTCTATACTATTAGAGCATCTACAGCCATGCATCCAAAACCCGTCTCAAACGGCTGGGCGGGCCGTCCGGACAATGATGGGTACGAAATTTCAACCCAGACGGACGTCTCAAACAAGCCTCAAACGTCCGGACTAACCGGCACCCCTCATATCCAACCCAATATGGGGCGGATATGGGGGCGCTCGGGCATGCCCACCAGTCGGACTGACGTCAAGGCCCCATACGGAATCGCCCGGAAACCTGGCGGTGCGAAGCTCGTCTCTTCAGTCGGACCGATGCCGCGTGACGACACCTCCGGCGGGCCGCGTAGTGCCTAGACCGGCTATTTAAGCTAACCGCCGGCACCAAAACCTACGCCTCCATATTTTCCTCCGCCTGTCCATCGCCTCCGCCACTTTCCACTCCATGTCCGCCACCACTAGTAGCCATGCCCCCACGCCGCCGGATAAGGGGCCACCCATTTCTAACGTCGGAGCGTCGGCTGCAGCTCCTTGAGCAGATCCGGGCAAGGCGTGAAGCCCAAATCATCATGGGGTTACCTCCGGATGCATTGGATCTGGGGGAGGTTGAGGAGGAGGATGTGGGGGATGTCAGGGACGTGGATCTGCAGGCGGAGCGATAGGCCATCCTCGATGCCCTCCGGTCGGAGGCAGATGCGGAGGCGAGACACCGTCGCCGGCAGGAGATGGGGGCGCAGCACGCCGTGGAGGAGGAGGAGATGTTCGCCTACATGGATGAGGTTGAGCAGGAGGAGGAGGAACTGGAGCCGTCCTACGTGCCCGTCCACCCGACGTCCGGCACCAATGTCGTGGTCATCTCCGATGACGAAGCTAGCTAGGGTAGTACATAGTACGTAGTACGCAGGATTTCTTTTGCATGCTTTGTATGGATCTAAGGCCTATAGCTGGCCAAATGGGCCATTTTTTTGGGCCGGCCCGTGAGCACGCGCGGCACGGCCCGCCTTGGGCTAGGCACAGCACGGGCTAAACGGGCCGGGCCCGGCACGCGGCACGCCCTGGGCCGTGCCTGGGCCTGGAGGCTGGGCACGCGGGCCGGCACGGCACGGCCGATTATGTTTTTTATTTTTTTATACATCTATATATGGCCCAATATATAAAAATAGGCTAGAAAAGCTCAGTGCGGCAAATAACAGGCTGAAAATATGCGGCCCACCGTGCTAAACGGGCCAACGTGTTGGCCCGTTTATTAACTGGGCCGTGCCTGGGCCTGGGGGTGCAGCACGCGGGCCGGCACGGCACGGCCCGTATAGTAATCGTGCCCTGGTGGGCCGTGCCGGGCCAGGCACGATTACGATGGGCCGGGCCGTGCCGTGCCAGGCCGTCCCGTTTGGCCAGGTATGCTAAGGCCCAGTCCTTTTGCCAGAATCTGGGGATTCTTCCAGAATCCGATCCCTACCCAGCTTATGATGGTAAGTCAATGAACCACGTGGCACATGTGATAAGCAATCCAAACAATTTAAAAAGAAAAATGATAGTAGGTCAATGACTTGCGACGTGAAAAGGAACTGTCACGAAGGAGTCCCCTTGTTCCTGACGGCTATACATGTTCTTGACAATTATTTTTCAGGCCATCAGTACTAGGAAGATCTCATGTTTTTTTTTAAGCCATTCCATCACCAACATTGTCTCTTTTCTGACAGAGAATGTGAGGTCATCAGGAATTTCCCCAATTGGGGTATACGAACAAATTATAGATTAAATGTTTATAGAAATGTTTATAGATTCTAGTTTTAGTCGTCACAGTAGTAGTAAGAAACAGTAACAGGCAAGGAGGATGTGTGATAAACTGATAACACGGTAATAATATAAGTGTTGGCATAAGTTGGTATAAACGATGGGTGCTCTATACGGCTTCATATAGGCTAGCCTTTGTGTATATACATATACATATGTAATCTTGTGCCTCGCTAACTTAATATAAAACAGGATGCTGGAATTTCTTGATACCAACAACGGTGGAATTTTCATGGCAGAGAAGCACATATTACGTTTGAGCAAGGGACTAGATCAACTTGAAGAAGCAAACCGAGCTAGACATCGGATAATTTTATTCACTCTATCCACAATGAAAGTCGTGAAGCAAATCTCCATAATCATTTTATTGTGCATCTTTGGGTTTCCGTGGCAACTGAGCATAGGACTCTCAGTCGCACGTCTAGTCCAACGGGATTACGGCAACGCAGGTGAAGATGCTGCAAACAGAGCAAAACTGAATGCGGCACTAATCGTCTTCTATGTTCTCGTTATCTTTCATGGTTTATCTGTGGGTTACTGGGGATTTCTGCAAGTTTTTGAGCCATGGATGTTGCTGAGCAAACAATTTGGATTTGGAGTTTGGGGTCCCAAAATTGTTAAGAGATACAAGACAGAAACCAGAGTCAAGTGTCGTAAGGATGGGGTTTTGCCCAACAACTGGAACTTGATCACATTCAGTGTTGAGTTGCTGGAGTCTGCATCTCCGGATGACCGTCTATGGGGAGCAAGGGTGCTCGATACTTTCATCGGGAAAGGTATATCTATAAGACAAGAGCTACTATCTTCCAGCCAAGCCATTCAGAATCTGATCAACATGATTATTGGTTCCACAAGAACAGATGACCCTGAGACCAGAGAGCGTGGCGCAAGGATTGTAGCGGATCTAGCCAGAGAGCTCCGTATAACCCAATTTCCAGATGTACTACGATGCATATGCTGCCTACTTGAAAGCTGCAAACCATATAATAACCCACAAGTCACCAATCCATTGGCTAAGCAAAAGCTTGATGAAACATCCGACAATGTGTCAGCAGAAACCTCGGAGCGTAGTCACCATCAAAAAGATGCCCACTTGTCATTGGAGATCACCAAGCAAGCTGAGCATAAGAAAGTTGTCAATCTAGCATCAGACGAGATGCCCAAGAGAAGATCCTGGATCCAGATAATGCGCATTCGAACGAAGACAACAAGCTTTAAGGAAGCGCGCGAATGGGATAGATATTTTGGAGATGAGTACCACTACTCCTATGTATCTAAAGGCACCAAAGAGCTGATCTCTCAGGGCCTGGTGATTCTTGAGAGGCTCACACAAGACGAAGAAAACTGTATAGACATAGTCAGACACCAAAGGCTGGTCTCTAGGATCACATTACCATTGAGCTACCACGACTTCCTCAGCAACGGATGCGACCACACATGGATTGACAAATCACTCACAATGGTCAGCAGGCTTATCAGTGCTAGACCTGCAGACGACACCACAAGGCTGCGCTGTGATATGTCGGCCAGCGCAGTGACTATCCGCAACTTGATGCGTATTTTGGAGGTTGAAGTTGGTGCCCCAGAACTGCACGAACAGGCAATAGACATTCTTACGGAGCTAGCCTTTGATGATTCTTTCAGAAAACTAGCTGAATCCACAAGCATGACAGAAATGCTCAGCAACATGCTACGACGCATCTTCCTTGAAGAAAGCAATGCTACAGTGGCAAAGGAGGACGAAGAGAAAGACATGAGAGTGAGGAGAAAAGCAGGGGAAGCACTGGCCAGATTGCTTCGGGTCACAAGTGCAAGAGATAACACTGATGCAGTTACTAGTGTAACAAATGTTAATGCTGGTGATCTACTTCCCAAGCAAGACGTGATCAATCTGTTGACCAAGGTAACTCTCTACCTCTGCACCTACTTAAATTTCCCGTTATCTCAAATGTTTATTCTCTTTCAAAATCTCAGATGTTTCTTTGCAGTTCAAACATATATAAACAGAATAACATTGGTGGATTGCTTTTGGCTCCTGGGATTTAGGGATTACAGTGCAAAAACACTAGGTAGTTTTAGCGAGATGATGTTCTGGGTTGCAAGTACTTGTCATTTTAGTCTCAGTACGTATTCTCCATCTAATACCCTTCTTATTTGTAGGAGTTATTGATTTAATATCCTTCTTACCAATACTGTTGTTTCTTGTTGATGAGTAGCACTACGATAAACTATTCCTGTTGATAACTAATCCTGCAACATGTTATTTTTTGTTGATGAGTAATTCCACAATACATTATTAGGCAGTACTCTGTTCTTGTTTCTGTTTTGTGAAGAATGCACCCTATTCTCACTACATCCATATGTATCAGAGGCATATATGATAGGATGATTAAGCCTCACAAAGAAATGGTATGATTATAACCTTGCTAATAACCCCTTTGTGCTGAAAATATTGTTCCAGGTTGTTGATAAAATATTATCTACTAAAGTAGAAAAGGATGCAGATGTGGTGACACTGGCTGGTTCAAGCAATGGCTGTCATGTAGAAATGGTTGTAGAAAGTCAGCCTCCAAATGGTGCTGACACAAGCGAGTCCTCCACGCAGCCTGAGGAAGGAAAAATGTTGGCGGCCCTGCTAAACCTTACCGTGGCGATATGCACCAAAAATGTGATCAGTGGAGATGAGTTTACTCGTGCCGTCCCTGACAATGCAGCACTCGTAATGAAGCTTAAGGAGATAGTACAAATGGACAAGGGTGCCACAAGTGACGGCTGGAGAATTCAGAAGTTTGTCTGTCAGCTGGTTATAGCAATGGTTCAGCTCAAGCCCAGCTGCATCAGAGAGTTCAACGAATGTAACTTCAAGGAGACACTGTCCAAGGCTCTCGAGACCATGTCGGATGTCGACAACTGCATGATGTTTGCTGGCGATGATCGCGAGGTGCTTTTCAGGTCTCTCGCTTCTCTGGTGAAAGAGGCGCATAAGCTCTTGGCACAAGGGCTGGGTGGCATCCCTGTCTGATCAAGGGAGAGCACCAGTAGGGTATAATATTTATCTCTGTTTGTTGCAGAAAGTGTGATTGCGAAGCTTGTCTCGAACAAGTTCTATGAAACATTCTTATTGAGCATTGTTGCTGATGGTACAATCTTGTTCCAACTGAATTCTTCATCAATATTAAAACTTCATTGAGGACCTTTAATTTGTCGTCTTTTGTTTGTCCAAAGTTCAAAAACCATGTTTGTCAGTTTAGAGTACAGCTTACACGTACTATTTCCTAGCAACTAAGGTGATTGCAAATAAAACAGTTAGCATTTTCTATTTGCGATTACAAAGGGATGCACAAAATCTACCTGAACCCGCATTGGTAAAAAAATAGTCAGGTAGAAAGGAAGCTGGGAAAAAAGAAACAATAATTGAAATAAGCTCCAAAAGGTTCAGTTTTCCCAGTATCAATAATACTTGTACTTCTATCACTAACTTGAACTTTCTACGATTAGAATTGAAATGTTATATTTAAAATGATTTGATGTGCCACACACTCAATGCGAAAAGAAAATTGTAATCACAAAAAAGAAAAATTAAACATAGAAGGGAAGTGTGTCCAACTCTGTATACCATGAGTTAGTCAGCCTAGTTCTAACTTTTTATCTCTTTCGGCATCAACTTCAAGACTTCTTACGCAGATCACCAAATTGGCTCTACAATAGGCGAAGGCCTCAGATATATAGATTGAAGGAAAATGCCCTTTACAGGGAAAAAAAAGGCAAAGAACTCACAAAAACACAGCATATTTCAGTTTTTAGCACACCACAACCAGCACTTTGCATAAGAAGAAACAAGTTTATTGCATCCATGTGACATCAACAGTCATGTAGTATAAAGTATAAACTCTCCAACACATTTTTGCCGTGGCAAGCAACCGTTGATTCGCTTGCAGACAGCAGATGCTGAAGAAATACACCACCACAAGGCATCACATCACACCTCCACTCTGGCAGATCTGCAAACTTGAGCCTGATGCTCTGCAGAGAGGATACTAGACACAAATCACCAATGAATTCCCTTCCCTTCACGCCGTAAGGAGAGGCCAATCGAGAGCTATCCGACGAGTTAAAAAGATTAGCAGCCGCACCAGTCACCTATCACAACTGCTTCAGCCGGAATTTCTAGAGCACATATGTAGGCCTTTACCACCGCTTGTCGCCGAGCATCGAGATGAAAGAACCTGCAGCAGTGGAAGAGGCAGGCCTCCTTTTCTTGCACGATTTGCTAGGCTGAGCAGCGGAATGAACCTCGTCTTCAGGAAAGTTCTGACCACAGACTTCTGGAGAGAAGAAACGAAATGCTTGTCAGATTAACAGCAAACATTCAATAACAGTTTCTGAACTTATGTCAAAGTGAAGTCCCATTTAAAGAGCTACTCTAGACAATTATGCATCAAACATGGAAGTCGACCAGATAGCAAATTCAGTTATAGCCGCTTTATATGACAAATAATTCCATATAATCTTTTACTGTTTCCACACATCTTGACAAATACCTGCAGTCTGGCATGCAAAATTACCTCATTCCTTGGATCACAATTATTAGTTATCGACTTACAACTCTTACGACATGATAATTATGTATCCTTCTTCTTAATCGACACTTCTGAATTCATATCAGACTAACAGACAACACTGCATAACAGTTCTGAACTCCTGCCAAAACTGAACAACATGTACCAAGAAAAATCGACAGTTCTGAATTCATATCAGACTAACAACCAACACTGCATAACAGTTCTGAACTTGTACCAAAACTAAACACAACATGTACCAAAGAAAACTGACACTTCTGAATTCATATCAGACTAAGAGCCGACACTGCATAACAGTTCTGAACTTGTGCCAAAACTGAACACGACAGCCGACAGGTACTAAGGAAAATCAACACTTCTAGATTCATATCAGACTAGCAGCCAACACTGCATGACAATTCCAAACTTCTGTCAAACTGAAGAGAACACACACTGAAGGAAACAATCAGCAAACAATATGAAAAGTGTAACAACCTGAGGTTTTGTCAACAGGATTTTCTCCGACGCAACTGGTCACTCCCCTTCCATGCTTGGGAGCCATCCCTTGAACCGTATCGGTGCCCGATTCACCATCGGAAGCACCAACCCCATCACCGCGGCGATTCACAGCGGAATCGCGCGGCTTGAAGCGCCTCGCCCACGGATCCTCAGGCAGGCCTCGTGCACCCACATCACGCGGGCGAGGCACGTTCTTCTCAGACCCGAGGTTATCGGAGGCTCCCTCTTGGTGTGGCTTGAGCTCATGGCCAACAAGACCCACATGGGTGATGTTCCTGTCGGGGGCGGCGTGCTGGTGGTGCTGCTGCTGGCCACGGAGCTGCTGCATGAAGGACGCCTCCATGGAGCTGATGTACATGTTGTGGGTGTCGTTGGTCCATCCGGCCGACACCAGCTCTCCAACCTGATCACCCTGCTGAAGAAGAAGAAGAAGAAGAAGAAGAAGGTGAAATTCAGATACAGGTGCAAAATCAACTCATCGGACAGCTGTCCTGTCCCACTGTAAAACTGGACAGACATCCAGAGATGTCCAGGATGATTATTGTACTACGTACATGATGTGCGTGCTCTGCTTTGCAGTGCTTTTCTGAGTCGAATTAACTGCTATGCTATCTACGGCTATTTGCGAAAGAAGAAGAAAACTAGTGCAGAAGACCATGGTAATCAACAATTTCATTCATTTATCAGAGACATATTCTACATCCCTCTTGAGGCGGATCAAAATAACAGTCGGTCGGTCGCGGATGGATTGGATTGGATTGGAACAGATTATTACCTTGGCGGCAGTGCCGGGCGGGCGTTGAATCGTGGACACGTCCCCCATGGGATCGATCGAACAGATGGACGGGACCCGAGCTCCCTCCTCCGCCCAAGAACTCCCGCCGGACGGCGCCGGAGGTCAATCAAACAAACAGAAGCGCCGATTTTGTCAGGGGAGAACGCAGATCGACGGAGAAAAGAGGGAAAGATCCGTGGGATTTGGTGGCCCGTCGTCTTCCTCGTGGAGATGGAGGGATAGGGATGAGGAGGAGGCCGAGATGTATACTCTCATCGGAGCAAAAATATCTCCCCTGCGACAAGCCAGCAGAGAGAGAGGAGAAGGCCAAGAAGAGAAAAGTGCAGGCCGTGTGCGTGTGCAGGTGGCCGGAGGCGTACTTTAATTTTCGCTTTGGAGAGAGAGGAGGCGTACTTTTGCGTCGACGTGGCCGCGCGGGGGAGCGCAAAAATATCGGGCGCAGATATTTTTCCGCCCCGCGCGACGGATTTGCCTTCTCTTTTTTTCTTTTTTTTTGTCGAGGGATTTCCACGCGATGGATTTGCCGACTGGGAGGGCCGAGAGGCCGCGCCGCCTGCCTGACGGGTGGGGCCCCGGGCCGGTTTTGATGACTGGCTGGGAAAAAGATCTCCGGCTCGGTGACGACGACGACGACGACGACCGTGATAATGGGTTGGGTTGGGTCGTGGCACCGTCCAACCCCTTTGCTGTGTTTCTCACCGTCCAACCTCCCTTTGTGATGCACTTTGTGCCTGCTCATGAGGAAGAATAATAGAGAGTATGCGATTTGATCATACGTAAAGCACCGTTTGCTAGGCGTTCATGTACGCTCATCGCTACGAACGCACGCACGCACGCTGTATCGATGTGAGCGCGTCTGGACGACTGAGTTTGGCACATTTTATGATTGGCCAAGTGGTCGGAAGCGCCTCGTAGTCGACGGGAAAGCCTTCTCTCACCGAACGAACCTTTGTGCATGCTCACTGGAGCCTAGTGACGCTTTGTTCAGGCTCATGCTCGGGGTAGGGGTTGGGGTAGGGTGTGTGTGCATGTGTTCATGGAGGTTAGTATATGTGCGCATGTATGAGCGTCCGCATCTATATTATGTTAAAGAAAATAAGTACCACTCACTTTGTTTGTTCATAAATATAAGATTTTTTTAATATGGATTGGAATGAATGAACAAACTACTAAAATGCGTCTATGTACATGCGATTAAGAAAAGAATTAATACATCTTATAATAGTGAACAGAGTGAGTAGTATATATAAAAAGAAGAAGGTGCCTTAGTTTTATCATTCTCACCTTGGTTTTGCCCATCTATACCATTCATGGAGCGACACGTAGAGCCGACAAGTGGGGCCCATGGCCGATCGATTGGCCTTTTGTGGGATAGACTTGTATGAGATCTCACGTAACGTAGGATTGTGAGATCAACCCTAAAAAATATATTTAGACATTTAAAAAAACTGAAATTATTTAACAACATCCATGACAGGTATGTCTACAACTTCGAGAAAAAAACAGCTCATAACTGGATGTACATGTGGAGTTTCAAAAAAGAAAAATTTAAAAATGAATAGTGACGGCTTTGGGTGAATAGTGCTTTGACGTTATTCGCGTTCAATTTTACTTTTTTGTTTTCATTAATGTAGGTCGAATTAGCAGCTGAAATTACCTGAGGTTGTACATCAACCGTTGATGTGTGTTTACGAAAAGTTTAAGAATGTTTGAGCATATAACTTTAAAAAAATCGATCACATTGGTCAAGTATTCCTAACCTTTTGGGCTCGCCAAGGAAATACGTACATGTGGTTTTGGTGACAACATACATCATCAGTACATCATGGACTCATGGGTGGCAACTGTCAATCAGCTGGGACGTGCATGCATGGAAGAGGCCAGCGTGCAAATTCTTTAAGATGCACTTTGCGCTCCCTAAAAAAAAGATACACTTTGTGCTGTGAAAAGCTAAAAGATACACTTGTAAAGGAAAGGAAAGGAAAGTAAGTTATGCACTTGTTTGCATGCAAGCCCATTGGGGTCTAGCTAGCGACGTTTAGTTGAAACTTTGCGGGGCAAACTATTATTGTATAGCCCCTCCATTCTCAAATATTTGTCTTTTTAGAGATTTCAACAAGTGACTAAATACGAAGCAAAATGAGTCACTCTAAAATACGTCTACATATATCCGTATGTTATAGTCCATTTGAAATGTCTAGAAATACAAATATTTAGGAACGCAGGGAGTATACAGGAACGTGGGGATTTCGGCATTTTAAAATATCTAACAGACCACCTGTCCAAACTAGTGGCATAAAAAAAACTAGTGGCGAGAGCATCAGATTCTGTCAGTGGCAAAAGTAATTACGTGCTAGTAATAAAGATCGAGCAATACTGAGATAAGTCAAACATATCCACAGGTAACTCGACCGAAATGTCTCGTACGTTCATCCTTGTTAACGTTTCCCACTGATCAGGCCTCTTGATTCGCAGGATTACGAGGATTTTTTTTAGAGAAAAGTTGCATATGCCCAACTAGAGGATGAAGAGAAGAGAATTTCACATGGCTTCTCTATTACTTGGATATAAAGAAACTAGAGAGGTGGCGCTCACGAGGAAAAATAATAGAGTATGCAATTTGTTCTAGGTAAAGCACGGTTTGGTAGGTGTTCATGTGCACTCATCGCTACGAACGCATATTTGTATCCCTATGAGCACATCTAAACGACCGAGTTGGCACATTTTAATATTGACCATGTGATCAGAAGCGCCTCATAGTCGACGGGAAAGCCTTTTCTCACCCGACCAACCTTTGTACATGCTCACTGGAGGCTAGTGACGTTTTGTTGAAACTCATGCTCAGTAACTCTCTGTAGGGGTAGGGTGTGCATGTGTGTGTTTGTAGAGGTGAATGTACGCGCGTATGTATGAGCGTCCGCATCTATACCGTGTTCAAAAAAATAGGTACCACTCCCTTTGTTCACGATCGTTTGGCCTTTTGTGGGATAGACTTGTATGAGACATAAAAAATTATATTGAGACATTTTAAAAAAAAACTGAAATTATTTGACAACATCCATGGCAGGTATGTCTACAACTCTGAGAAAAACCAGCTCAATATTCAATGTACATTCGGAGATTCAAAGAAGGCAAATTCGAATGTGAATAGTGGCAGTTTTTGATGAATAGTACTTTGGCATTATTCATGTTCAATTTTGTCTTTTTTGTTTCTATTAATGTTGTTCAAATTAGGAGATGAAACTTTCTGAGGTTGTACACCGACCATTGATGTGTGTTGACGTAAGAAAAACCATTGATGTGTGTTTAGTGTTTTTTTAAGAATGTTTGAACATGTAGATTCTTTTTAAAAAAAAAGTCGATCTTATTGATCTGGCCAAGGAAATACATACATGTGGCTTTGGTGACAACATACATCATGTCCTCATGGGTGGCAATTGGCATCTGGCAAGCAGCTGGGACGTGCCTGGAACAGGCCGGCGTGCAAATTCTTTAAGATGCACTTTGTGCTCCCCTCAAAAAAAAAAAGATACACTTTGTGCTGTGAAAAGCTAAAAGATGCACTTTGTTTCATGAAAACGGAAAGCAAGTTGTACACTTGTTTGCATGCAAGCCTATTGGGGTCTAGCTACTGACGTTTAATTAGTTGAAGCTTTGCCGGGCAAACTATTATTGTATATACAGGAACGTGGGCATTTCGGCATTTTAAAATATCTAACAGACCACCTGTCCAAACTAGTGGCATATTAAAATTAGTGGCGAGGACATCAGATTCTGTCAGTGGCGAAAGTAATTACGTGTTTGTAATAAAGATCAAGCAATATTGAGATAAGTCTTTGGATTGGTTTGGGTGTGGTGTTTGTACTATGTTTGTTGTTCGCGATGAGTGTAGTTTTTTGTAACTTAAATTCTATCTTTTATAAAGCTATGCTACGCCTAGGTGTACTCTCGGGGTCGAGTGGTCGGCTGCTCGTTCGGTGGCGCTCGCGGAGGACGGCCACGTACGTATGTACCGTAGGCATAGGCATGCATAGGGGTAGCGCCGGCCATGATATCGCACCTGGACCAGGGCCACGACGCACCAACCAAGCTAGCTAAGCTTCCGCGTAGCGTAAGCATGGCCATTTGCACGCCATACATACATATCCACATGTGGCTCCACCGAAATGTCTCGTACGTCCATCCTCTCGAAATGTCTTGCGACAGATATTTTCAATCACTTACCGACTGGAGATAACGTGTAGGGGGGCTGGCTGGCTGACTGACAGGTGGCCCCCGGGCCGATTTCGAGGACTTGTCCCAAGGAAAAGATCTTGTGGTTTGGTGACATCATTCATGATGATGGGTGGCACCGCCCAACTTCTTTGTGCTTCCTCATTTATTCATGAAAATAAAGTATGCACTTTGTTCTACGGGAAAAGGAAAAAAAAACGTGTGCACTCTTTTACCTGCTCATTGGAGTAATGACATTTTTTTTTGGAAACTCTGCTCAGTGAAAAAAATCAAGCAACCATAGAAGGTCTGTCTTTTCATTAAGAAGAATAGAGTTGACCAATTAACTAAAAAAATTTGGACTAAAATCGATGCTTGGTAAATAATCATTTTTCAGTTTTCTGTTGTCCTAATTCTGTTTTTGTTCAATTCATCACCTTTTTTTTTACTCCGAGGTGCTTTAAAAAAGAACTGACCAATGCATGTAGTCGTTCCTGCTAGCGCCGCCCCGGCCGACAAGTGGTGCTTAGGGCGGGTTGTTTGGCTTTGCGGGGCAGGTTCGCCGATTAAAGATATGTGGCTTGGTGACAACATCATGGGTGGCAAGCAAGTTCTTTTAAATGCACTTTGTGCTATATATGAAAAACAAAAGGATACACTTTATTTCACGAAAAGCAAAAGAAATGTATACACTTGTTTGCAAGCTTATTAATTGGGGGTCTAGCGACGTTTAGTTGCAACTCTGCTGGGTAAACTATTATATATTGTGGGTATTTTTCACTTTGATGTATCTAACACACCACTGACCGGTCACAACATCAAAACTGGGCAAGGTGTCCAAACTAGGTGCGTAGATGAGTAGGAGATTTTTTTTTTTTTTAAGTAATACTCCCTATAATCCATATTGCTTGTCGCAGCTTTACTACAATTGTATTGTACTCTCATGACTTTAGTATAACTTTATACTTCCTCCATCTGGATTTAGTTGGTACACAACAGATGTATCTAGTACTGAAGTACGTTTAAATACATCCGTTTGAGCGTCAACTAATTCCCGATGGACGGAGTATTAGTTTGGACCAGTCGACTTTTGAGCCTTTGATTTCTGCTTCAAGATTCATGTTCATAGAGTAGATGGGTCTTAGGTGGTGAATAGGTACTCCTAGATAAGAAAATCATAAAATATGACTTGATCGAACGCCTTGGGCTACCTTAACCAAGACACACTAATCAAAAGTTTATTTTTAGACTTAAGCTATATTTAAGATGCCTAGAAAATGAATTTAGACCAGTGTATTTTTGAGCCTCTGATTTCTCCTTCAAGATTCGTGCACTTTGTTTTTTATTCTATCTTTTTTTTCGAGGTGAGTTTTTTATTCTATCGTGTCTGCTTTCATATTTTGGGCTGAAATTTCCGACTAACCACTGCTTTGGGTCAGTTGATTCCTGATTGGGCCGAAGCCCATTTCGTGTTTCCTTATGTTGTCTGTTTATAGGCCGACTATGCTTTCCTCTTTTTCTTCTGTTTGTATGTCTTTTTAGCTTTATTTTCTTAGTCGATTTTTATAGATATTTTTGGAATGTTGGGTGAGTGTAAAATGTATACATGCAAGTACTAGATAAAATGTGTATAAATAATAGTCTCTCCGATCCAAAATAAGTGCCGTAGTTTTAGTTCAAAATTGCACTAATATAAGTTTATTTCGTACATATTTAAAATGTGCAAAGTCGTATGCAAGCTTTTTTTTTATTCCTAAAGGGTAATACCAATACCCTTTATTATTTTGATTATGCTCTAGTTTTTATTTCATATATTCTCCTCTAAGGTTGATACCAATCGCTCTAATTCATTCCTTTGAAAAAACTTTCTTTTTAATTCCACTATCATGCTTATTTTGCATAATATAGACAAAGCACAATTTGTATGTAAATTCCATGTAAATTTTGTCATTATTTGCTTTTCATTTTGTCTAAATTATCTTTCTTTTTAAAGGATAATACCAAT
>LR880969.1:822859395-822884728 GCA_904067115.1 Aegilops sharonensis | reverse complement strand
AGATAGATTTATTTGAAATCCCACTATTATCTGTTTATTCCTGCATATTATAAAAACTCATAATTTCTATGTAAATTGTTTGCAAATTTTGTCATTAATTGTTTTTTATTCCCTTTCTTGTTAATCAGTAACACCAATGCTACTAATTTATTATTTCTTAGAAAACTTTGTTGTGTTTCATTTTTCCTTTAAGGGAAATAGTAATGCCACTAATAAAAAGAAACTTCTTTTTTCTAGAATTCCACTGTTATATGTTCATTTTTCATATTATAAAATGAGAGTAATTTATGTCTAAATTGTGTGCAATTTTTTCATTATTATTGCATTATCTTTATTCTTAAAGGCTACTCTCTCTCTCTCCCCCATTCTGACTTCTGACCGGAAAGTCTTTCTCATTAGGGTGTGGCTAGGTCTCGACGAAGCGTCAATCAAGCGATGTAACATGTAACAAAAAAACTGATTTTTTTGCATGAATATTAATGTAAGATCTCATGTTTCAGTCGACTGAGATTTTGCAAAACAGTTCTCAAAAGTCTTGGGTCTACATTTTTCAGTTGTAAGCCTCCCACGAGTCTGATGCATATTACACCGCGCGCCTCGCTATTCCGCCAGTTAGACCCTCAACGCTTCATCGCCCAATGCGAGCTATTGGGCATGAAGAATGGAACCGAGCCCGAGGGTATGCATGATAAACTTAGCACAACAGTGTGTGGAGCGTGAACTGCGTCAGTCAGATGAGGGACTACACGAGCCACTTCAACGGGCTTAGAGCTTTCGCTAATGAATCTGCTCGGCGGCTAGCACCGGTTCATGTTAATGCAACGGACCTGGAGAGGACGAGGAACGGTAAAAATAATGTTAGACCTATAAAAATATACATAGTTTTTTTAAATTATTTTTTTCAAACTAATCATCTCTCCCACCCCCTTCGAATTTAAGTGGGGTGGGTCCCTTCATTTGTTTATTAACAATCATAATCCTCCATGCCAGCTTGTTTTAAGAAAAATTAAAAATATTTTTATATATGTAGAATTAATTAGCGGGGAGTAGCTCTTCAAGCAGCAATCACCGCCGCCTCTTTGTTTTTTCTATCTAACCCGAAGTTTTTCCTCCTTTATCGTCTCTCTGGTCACTGCTAGGCCTGCCATCTGCCTTCACGTGGCGTTAGTTATTTTAAGCCCACCGGTCTTCCTCGCAGATAATGAAGTCATTGTACTTGGGTGGATGCTCTCTTCTTTTTTATACTAAACATGTTTACTTCAACATACCTTGTCACCAAACAAATCCGCTGCCTACTGATACACCCTTGGACATAATATTTTAGATAATATTTTCAAGTATAATCAATGAGAACAACACTACAATCTCGCTTTATTATAGTGCATATTTTCATAAATTATTAAGCCAATAAAATTTGATCTTGTTAATTTAGTTTGACACAGACATGGGAAATCTTTTGTCACCACATTAATATATAAGCATGTCAGAGTGGTGAAGTCAACCCCCTAAATTAGTTGATGCTTCTAGTATTTATATGCACTTATACGTGTACTCGCATATAGTAAATATCTGTGCAACTTGGTTGAGAGTATTAGATTTATGAATCTTACAAATGGTTATGAGAGGTTTCTAGAGTATAGGACTACCTTGTTTCGGTGTGAAATAAATAACTCTCTACCACTCTCGCTTGTTGGCAGATGCCATCCTCTTAGGACACTAGCACAAAGGCTCTCTGGCTTGTCTAACCATCTCCAAGCCTGTTTAGCCAACATGACATCATTGAACAACTGTAGGTCTCTAAGATCCATGCCTCCTCAAGATTTGAAAACTGACATCCCCTCCCAAGGTTGCCAGTGCAATCCTTGCTTATCAAGTGATCCCACCCACCAATACTTGGACATAATAGTAGTTACTTTGTGACAAATGTTTTATGAGCTTGAAACAACATAAAACTGCATATACATCTGGCCCTCTCACGCCTCCATTGATTTCGTCCATTTGCTCGCACACCTTGGTTGTTGCTGGCCGTGGGCCGACATTCTCAGATCAAAATTGGAGGCCTCTTGGTCATTGATGCAGGTTGGCCTCCGGTGCCGAACGACGTGATATGACTCTGTATCGACCTCCGAGCGCCCTCCCCTCCCTGCCTCGCTCCTTAGGTGCAACTGAACGGAGAGCCTGATCAACTAGAATATAGGCTTAGCCCATTTCAATTTTACAACGGATGTTTGATTTGGTTCCTGGAGTAGCAAACCAGTAACGTGGAGCGCTACGTGGTCAGGAAGTTAAATATCCATTCAACAAAAAAATGTTCACCTACTCTAAAAATTGTTTATGACATTTTAAATAATGCCAGTACCATTCAGAGAAATGTTCATGGCAGTACTGAAAAACGGTCATGAAATGTTTTTTTTATTCGTGGAGTTTTAGAACAAATGTTGGTGACATGTAAAAAATGTTTACCATGTGTTGCATAAACATTCACCATGCATTCAAAATGCATTTAACAAATATTATTTTTTATATTCAACGTGTATCTAAAAAGTATTTAATGTGTATTAAAAAAATGATCAACCTGCTGGAGAGTAAATTTGAGGTGTTGCAAGGGGCGACAGCGACGGGGCCTACAGAGAGGCGCCGGCGATGCGGGCGAGGGAGAGGCGCCGGCGAGGCTTGCGAGGGAGAGGCAGCGGCGAGCTAGGAATTCAGTCGGCTGAGCGAGCCAGAGTGGGGGAGTGAGCGAGAGAGTGGACAAGCGAGAGAGGTGGGAGGGTAGTTTAGCAAACAACAAAAAATATTGTGCGTGATGAACTTTGTACTGAAAACTCCTAGCGACAAATATATCTGTACAGAGGGAGTACATAACATGCATTAAATAGACAGGTGGTTTTTATTTTCTGGTATAGTAGATTCTATGCTGATTCTTTCTGTGAAGTCTGATGTATCTGTAAACTGTAATGTCGTCCCTATATTGCATTATTCATGCAAACTTTTAGAGTGAATTGCAGAAAACCATTACATTTGGGATTAGCTTTGCGGAAAACTACCTAGTCCCTAATTATTTGCAAAACGCACCACGGATTCGGTAAACTTGTTGCAAATAGCACTGATGAGGTGATCTGGCCCGTTTGATCACTTTCTGACAAGTGGGGCCAGATTGTCAGGATCTAACTTAGCAAAAACATACACACACACACACACACCCCTACCGATCTTTAAAAAACGCAATCGAGTCCCTCCCGGTCTGGGCCAGGTACTTTTGCGGCGGTGACGGATCGCGGGCTGGAGCTCGCCTCCGGTGCTCCGGCGGCTTCGGCGAAGAGGCGTCGGGCGGTGAGGCAGACCTCGCCGGCGCGGACGGCTACGGAGCGGAGGAGGCTGCCGGCGGAGAGCACGTCGACGGTGGCGGCCAGGTAGGCGATGTGGAGCGTCTCAGCGTCCGCCATGGATGGATCTTGGAATGGTGGCTACCGCAGGGAGCCCGTCCCTGAGCCTGCGCTGCCGCCGGGAGCCCGCCCCTGCAACCCTTCGTCCCTTCCCTTTCCTTCCCGACGCATCTCTGAAGAGGAAGGCCAGGGCTCACTTGCGGAAGAGATCAAGGGCGAGGAGCTCGTCGATGTCTTGCTGTGTTGAAGTAGCAGGGCCGCCGGCTCCGGTGTGCCCTTTGAGGTAATGTGGTTTGCAGGCGAGTGCCGAGGACGAGCTGGTGGAAGAGGCATCCCGGCGGACGGCAGGGCCAGGGCGCCGTGTTTGCACCTCGCTGGCAATTTTCCGCACGGAGGGACGTGGTTGCGTCGTCAATCCCGGCCAACGCGGCCTCACCTCTCACCTTTTTGGCCGTCGCCGATGGTAGACGAGGCAGCGGTGGAGAAGAAAAGAAAAGGGAGGAGGAAGGAGATGGTAGACAGGGCAGCGGTGGTCGCCGGTGACGAGGTCGTCGGAGTGGCGCGGGGGGTGGGTAGCTCGGGGGCTCTGGCTCTCCCGATCCAGACGAGGTCAAAGCAGGGGGCTCTAATTGCTTTATCTTTTGTGATCCAGGGGCCTGTATGTCAAAAATTTGCCAAGTCAGCTTCTTACAATCTGGCCCCACTTGTCAGAAAGTGATCAAACGGGCCAGATCACCTCATCAGTGCTATTTGCAACAAGTTTACCGAATCCGCGGTGCGTTTTGCAAATAATTAGGGACTAGGTAGTTTTCCGCAAAGCTAACCCCAAATGTGGTGGTTTTCTACAATTCACTCCAAACTTTTACATCACATTCCTCATTGGTGGGTGTCATCCCTTCCTGTTTCTTTGCAGCACGATATTGAAGAGGGTAGTGACAGTCGAATATGCTTTCAGGGATGATGACAATGAAAGAGATGGCAGACATGGCAGTCCCAGACGAGGCGGTGACAGATACGGCGGTCCGAGATGAGGCGGTGACAGATATGGCAGTCCGAAGAGAGCCGACCAGGGCAGACGTCCCGACATGCGTTCCTCTAGCCCAAGGTACCCAAGGGATGACAGTCCAGATTACGATCGCCGTCCACGTAATTCTGGATATGATGGGCGAGATGGAGCACCCTATGGTAGGAGCCGAAGCCCTGTGTGTATGATCGTTATGAAAGAGGCAGGAGCCCTGGCTATGGTCGTTACTAGTAGGTATACAAGAATAATGAGTTTCTGAAAGAAACCATTATTGTGTTCCTAAAATCTTAAAAGTGCACGCGCATTTTTTGGAGAGAACTAGCGGCCGCTCCACTCGCATGCATGCGTACTAGGTTGGTCCACTAGTGCATGTGATTGCTGACATTAAATGCTGCCAAATTTTGTCACATGTGAAGGGAAAAACAGATCTACGTATATATATTTATTTTTTTCAAAAATTTAAAAAGTCATATCTTACAAACCACACATCGGAATTCAGATCCGTCTTCACCGTTGGATTCTTTGTGATGAGATCTTTGAAACTAGATCCTGCATGGATATGTTTCGATGAATTTTTTTATGCCAACTTTGATGCTATATAGTGCAACTTTAGTACTGTACTAGCTAATTGCCCGTGCGTTGCTACGGGGCCATACAATCTAGTTGTTCTACTATGCATATATATCATTATGGCACATTCTGGTTGTTCTGATATATATCTTCGGGGCACATCAGGTCACACTGTTGACTTCTTTTACCATTAAATAATCTCTTCCTCCTACTTCTCAAGATTCGCTAATGTAGGTGGATTTAAGAATTTTGCATAATGTTTCCTCCAAACAAGCTATTCCTCCTACTTTATCTCACTCTAGCAGGCACTATGTATCCTAGCTTCTACCTCCCTACAAAAGATAGGAAATGGACTGTTCAAACATAACATTATTCAGAAAAGAGCCAAAGCATGATTCTCAGGAAGAATGTATAGCAAATGTTTTGCTAATGCTGGTATATTGAACAAGTTCAAGTAATATGACATAAAAAACAGAATTGTGCAAAGCCAATTGGTGAGGGGAGTCATCTAGTAGATAGTGCACACCATCTTCTCATGTTCTATAAAAATTCTATCATGCCTTCTAGCAATATCTATATCCATGCCTTGTCGCCCAGCATCATTTTCATATATTGCGTACATCATAATATCTATATCCATCCTTTTCTAATATAGGAGAAGAGGCAAATGTTAATAGACATGCTAAAACAAAAGTTAGTTGTAGCAGATATTTCTCGTTACATGATATTTCAAGGTCCCTTTATATTGCATACCAAAGTGGTGAATAGAAAGAAGATGCCATTGATCAACCGAGGAGTATTCTTTAAATCTTCTATAACATTATTCAAAAACTCATGCATAATTGCCAAAAATTCTTCTAGCGGGATAGTTGCCAAAAATTGAAAAGATATATATGCACAATTGAGGTGGATTATCTCATTTCTGAAAGATAGCAGCAGCCCCATGAGAGAAAATATATCTAGGTGGAAAATGCATATGCATCCTAGCTGTAGATCCACTGCAGAATATATCCTGGTATGCCGATGAAGGCAATTGTTTTCCTTAGGTGAAGATTTTGTATCCTGCACATGAGCTGCATAATATCGATAGAGTACGAACCTTGTAAAGCACATTAACATTTCAAAATGTAAAAGCACTTACCACGCAGCATGGATTACTAACTCTGATTTGGTAAAGAAGTACTAAACTTCCTTCTATGAGGAACAGTCATTGGTGATCAAGTGCTAACTCCACTAATGAAACTATTGTCAGATTGAGAGGATACTGAAAACTGAGTTACAGGCATAAAAAAATGAAAAACAAAGCATAGTATTGTTTGGACAATTATACAGATCACACAGTAAACTTTTCCGCTGATGTGAAATACATCAAGGCTCTTTCAGAGGAAATATTACACAGTTGTCATGGATCAGTGGAAGTTACTCACAGCAACATACCCAGATTATGGATCACCAGAATCAAGCCATGCATGAACTAAAGGCGTGAAAAAAGACTGGAATTTTGACTCCAGGTTCCCTTCATGCTTTCATGTTTCCCGTGAATTCGAATCATCAGCTCCGTAGGGTAGTTTCATATGCACCTGTGATTTCAAGCAAAAATCGTTAAAGGAACAAGCTAACAAAAGCTATACTGGACGGAGGCCAACCATGATCTACTCTAGAGGGTCCAATGGTTAAGGGATATTTTCAGGTAATAAGTTTGGCAGTGAAAATTCCAATATCTACATAAAATATTGTATCAAAGGATTTCATATGGAGAGAGGATTCTGTATATAGGCCTCACGGGAAATAGAGGCGTCAGGTTGTGTTCAACGTGATGGAATGGTAGGACGAACAGAAGCAGCAGCGTAGCAGCATCAGACAGCAGCAGCAGCGTAGCGACAAAATTGCATCTCTCACGCAGCAACATACGTGCATCGGTGCTCAACGCTCACCAGCGCGTGGTCATGCACCTTGGCTGCATCGCTACACGAAGAGCAGGCAGACCTCTACCTCGGCCAGCGACCTGCCTCCCGCACACCTCCTTCCCCTGACGGCGACCTGCCTCCCGCAGCGGCGACCTCTCCTCTACTCAGGGCGGCCCCCTCTCTCTCTCCCCACCACGATTGACTTGATGCGCCCATGACGGATCTGGGAGGAGCGAATAAAGGAGAGGATCGATGGAGGATAGAGGGAAACTGAACAGATAAAAGGAAGGAATAGGAGAGATGCCTTCCGTGATTGACCTGGATTAATTGTATTATGCATTAACCAAATAAGGTATTAATCCGTAAATTGATTGATTTACCAAATATTGAATGGGAGGAGAGTGAAATCGCTGTAGGCTAGGAGAGGATGGACGAAGGGGTGAGAGGACGTAAGAGGGGAGACGGAACCTTACGGTTCTTTTAGGTAGTAGAGATAGAGATTGTGCAACTTTAGTACTACATCGTGCAACTTTTTTCAAAATCAATTTTTTTGGATCTGCATGATTCAACTTTCTGCGAGCTTGCAATCTAGCAACCATGACAATTTTGATGTGCAACTAGTCTACTGCCCCGACCAACTACCTAGTAGTCGATGTGCAACCCTCTTCCCTACTCGTGGATGTGTAGTTTTTCAGTGTTGGCACGCCCTACCCCCCACCCACTGCAAGAGATATGTGCAACTTAGTCTGCCAACTGCCTATTAGTCAGTGTGCAACTCCTTCCCCTCCCTATTTGTGGATATGTATTTTCAGTTGGCAGGAGCAACAAACAGAGTTGCACATTGTCTACTAGGTAGTTGGCCAGGGCAACATACGAAGTTGCACATGTCACAGGCAGGGACATTTGAATGGTGAAAATAAACATTCATCCGGGTAGTGAAAAGTTGCATATAAACAGAGTGCTAAACTTGCAAATCTCACTAGCAGGGGTGGCTTGGACCGGGTGCTAGCAGGGAAACTACACATCCATGGGGTACGAGAGAAAGTTGCACATCACTGTTAGACAATTGGCCGAGAGAGTATCAAAAGTTGCACATCCACTGTTTAGGCTGTTGGCCGATGCAGCAAACAGTGAAACACATCCACGGGCAGGAAGAAAGTTGCACATCAACTACTATGCAGTCGGCATGGGTAAGAAACGAAGTTGCACATCTCAATGGAAGGAGGTAGTTTGGGGGTGGAGGTACAATCATTGAAAACTGCACGTCCATTGTGTAGGAGAAAAGTTGCACATCCCTCTCAGGTAGTTGCACATCGACTGCAAGTCAGTTGCACAAAACGGAGACAAAATTGCACAAAAAAAAAAAGTTTGTCAAAACATATCCATGCGGGATCTAGTTTCGAAGAGCACATCGCGAGGATTTCAACGGTGAAAGCGGATCTTAATTTCGATGTTTGGTTCAAAAGTTATGGCTTTTTTAAGAAACAAAAATTAAAAAGTAAGCTAGATTATCAATTTCCTTTTGTGTAGGAGGAATCAGGAGGTTGGGGACAGTGGGCGCTCGGAACGACCACCGAGCGCTTAGGCGCCAGCTAGACGCGTCCTATTATGTTTTACCTTTCCTAGCATATCTTTGAAGTGCTTATTCCGTTTGGGGGTGCTACAGTTGATTTTCTATCCCATTGATTATCTTTGACCCACACTTGAAAAACCCTTCAGGGTGGATCGATTTCAAATGATCTCGAGGGAGGGAGGAGGATGAGTACACTCTGACCTTTTTCGTCCGTGTGCTAGAAGAGCGAGGGAAGCACAACGTGATGCTACTTTTCTCATATCAACACCTTATGTGCTAGATGAATAGTTCATCCACGGATCAAGCTGTTTAAAGCGAACTGGGTGTAACTGACACGGCTGATGTACGCCTATTGATGGCCCGATATTATCTTTATCCCCATGGATATTGAAATTTAATAAAAGATGCAGTTTCTAAAAAAAGGTAGTAGGTATCGAAGATCAATCACGCAAACGAAAGGTGGTGGCTACCTTCCTCCCATCTTGGCTCTAGAACCCTTAGGGCATCTTCAACGGTGACCTGCAAATTTTCACCCACATTCATCCGCGAACAGGGGACCAGTTCACGGATATAGATGCGGGAGACGGCCATCCAACGCCGCCCGCATATGTTTCAGTTACTAACCAAACGAAATTTGTGCAAGGACGGCCAGATCTATTCAAGTTCGAATATAATTTATATAATGGATGACATTCATGCAAACACGGGGGATTACATTATATTTCAAACATTTAGAACCGAAAAAATAGGGCAGACGCGGGCGTCCAAGCCCTTGTTGTTCCCTTCCTGGGACCGCCTCCATCCGCCGTCTCCATGAGCACCGCCGATAAGACCCGTGAAGTGAAAGTACGATCTCCGACGACGAAGACTAGAATACGGGAGACGGACTGGCCCACATGGGATACCAGGCCCTGCCGCTTCGTGTGCCCTACTCATCCTCGGAGGAGTCCGTGACCTGTCGTCGTCGGTGGACGTGAGGTCCATGATGGAAATGGTGGCGCCGGTGTTGCCGTCCTCTCACCGGGCCGCCTGATAGTTTGTCGCCGACGCGTAGGAGGCGCAACTGGCATTGTTCTCCACCGCGATCACCTGCAGCTGTGCCTCAATAATGGCCGCTTCATGGCGAGCAGCGGCTTGACCGCGGACAGCCTCGTAGATCGCACGCTTCTCCGCCACGAAGTTGGTTGTACCGTTGTTCCTCCTGCGCCTGCTGGAAGGCCGGCATAGGCGCATGCCTGCACCTCCGCCATCGCGGGGTTGTAGTGCGCCTGCGCCTACTCCATGGTGAAGATGACGTGCACAGGCGCGGGCTCCGGTGCAGCTTCGTCGGAGCATGTCTCCATCATGGGGTCGTCCTCGTCGTCAGAGAGCTCGGGCGAGTTGGCCATCAAGCCGGCCTCTGTCCTGGCATGGCGGCTCGCTAGGCGACCGCAAGGGAAGCCACCTCGTGCTTCATCTACGTGGAAAGGCTCTCCCATAGAGCTTCGCCGCCTGCCGTCATGGCGGATGCAGTGCAATAGAGGAGGATATGGAGCAGCTTGTGTTGTGGCATTGAGTTAGCAAGGTGTGGTAGCCTTTAAATAACGAATTCCGGTGAGGCAGGGTGTTTGGTTGCGTCAATGCGCAGTGCCGGAGTGGGTTTCTCGGCCGGCGAGCCTACTTAATGGTGGCATAGTGACGGATGTGGCAGTGAACGAGTGTGGTAGATATCCGCGAGCCTACTTAATGGCGGCATATGGACAGACAGGGCATTTAAGGGGCATGGTAGATTTCCGTCTCGTCCCGTCTAGTAACGTGTCCAGCATTGATCAGGCGCAGACAATGGAGACGCATCACGGGCTGCGCCCTCAGCCAGCGTGCCATTTCAATGGTGGAGGCAACGAGAGGTCATGTTCGCTTTGGGCCGGCTTCAATGTGGAGCGGCTGCTCTACGGCGGCATGAATGCGGGCAGCTGGCGCTGGACGAGAATGCGCGCAGGCAAGAGAGAAGAGGGTTTGAGTGGGCCGGGGTGATTAGAAGCTGTTGTGGGTGTTGTCCGGACGCCCGCAAATACCCACATTTGTCTCCGGCTTGCTGGAGAAAATATGTTCGGACCATCCTGTGAACCAATATAGAACGGCATTGGATGACACAACACATCCGGATCACTCGGTCCGTACGTTGCATGCATTTAAAGGTTAGCGTTGGAGATGCCCTTACCAGCAGGCCGCTTGGTAACTGATGTTCTCAGTCCAGTAAGATCTAGCACGTACAAGGGAGGGACTAGCAACATGTGGCTAAAAAGTATATTCTTTTGAGACCAAACCTTCTACTCCTACTCCCTCCGTCCGAAAATACTTGTCAAAAGAATGAATGTAACTAGACGTATTTTAGTTTTAGATATTCCATTTTATGCATTTTTGGGACAAGTATTTCCGGACGGAGGGAGTATATATTAACACAATAAAATGTTGCACCATCCACGAATAAAACAAAGGAAATAATTAAAATTAGCGGATCGTTAAATTAATTTGTTGACATGGTCTTTCGAAGTTGCTCACTGATTAGAGTTATTATTCGTGTATTTGTGTGTGTGTGTATTTGAAAGGGTTATTATTCGTGTGTGTATCTAAACGTGTACTCATATCCAACTTGCATGCTTTGAACGTTGAATGGTTCCGTTCCTTGACGCGGCAGAAAAGTAGAGCAAGCAAACAACATCAAAAGACAAATTTCCAAGTTGACGGACTTCAAAGTTACTCTACGAGGTAAGCGAGCTGTGCTGGGAGCCTGGGTCCACACATCGAGACAAATAAATTACTAGCGAGCCATCGTCGTCCATCGATCGACCGCGACATCACATGAGCAGACGGCCGATCGTTGGGCACTACGGATACAAGTGGCTCGAGAGACAAGTCACGATTTGTCCTGGTTACTTGACTGACTGTGACTACAAGATATTCTAACAGATCTGCTATACGTACAATTAATTTGATACAGTGGCTGGTGCGACCGCATTACAATGCGAATTTTGCAAAAATAAAAATAAAAATAAAAAATCATGTCCTGAACTTGAGACCTGTTGGCTTCGGTACCATATTAAATTCATACTTCAGTCAACTGACCCAAAAGTCCCAATTGATGAAAATATGCTGGCAATATATTTTAACAGAGGGACGCCGCATGGCGAAGCTCGTGCGCCCGACGGTGGTGATAGGGTGAATCTTCGGGAGCCCCTTTGGTTCTCGGGCGGTGGATCCCGGCAGGAACCAGCGGTAGTTCGTGCGACGTGGCGGTGGTTTTCAGTGGATGGTGGCATGTGGCGACGGATGGGTACGACTGTGCACGCATTGTGCTGTTCTACTGCTTGGCTATTTCGTGTTGCGGTATCCAACTTCTTGGCAACAGTGCTATGCCGTCCATGTGAAGTAGTGGGGTGGGCATGTCCATGGGAGCCATGTGTGTGGCAGCCTGATGAGCCCCCGCGAACGTCGCGTGCTCGTGGAAGTGGCGTTCCAGTGCACTGGGCGGCGTCTTCTTTGGCGGGTGTGAGGCGGGCATCACGCGTGTGGCGACTGTGCAAACCTATCGTGAATCTGGTTGGGTGACTTAGGCCTAGCGCGGCGGCACTGCTCGTGGTTGCCTGAGTGGCGATGGGGTGGGTTGGCGCGGCGCAACTGCTGTGTTTCGGCGGCAGTGCGATCCGGGCCCCTGGTGTCTTTGGTGGGTGGCACTGATCTGGTTTATCATGGTGGAGGATGATATGTCTTCAACTTATCTATATTTTTTGATTGTTTCATGGTATTATATTATCAATCTTTGATATTTTATATGTAATTATATGTTGTTTTATATCATTTTTTGTTACTAACCTATTAAACCAGTGCCAAGTGTCGGTTCATGTTTTTAGCTTATTTTTGGTTTTCGGAAAAACAGTACCAAACAAAGTCCAAACACTAGAAAATTTTACGGAGCTTATTTTTAGACTAGGAAAGACCCTAAAGTTTCGGGAGGTAGCCAGAAGATATACAAGAGCACCACAAGCTGACATGACGTGCCCTGGGATAGGGCGCGCCCTTGAGCTTGTGAGGCCCTTGCATTTCCGTTTGACCAAATTCCAAGCTATATATTCTAGATTATGCCCAAAAAAACAAATATGGTGTGCATGGGCTGGCCCTGGTTGTGGTGGTGGTGAGGGCTCTTCTTGGCGGTGTAGGCGACTTTCCGAGTGAGAGCTTCGCGTTTCTAGCACCAGCGATGGCAGTGCCCCTAGGTGCTGCTTGTTTCCTGAAGATGCCGTTGTGGGTCTCGTACATGTGCCAGGGCTCCAGGTGAAAATCTTTGTCTGTTTGTTTGGACTCTGGCGGCGATGCTTCGCATCATCACCCTCTTGGGGGTGTTGTCATGGAGTTCAGGTGTCTTAGGTCGGGCCTCGACGAGGCGATAGGCTTGTTTAGGCTCATGCTGTATATTTCTTTCGGTTTTGTAAGAGGACCTCCTTGCCATATTGTATTATTCGGCCGTATATTTTGGCGTATCACTTTATATATAAAGTGTGACGAAAACTTGTCTTAAAATGATTGGTATGACCAGGCGGACATTGTAGGCCCTAACAAAGTAAACGACACCACCCTCTTACTCTCTCCGTTCCTAAATATAAGGTGTATTATTATTTTTTTCAAAAGTCAAACTTCTCTAACTTTGGTCAAGTTTATAGACAAAAATAGCAACGTCTAGAGTACCATATAATCTTCAGTAGATTCACCATGAAATATATTTTTATATTTTACTTATTTAGTCTTGTAAATTTTTATACATTTTTCTATGAAGTTGATCAAGCATAGACCATGTTTGACTTCTTAAAAATCTAATACATCTTATATTGTACACAAATCGTATATTAAAAGTTCGTATGTAAGGTAATTCCGGTATTTCCAATGTATTCACATCTGGCCTAGCGGCATCTATTTTTCTAGACCTCTAGTAAGTTCGTTTGTCATATGTGGTGGAGTGAGAGACTTGGACTGAGACTGGCGCGTGCATCTGGAAGGAGTGCGACGTGCATGGTTATGTATCAATTGACTTGATCATTGCGCGTCGTTGTGGGCTTGTGGCTAATTAAGGAGTAGGGGACGCATATATACAGCTGAGCTGATGGACCCATTGAGTGCCATCTCTGGCCACTGGTGAAGATGGCGAAGAAGGTTAACTCTAAGTGGGCGGTGGAGATAGAGATGATGAAATGTGCACCCTCGACGTCGGCCGGAAAGGCGGCGCAGCAGTCCATCTACCGGGTGCCGGAGTGGGTGAAGAACACCAACAACACGAAGGCCTACCAGCCGCAGGTGATGGCGCTGGGGCCATTCCACCACGGCGCCCCCAACCTGGTGCCCATGGAGGAGCACAAGGACCGGGCGGTGGTCCGCCGCCTTACAAAGACCCGGAAAACGGCGCAGGCTTACAAGGACGCCATTAACGGGGTGGCCGAGCGACTGCTGGCGGCATACGGCAAGGATCCACGTAAGGAGTGGCACGCGGCAAATAATAGGCAGAGCTTCGTGGAGATGATGGTCAGGGACGGCTGCTTCCTGCTAGAGCTCGTCAGTTTGGGTTTGACATCGCCGCCCGACGACGGCGGCGACCTATTCTTCAACGCCCACAACTACATGTACATGCGGGGGGTTATCATCTCCGACGTGCTCGCCATGGAGAACCAGCTGCCTCTACTCCTTCTCCAGACGCTTCTTCTTGTCGACTATGGCACAACTCCGGTACGTACTAGCTTATATCCTCTCTTTTTTTTTTACTTTTTCATCGTTCATTCCTTAAGCTTTCACGTGGGTTAATCTTGTATTTTTCCATTGATGGCTGCAGAACGCCCACACAGATGGGGATGTAGGCGTAGAGGACCAAACAGATGAAAAAATCAATCTCCGGATGCTTCGTTTTCTTGGCCGGCAGTGGCGCCCCGAATGGGACCGCCCGCTTGGGCACCACCCCCTCCATCTTTACCATTCAAGTCTCACCTATGGAGGCCCTGGGGAGCCTGCGGAACAGGGTTCTGTGGAGGAGATCATGCCCTCCGCCGTGGAGATACACGAGGCGGGAGTCCATTTCCACAAGAGCGAAACGGACAGCCTTCTGGATGTCCATTTCAAGCACGGCGGCATGCTCTCCATGCCGGCGCTCATGGTGGATGACACCTTTGAGGGCATTTTCCTCAACCTTCTGGCATTTGAGCATCTACATGCCCCCGCCGGCAACGCCGTCACGGCCTACGTCTTCTTTATGGACAACATCATCGACGCGGCCGAGGACGTAAGCCTACTCAAAGCCAAGGGAATCTTCAACAACTATTTGGGCAGTGACGACGCGCTGGCCAGGCTCATCAATGATACTCTATCCAAGGGGGTAGTGATGAGCCCCTGCAGTGTCATCAACAAAGTACAACATGAGGTGAAGAAGCACTGCAAGAAGCCATGGAACAAGTGGCGGGCCAACTTTATGCACACCTACTTGAGGAACCCCTGGGTGTTCATCTCACTCGTCGCTGCCTCCATTCTGCTCTTGGCCACTGTCCTGCAGACTGGCTACACCGTCGCGGCCTTCTACCAGGCATCGGCTACTCGGTCACCAGACATCAACTAGTCGGTCACCAGCCAACTTGTTATTACACTGTTTCGGGTATATTCTTGTCCGGTCTCTCGCTAGGTTTTTTTGCCCCATAGAGCTCTTGTGACGCCCAGAGTCACTCTCAGTGGGTTTTTCCTAGCACTAATTTGTGGAGGTTTTCGTTTGTTTTTATATGTTTCTCTTAATTATGTCTTCAAGGAAAATGAGGATGTGTCGTAATACTTATTTGGTATTCCGTGTGTGTACATGTTGTATTCAGTTAGGAGTTGTTGTAATCTTGTTCAGGCCATCGTGCAGATTTGATCTATCTCGTGAATAGCTATCGTAGGGACCAAGTAATTGCATAAGCTAAACCGACCATGTATTTCTCTTTTGCTATATATACATGCACGAGTCCCTGCTTTGATGTAGCAAACTCTTCCACCAAATTTCACATGGTATCAGAGCCCAATCTCTTCCTCGCACATCGTAGATATGTCATCGTCTTTCTCCTCTGCCTCAAATTCTTTTGGCCAGTAAGACACTAAGCGTCTCACCCAAGACAACTTCCTTCTCTGCAAAGTTGTGGTTCTCCCGCAGATCAAAGGGGCACGCTTCATTGGCTACATCGCTAGAACCATTGTCGCTCCTACATGATTCCATGAGGTCCAGAAGGCAGACAAGAGCGCGGGTTACATCACTTCATCGACACCTCTAAAGAAGGCAATCACGGAGATGTTTTCCTCGTAGTCTCTTGCCTAGGCAATCCAACTCCGTACCCAGCTCACGCATACGAAGAAAGGGGAGATGACGACATCATCATACTTCACCAAGATGAATACAATCGTAGATGAGATGGCCGTCATAGGGAAAAAAGTTGATGAGGATGACATGATCTTGCAGATTCTTGCTGGATTGGATAGTGACTTTAACCCTTTGTTTCTGCAATTTCTGCATTAACTAGCCATGTTTATCAGCTGCCCCCCTCCCTCGATGACTTTTATGGACGACTGCTAGCAGCAGGTAGACGCCTCGAAGCACAAAATCTAGGCTACACCACTAAGCTCACCAGCAAGGGTGGTCGAGGATTTTCTAGTCGTAGTGGTGGTGACTATGATGGTCGCAGCAGCGGTGGATCCAAAGGAGGATGCGGTGCTCACCAAGGAGGCAGTGGCTATCATCCTAATCGGTAGAGCCAACATCAGCAAGGCGTCCGCATGGTTGCTAACAGGGTGGTGGTGGCAGATACCAAGGCAGCTACCAGCGTGGTGGTGGCTATCAAGGAGGTGGCGGTGGTATGGCGTGAGAGGAAAGATGCCAAATCTGTCACCGCGAAGGTCATGAGGTGTATCACTGCTGGAAGAGGAATGACAACCGCTTTGCACACCTTCGGCAATAGCAAATAAGATGGTGAACACAGTGGTAAATTCCTATGGTGTGGATACCAATTGGTATGCCGTCACCAAGGCTACCGACCACATCACTGGAGATCAAGTTCATACGACAAGTGGAGCATATATATTCATGGAAACATAATAGGTTCAGATTTGAAATTATGGCAGTCGAGCCCTAGTGAGAAGCATTAAGCATAGCAAAGTTGTAGCAACATCAATCTCAGAACATACTGGATACTAGGGATCAAGACCTAAAAAAATTACTCTATTAGATGACAAATCTCATCTATCTTCATCTACCTCCAGTATGCCTATGATGAAATTGTGAACATTATGAGGTCATTGATGACGATGGCGACGAATTCCCCTCTCCGCAGCCCTGAACGGATTCTAGATCCTTCCTCCTGGAGAAGAACAGGAGATGGCGTCGGTTTCGTATCGTAAAACGCGATGAAACATTCCCTCTGTTTTTTCTCAGAAAAATGATACCGATCGACCTGGTTTAGGGTAAATGGTGGCATGTGGGTCCCACAAGCTCAGCCGGCGCGCACTAGGGAGGCAACCCTTAGGTCGTGGCCCTATGGTGGCCCCCTCCGGTAGTTCTTCGCGCCAATATTTTTATATATTTCAAAACAATTCTCCATAAATTTTCGTCTGATTGCAAGAACATTTTATTTCTGCAAAAAAAACATCAAGGTTGTTATGCTAAAAATAGCGTCAGTCCGGGTTAGTCTAATTCAAATCATTTAAATTAGAGGCCAAAAGAAGAGCAAAAGTGTTTGGAAAAGTAGATACGTTTGAGAGGTATCTACTCCCCCAAGCTTAACTCATTGCTTGTCCTCAAGCAGTTCAGTTGACCAACCGAATGTGACTATGAAAAAAACTTTTACAAACTCTTTTGTTTCTGTTGCCGTATCTAAGCTTAACTCGCAACCAAGTTTTTAGCAACGATAATGAACTAACCACATCTATGATAACACTTAGAACTCACATTTACTCATGTCAATGGCATAATCAACTAGCGAGCAATAATTATATATCTTAAATGCCAACAATTTATCAAAACAAGTATCTCTCTAGCGCATTCTGAGACCGCAAAACATAAATGCAGAGCATCTCCAAAGTTCAAGAAGTGATTAAACATTGTAATTCATGGCAGAAGACATCCAGTCGTTCTCACATCCAACACTTATTAGACCCAATGCATGTTAAAAGAATGACAATAACGCTCTCAGGATTGTTGCTTGAATGAGAAGATGATGACTCAACAGTAAAAATAGATAACATAAAAGTAAAAGAAGATCCCTTCACAGAGGGAAGTAGGGATTTGGAGGCGTGCCAGAGCTCATAGCTTTAAGACATAGATGAATACATTTTAAGTGGTGTGCTTTTCCTGTCAACGCCACGACAAAGGTTTCAATATCTTTCATACTAAACACGTTAATAACGATTCCCGAAAGACAAAGGTTTTTCTCCCCCACAACCATACAGACACAATCCATTGCTAGCCGAATCCTCAGGTGACCTCCAACAATCAACTTACAAGGGAGGTTTATTTTGAAAGTTGAGGGGTGAATAAACTCTCGTTGTAAGTTAAACGCATTTGGTATGAAAGATATTAACCGCCCCATCGCTCCATGAGTTGTACGGGCTCACAAAACATATGTTTATTTGAAGTATTTAGAGATGGCACATACAAATTTACTTTGAATGGCATGGTAATATCGTATGTGGTAGGGTAGTGACAAGCGAATAAACTCTTATGGCATAACTTTCATTTCAGGGTTGAGGATGCACAAGCAATATTTTCGCTTAGTATATGCGAAGACTAGCAAATAGATTGAGAAGTCACCAACTAAAGAATAACAACGGTAATAATCATGCATTTTGAATTATTAACATTGAACCTAAGAATGAGGATATAGACACCCTGAACATAAATATCATAGAAGCCATATTGGGTTTGAATAAATTACATTCATGAAGATGTGCCAAGTCAAGCTACTTGATTTCTTTAGAGGAAGATACCATTCTAACATATTATATCATAGTCATTTTAATGCATGTTAACACACAAGATAACATCTTATCCACTCCTAGCTACTTAAGCATAGCATGAAAAACTAAAATCTCTAATTCCATCACGAAACATGTTTACTCATAACATGCTGAATCAGGACTACTGAGTTCAACATATTTACAAAAACAAAACAAGAAGAGTTCATACCAGTGTTCCTATCCCACGGTCACCTCACCAAATTATAGTCATTATTGCCTTTCACTTGCATGACCGAACGATGTGAAAAATATAATAGTGTAGGCTTGAGTACGGCTAGAGTTAAAAAAAATATTAAATCCAAATATGTTGCCTCATTCGCACATCGGTGTTTTTCACTTAAATTATTATTTTTGCAGGATTGTTAGTCACTTCAATTTGGCTAGACAGCCTGGATGATGTTTTTCCATATATTATTCTATAGAAATTTTATCTTCTGTACAATATGGATTTGCCAATATCTATTTTATCCTCATAAGATGCTTCAGATGTTAAGTTTCCTCATTGTTATGTACTCCCTCCGTCCCATAATGTAAGACCTTTTGACACTACATAGTGTCAAAAAGCGTCTTACATTATGGTACGGAGGGAGTACCATATATGAGAATTATGGCAGATATTACCATTGTTTCACTCTATACAAACAAAGGGAAGGTTATCAATCTAAATGTAAGAGCTGGAAACAGAACATGTTTGTTCCTTTTGATTGAGGGACTACGTACTGTGAGGACATAATCTTGCCGAAAAAGATCATGATAGATCTCCTTATTCACCGATTTCTCTGATGGTGTAAAGACACAATATGCCGAATTTCAGAAGACAACACTATATTCAAAATGCATGATTACATACCTCCTATATCCTTTGCACAATTTTTTTCTTAGTTTTATTTGGTTCTGTTCTTAGGTTCCTAAAACTATAATGCAAGTCTTTGAGTTTTCATATACATGAATTGATCATGTTTCATGCTCTATTTGCACATCAATAATAGGCATTTCTTTAATGAACATACCTGTCATTTTTTCCAAGTGATTCAAACAGGCTCTCCTATTCTACTATTTTTAACAAACTCAACACCAAAGATTCAAATGGGCTCTCCTTTGGGCGCGGAGTGTCACCACTCTTCTGCCTGCTAGTGTAGAAGTGGAAGGGACTGCAGTACAGCAGATAAGGTCAGGTTCAGAGCTCCAGCCCATTGTATATCGATATCAGTATGTTAACCTAGTGCCCTTTGGTTCTGCATGAAAATTGACTAGCAAAATAAGGGATATAGAGAACAACTCAAAAAGGAAGAAAGACCATGTGAATTTCCTTAGAATTTTTAGCGCCCCATTCTCGAAGACAAATTCAGTTTTGCAATTGGACACAACATACCCATGATACTAATTGGTACATTACAGCTAGAACTCCAGACTTGAAGCAAATTCTAAGATAGACTGCTCATACTCCTGACGGTGGTACGACCTTCTCTAAACTTTCCATCATAATCTCTGGGCAGCTTGTAGTGAGGTGCTTGAATCCGTCGGTCTCCTTGACAGCTGGGAGCACGTCTCGTGAACAAAGGTATCTTAGACAAGCATTTTTGAGGTGTGGAGTGTGGTGCTGCTCCGCTAAATTAAGCAAGCGTGGTTGCAACTGTTTGCACATCAATTCTCTGGCATAGCCTCCCTTCGCAAATGGCCTTTAGCCTCTCCAGTCCATACCGATCTGTGGCAACCAACAAGTGTTGCAATGCCACATTTTGATCAACATCACATTTGTTTGGCAGGTTATCTGTGTATATGAAGTGAAGAAGTGCCTCGAAGATGGCAGGCTCCATGTCATCGATCTTGATACGTTCCATGGTGGTTTCCTTCATTTCACCAAAGAGCTCAGCCTTGAAGACTGGTGATCGTGCGGCCGGACACAAAGTTGTCTAGGTCAATGCGCCGCAAATACATCATACTACATCATATCATACTACTAAACTGCACATCTAATTCTCTCGTGGCATCAGCATTCAGCATGGCGGGCTTTTCTTGGCCTCCACGTTGGGCTCGTATAGGTTAGCCTCCATCTTTCCTTAATTTTCATTAAAAAAATCCATCTTTCCACGTTGGGCTCGTGAGTTTGTGATGTGTTCGCGGACATATGGGGGCTCTGATCATGATCACACGAAACAAGAATACAAGATTTGCTGGCACTTTTTTTTTTGACGGGAAGACCTTCACGGTTAGCTTTATTAATCAATCACACTTACATCGTTTGCTAGAGATTTTACAATAAACTCAGGGGGTGCGTCTATCCATATAGAGGGAGAGTTTGTACTTCCCCAACTAGCTAGCTCATGAGCAACTACATTTGACTCTCGATTACAATGCTCAATAGTTACCTTCCCGAACTCACGAAGCAAGAATCTACATTCTTCTAAAACTGGGGCTGCCACCATAGCATGACTTTCATTCATCTGTAGAGCATCAACCACCACAATATTATCCATTCTCAGCATCACATTGTTGCAACCTAGGCTTTGGAGAAGTTTTATGCCTTCTAACAGAGCTGCAGCTTCCGCCAAGACGACATCCGGGATTTACATGAGATAAGCTGTTGATGCCCCGATGAATTTCCCGCGGCTGTCTCTTACTACTGCTCCACACCCGCCTGTATGATCTTCAACATGAAACGATGCATCAACGTTTAGTACTTGTTGGCTGGACAAAACAACAAGCCACTTGTTCAGTCGAGGTCTCTCCTTCGGTTTCCCTGCTGCCTGAACAAAATTTAGGCTTAGAGCCCGGATCGACATCGCAGTTTGTTCCGGCGAGTGGACAGTTTCTCCGCGCATAAATTGTCTCCGCTGCCACCAGATGTACCAGCTGGTTCCAGCAATAATCTCCGGCAATTCTATTGGGTCTGAGTACATACGCTGATGAGCTTCATCACATAAGAGAAAATAAATCTATTATCGCTGCTCCAGAGCGGTCGATTCGCTGGCACTTTGATGAACGTGTGGTACCACACGCACGCCACCAATATTTTCTTGCTGCTTTTGCTCCAAATTAACGTGTGCGGATGAGATCTCCATAATCACAACGAGCCAGCGCACATGACGAGATGAGATATATCTGCCATCGACCCGCGCGCTCTCTCAAGCTCTCGGTGCCATGGATTCTGCTCATGACGACGGCTTTGCGTCGGAGATGGCGGAGTTGCCGCTGGAGACACGGTACCCGCCCTTCGCGCTGCGCCACTACTCCGGCTTCTGGCTGCCGGAGGCGGTGCTGGCGCGCGGTCTCCCGGCGGCGCGCGACCGGTTCGCGCCGAGGCCGGACGACGTGCTCCTCGCCAGCTTCCCCAAGTCCGGCACCACGTGGCTCAAGGCGCTCGCCTTCGCCACCGTGCACCGGGACGCGCACCCACCGTCCGCTGACGACCACCCGCTCCGCCGCCTCAGCCCGCACGGTTGCGTTCCGTTCCTCGAGATCAGCCTCGCGTTCGCCGACGACGTGGGCGCCGCGGCGGCCCAGCTGGAGGCGCTCCCTTCCCCGCGCGTGCTCGCCACGCACCTGCCCTTCTCCCTCCTCCCCGGACGCCTCGCCGCCGCCGGCCGGGTCGTGTACATCTGCCGGGACCCCAAGGACGCGCTCGTCTCCTCGTGGTTTTTCACCAAGAAGGTTTCGAAGCACCTGGGCATCGACGCGGAGTCCTTCTCGCTCCGGGAGGCCGTGGAGCTCTTCAACGCGGGGCGCTGCCTCGCCGGCCCACAGTGGCTGCACGTCGTTGAGTACTGGGAGGCCAGCACCAGTTTTAGCCGCCGGAACGAGCACAGGGTCCTGTTCCTCAGGTACGAGGAGATGCTCCGCGACCCCGTGGGGAACCTCAGGACGATGGCAGAGTTCATGGGGTGCGCCTTCTCCTTGGAGGAGGAGGAGCGAGGGGTGGACCGCACCATTGTGGAGCTGTGTAGCATGGAGAAGCTCAAGAATGTGGAGGCTAGCACCAAGGGGCAGGCGGGTTCGCGCGTCAAGGCCGATGACTTCTTCCGGAAGGGGGTGGCCGGGGATTGGAGCAGCCACATGACGCCGGAGATGGGGAGGATGGTGGACGAGGCTGAGGAGGACGGGCTCCGAGGGTCTGGTTTTAGCTTCGCCGATCCAACTCCGGCCAACCCTGAATTTTGTCCAAATGCATAATAAATGACGAGTCGAGGCCAACAAACCCAGATCGATCGTCCCCGACATGCACCAGCTCTGTTGGGCGACTAGGCTCGGCGTTGATAAAGAGTTACAGCAGGGAGCGACTAACAGTCAGTCGACTTAAATTATATTTGGGTCAATCGATTTTAGAGAAAAAACATTTTGTTAACTTTCAAGGTCACCAAACTCATGCGTACAACAGCTGGCAAAGCATTCGGCCAAACCTGCCTCGGCCAGCCGATTTTGGTATTTTGACCCTTTGCGTAAAGTTTAGCCGGATCTGACCCCGGTTTAAAAATATTTCGAGATTTGACCATTTTTCCTACCGCCGGGTGGCTATCGGTAGGGTAGAACAGGCTGCCGCTGGAGGGCTCGGCGGTAGCCCACTCATCCATATCAGCTTCAAACAGCAACCGTTTCCTGCCGTCCATCCTACCGTCAGAGGCCTAGGCGGTAGGCTGTGCAACCTACCGCCAGAGACCCCGGGTGCTCAACATTTATAAACCCGCGGGGGTCGGGGCGCGGGGCCCACCCACGAACCCTAGCCCCCATCTTTTTCCCTGCGCCGCGTCGCACCGCACACAACAGAGAGGAACTCGTCTTTCATCCCCTCCACTCCCACCCTCCAATCTTCTTTGTTTCTTCACCATTTTTGTAGATCGAGATGGCTCCAAAACGAGAAAAGTAAGCTCTCTCAATCCCTGCAATTCGTTTTAGTTAAAACGCTTTTGATTTGGTGCATTATTTGGCACAAGACGAACCCTATTTCATCTAGTAGATTTTGATTTTTGTTGTTTTTAGGTTTGTTTAGTTAGGAGTAATATGATGTTTGATGTGGTTGAACATGATAGAACCTTATTTCATCGAGTAGATGAACCCTAGTTCATGTGGATTCAGAACGCAAGGAACGTTCCTCAGGTACGAGGAGATGCTCCGTGACCCTGTGGGGACCCTGAGGACGATGGCGGAGTTCATTGGGTGCGCCTTCTCCCTAGAGGAGGAGGAGCGAAGGGTGGGCCGCGCCATCGCGGAGCTGTGTAGCATCGCGGAGCTCATTTTGTTGCTTCTTTTTGCAGAGGACCACTCCTCCAAACTACTCATGTGTGGAGATCAGATCTCCAACTAACTGTTCCTGTACCCCTAAAAAAAACTAACTGTTCCTTTTTTTGAGAAAAACGTCGGCACTTTATTAATCAAGCAACATAATTACAAAGAGTCTCTCGGATACATTCCGAGTAGAAGTGAAAACACAAAGACCATTACAGCTCAAACATGACTTAGCTAAATTATGAGCTAAAACATTAGACTGCCGACGAATAAACTTGACCCGAGAAAAAAGAATATTCAACATGCCATCTTTGATCTCCGAGACCACAGCACCAACGAGTGAACGATCGCGAACATAGGAATTGATTCTCTGCACCAAAGAGAGGCAATCGGAGGCGAATATCACCAAATCACATCCCATCTCACATGCAAGATAAACTGCTCGCCGAAGGGCACATGCCTCAGCTAATTCAGGTTCAGGGCTTCCATTATTGGCTTCTCTACATGCAATAACAAATTGTCCATCAGAGTTGAGAGCAACCACACCTGCACCAACTCCTCATGCTGAGCGCACACACGCGAGAGACGAGACCACTGGAGACTACATTCTTTCTCCTAGCTACACCCATGCACTTGCACTGGACTCGCACTTAAATAGCCAAGTACAGGAGTCTCAAGGCACGCACTAGCCAGCAGCCATGCCCGGCCACTAACCCAACTAATCTAGCTACATGTAGGCGCAGGTACACCACCCATGCAACCTCTCCACAACGGCCGCAGGACTTGACAAACTCATGGATGCTTATGCCCAGCCGTTGCGCAACCTACATGCATGCCCATCACCAGCACTTCACTTGCGCAACCTCCAATGTCCACACGACCCGGGCACGAGCGCACGCATCAAGATTAGTGCTAACAATTTTTCCCTAATTTTGACACGGCTTGCCGTTGACCGTCGCCTTGAACGCCTCGTCTGATGCTACCGTGTGCCTCTACACGTGGCCGTGCCTGCATGTCGCCGTTCCATGGCCGTCGCACCACGTCACTGGGGCCTCTGCCTCCATGCAGCATCCATCCTCTTCCTCGGTGACACACGCCGAGCTATTTCTTCACCAGCGACACATACCTGACGTTCTGACAACATATGCCGTCTCTTCTGGTTCTGGCAACATATGTCGTTGACGGTCGCAGCGCCGCACATCTCTTCAGGCCAACACATGGCCTAGAGCTTAATCACACAGCCGCCGGCGAACGCTGCCACCTCCGGCAAGGGGAACGATGCCCAAGACAACCAAGCTCATGATACTGAAACATACCCCAAATCATCTCTCTCTCCCTCCCTCCCTCCCCCCTCTCTCTCTCTCTCTGACGAAGGTGAAAGAAGGAGCACATAGAATTTTTTTTGCCAACCCTCAACTTTGCCCAAATGAAAATGACGAGTTGAAGCGAACCCATATCGTCCCCGGCGCCAGCTAGTTCTTGGCCGACCAGGCTCGTCGACATGATGGTTTTCTTTGATTTTCCCCCCATTTTGGTTCAATAATGCATCTTTGTGTCCTTGTTTTTGAGTCCGGTGATGCTCTCTCTCTCTCTCTCTCTCTCTCTCTCT
>LR880969.1:822841602-822858991 GCA_904067115.1 Aegilops sharonensis | reverse complement strand
TCTCTCTCTCTCTCTCTCTGAGGTGATGCGCTGGACTGGTGTGTGTGCGCGCATGCAATGCATATTGTCCACGTACTGTCCGTCCATGCGTGCTTACTTTCTGTGGCTTCCAGAACTCAACTCAACTGAGCTGAAACACGTGTGTGTGCCCGCTCTACAGTTATCACTAACAGGTTAAAGCCACTCACCCCCTTCTCGTGTCAGATGACCAATATAGCTTTTTTTGGGATAATCTATCTCAAAAAACATCCTTTACATGCTGATCTCCTAAACTGCTGCTGCAAAGCCAAAGTCCCGACCCTCGTCATCAACTGGAATAGCCTTTGATTCCATTTGCTGGGAATCCCTACTACACATACTAGCTCACCGCGGTTTCCCTACAAGACGGTGTAGCTGGGATGAAAAATCTGCTCACCACAAGCAAAAATGTTGTCCTATACCGGCGGAGCTATGTGTTAGGAAAATGGGCCATGGTGAGAGTTGACTGAGTCATGTGGATGAAATAGTTGACTGCTTCGGACCTAAAGCTCGTTTGGACCAATCGGGCTCCAAACAAGGTGACAATCTTTGAGTGGCTGTTCCATAATGATTGACTCAACACGTAAGAGAATCTCCATAAGAAAACGGTCCTTTACAACCACATGCTCCCTACATGCCAAGTGCAACCGAGACACGAGCCAATCTCTTCTTCCACTACCGGTCTGCAAGAGCAATTTGGTAAGCCACCGGTGTCGATTCTACTATGGTTACGCTCTCCAAAATTTGGCCCTCTACGCCGCATGCAGCTCTGCCTCCCTCGGTCATCGCCTTCATGATGATGTTGATCTTATGCATGATCTGGGATGCACAAAATTTGATGGCATTAAGGCGGGTTTGGCTGCTGGTAAACGTTATAATCTCTAACATTCTTGACGACCTCACTCTACAGTCCAATATAGACTAAAAACACCCAAGCTTAGAGGCCATGCCGGTCTGTCGCGTGATTTCACCTTTTTCAGGATAATGCGCGATTGTTAACAAAACTTTCTAATGCAATGAAAATTCAGGTGGGGGCCCCCTCGATTTTTTTTTAAAAAAAATTGCCATTGTGGACGTCACTGAATAGCAATGCTTCTTCCGTTCATATATTCATCCTAATATAGTCTTGGGTCTACATTTGTCTCATCGGAAGCCAAACATGAATCTGTTGCATATTACAATGCACGCTTTTCCAATCCACCACCAGTGAAGCCTAGACCAGTCGTTGAGGCCCTAAAGCAACTAAACACCAAGAATGTAGCTGAGTCCAAAGACATGCATGGCAAACTAAATAACACGGTTGCTGGGCATGAATTGTGCCAGTCGAGCTAGGAGCAGCTCCTACCAAAGCCACACACATGCTGGAGAGGAAGAGGGGCGGGTCCCGGCCGAGAGGAGGTCACCTGAGGAGGACATGATAGAGTGTCTCGAGAGGATGGTTGTGATTGTTCTCAATCATTGGCTGGGTTCCACTTTCATCAGAGACAAGGGAACACAAATTAACAGCATCCCAGTGCAATGAAAGGAAAAGACCAGTATATATATCTACCCCAACTTGCTTCCTTGCATCTTCTACCCTCTGCTTTGCTTTTGCATCCATGCATGATTCCCTCTTGCATCAATTAACTACAGTAGTGATTTGTTCGACCATAGTGTATAAGTAGTGTCCTGACACTCTTCATGAAACGATTCCTTAATCAACACATCCAGCAAAAACTATTGGGTCTGGGTGGGCCCCCTTTGCAATCCTGGCTGCCTAGGTAGATGGGACAAAACGGGCGGCTGGATCCTTCCCCAACTGCCCATCGATAATCAACTTCCTTCCTTGATCAAAACAAAGATCACATGACATGACAACCAGTCCGTCCAAATCAATACAGTACTTTATTAGGGGGTTAGTTACTTACAGGAATCTTGAAGCAGCGTGGAACGTAGCACCTCCAAACGACTAGACTAAACAAACACTCTGACAAGGTAGTTCAACCTTGGATGCGCTACCAGCTCCTCTGGTCACCAGCGAGTCGGATACACCCATGACAGTCAGCCTAGATCCACCGTCTCAAATCTCCAATCCGGGTCTTTGAGCTGGGGGCCTGGGGCGTCCTCCAAACCAATTCATCGATTTCGCTCCCCTGCAAGCTGATCGGCCGGTAATGTTGGACTACTTCATCCTAAAGGTTTTTCTGCAGTTAATTGTTGTAGTGTTCAAGAAAGCGTTTTTAAGCGATGGCCAAAATTGTGAGTGTTGATGACCGACACGTAAATGCACCCTGGGTTCATTAATCGTGGAAATTAGTCCGGGACCCCAAAACAGTGACTAATAGTCCATGAAATGGACCAGAATTGGCCAAAATTGTGATTGTTGATGACCAACATGTAAGCGCACCTTGGGGTTCAACTACTATGGAAATCGCTTCGCGACCCCAAAACGGTTAGTACGAAAAGGGTCAAAATTGGCCAAAACTGTGAGTGTTGACGAAGGACACGTAAACGCACCCCGGGTATCGTCAATCGTGGAAATCTGGGACCCTAAAACGGTGAGTAATATCCACGAAATGGACCGGAATCGTCCAAAATTATGAGTGTTGTTGACCGACACGTAAACGCACCCAAGGGTTTGCCTCTCGTGGAAATCACTCCGGGACTCCAAAATTGATTAATAGTCCAAGAAACGGGCCAGAATCGGCCCAAACTGCATTTGTTGATGACCGACACGTAAGCGCACCTTGGGGTTCAACAACTATGGAAATCGCTTCGAGGCCCCAAAACGGTGAGTAATAGTCCAAAAAACGGGTCAGAATTGATAACTGACATGGAAGCGCACCTTCGGGTTCAACTACTATGGAAATCGCTTCGGGACCCCAGAACGGTGAGTTTTACAAAATGGGTCAGAATTGGCCAAAATTGTGAGTGTTGATGATGGACATGTAAACGCACCACGGGGATCGTCAATCGTGGAAATTGCTCCAGGATCCCATAACCGTGAGTAATAGTCCATGAAACGGGCCAGAATCAGCCAAAATTATGAGTGTTGAGGACCGACAAGTATACGCACCAATGGGTTCGACAATCGTGGAAATCACTTCGGGACCCAAAGCTGAGTAATAGTCCAAGAAACGGACCAGAATCGGCCCAAACTGCAAGTCTTCATAACCAACACGTAAGCACACCTTGGGGTTAGACAACCATGGAAATTGCTTTGGGACCCCAATACGATGAGTAATAGTCCATGAAAGAGCCCAGGATCGGACAAACCTAGAATTATTGATGAATGATACATAAACGCACCCCTAGGTTCGTCAATCATTGAAATCGCTCACAGACCCCAAATCAGTGAGTAATAATCCTTGAAATGGGCCAGAATAGGCCAAAACTGCGATTGTTGATGACCGTCACGTAAGCGAAGCTTGTTCAACAACCATGGAAATCGCTTTGGGACCACAAAACGGTGAGTAATAGTCCACGAAACAGGTCAGAATCGAGAAAAACTGCGAGTGTTGATGACCGACACGTAAACGCTCCCCGGGGTTCATTAATCGTGGAAATCACTCCGGTACCCCAAAACAATGAGTAATAGTCCATGAAACAGGCTAGAATTGGACAAAACTGTGAGTGTTGACGACCGACACGTAAACGCACCACAGGATTCGTTAATCATGGAAATCATTCCGGGACCCCAAAACAGTAAGTAATAGTCCATGAAACGGACCAGAATCGGCCAAAATTATGAGTGTTGATGACCGACATGTAAGCGCACCTTGGGGTTCAACAACTATGGAAATTGCTTCGGGATCCCTAAACGGTGAGTACGAAATGGCTCAGAATTGGCCAAAACTGTGAGTGTTGACAACGAACACATAAACGCACCCCGGTGATCGTCAATTGAGGAAATCACTCTGGGCCCTAAAACGGTGAGTAATAGTGCATGAAATGGACAAGAATCGGCCAAAATTGTGAGTGTTTTTGACCGACACGTAAACGCACCCCGGGTTTCGTCAATCGTGGAAATCACTCCGGGACCCCAAAACTGATTAATAGTCCAAGAACGGGCCAGAATCGGCCGAAACTGCGATTGTTGATGACCAACACGTAAGCCCACCTTAGGGTTCAACAACTATGGAAATTGCTTCGGTACCCCACACCTGTGAGTAATAGTCCACAAAACTGGTCAGAATTGGCCAAAACTGTGACTGTTGATGATGGACACGCAAACGCACCCCAGGGATTGTCAATCGTGGAAACCGCTCTGGGACCCCAAAATGGTGAGTACGAAACGGGTCAGAATTGGCCAAAACTGTGAGTGTTGACGACAGACACGTAAACACATCCCGGGGATCGTCAATCGAGGAAATCGCTCGTTGATCCCAAAATGGTGAGTATATTGCATGAAACGGATCAGAATCGATCAAAACTGCGAGTGTTGATGACCAACACGTAAGCGTGCCTTGGGATACAACAACTATGGAAATCGCTTCGGGGCCCTAAAACGGTGAGTAATAGTCCACGAAACGGGTCAGGATTGGCGAAAATTGTGAGTGTTGATGATGGACACGTAAACGCACCCTGGGGATTGTCAATCATGTAAACCGCTCTAGGACCCCTAAACAGTGAGTAATAGTGCATTAAACGGACCAGAATCGGCCAAAATTGCGAGTGTTGATGACCGACACGTAAGCACACCTTGGGGTTCAACTACTATGGAAATCGTTTCGGGGCCCCAAAAGGGTGAGTAATAGTCCACAAAATGGGTTAGAATCGGCCAAAACTGTGAATGTTGGTGACGGACATGTAAACGCACCCTCGGAATCGTCAATCATAGAAATCGCTCAGGGACCCCATAATGGTGAGTAATAGTCCATGAAACAGGCCAGGATCGCCCAAAATTGTGAGTGTTGATGACCGACACGTATACGAACCCCGGGGTTCGTCAATCATGGAAATCACTTCGGGACACCAAACTGAGTAATAGTCCAAGAAACGGGCCAGAATCGGCCCAAACTGCGAGTCTTGATAACCAGCACGTAAGCACACATTGGGTTAGACAACCATGGAAATTGCTTTGGGACCCTAATACGGCGAGTAATAATCCATGAAAGAGCCTAGAATCGGACAAACCTAGGATTATTGATGAACAATACATAAACGCACCCCGATGTTCGTCAATCATGGAAATCGCTCACGGACCCCAAATCAATGAGGAATAGTCCTTGAAATGGGCCTGTATCGGCCGAAACTGCGATTGCTGATGATCGACACATAAGCGCACCTTGGGGTTCAACAACCATGGAAATCGCTTTGGGACCCCAAAACAGCGAGTGTTGATGACCGACACACAAACGCACCCCGGGGTTCACTAATCGTGGAAATCACTCCGGGACCCAAAACAATGAGTAATAGTCCATGAAACGGGCCAGAATTGGCCAAAATTATGAGTGTTGATGACCGACACGTAAACGCACCCTGGGTTCGTTAATCGTGGAAATCACTCCTGGACCCCAAAACAGTGAGTAATAGTCCATGAAACGGACCAGAATCAGCCAAAACTGTGATTGTTGATGACCGACATCTAAGCGCACCTTGGGGTTCAACAACTACGAAAATCGCTTCGGGGCCCCAAAACGGTGAGTAATAGTCCACGAAACGGGTCAGGATTGGCGAAAATTGTGAGTGTTGATGGTGGACACGTAAACGGACCCCGTGAATTGTCAATCATGTAAACCGCTCTAGGACCCTAAACAGTGAGTAATAGTGCATGAAACGGACCAGAATCGGCCAAAACTGCGAGTGTTGATGACCGACACGTAAGCACACCTGGGGGTTGAACTACTATGGAAATCGCTTCGGGACCCCAAAACGGTGAGTAATAGTCCACAAAATGGGTTAGAATCGGCCAAAACTGTGAGTGTTTATGACGGACATGTAAACGCACCCTCGGAATCGTCAATCATAGAAATCGCTCAGGGACCCCATAATGGTGAGTAATAGTCCATGAAACAGGCCAGAATCGCCCAAAATTGTGAGTGTTGATGACCGACACGTATACGAACCCCGGGGTTCGTCAATCATGGAAATCACTTCGGGACACCAAACTGAGTAATAGTCCAAGAAACGGGCCAGAATCGGCCCAAACTGCGAGTCTTGATAACCAGCACGTAAGCACACATTGGGGTTAGACAACCATGGAAATTGCTTTGGGACCCCAATACGGCGAGTAATAATCCATGAAAGAGCCTAGAATCGGACAAACCTAAGATTATTGATGACCGACATGTAAACGCACCCTGGGGTTCGTTAATCGTGGAAATCACTCCTGGACCCCAAAACAGTGAGTAATAGTAAATGAAACGGACCAGAATCAGCCAAAACTGTGATTGTTATTGACCGACATGTAAGCGCACCTTGGGGTTCAACAACTATGGAAATCGCTTCGGGACCCCAAAACGGTGAGTACGAAACGGGTCAAAATTGGCCAAAACCGTGAGTGTTGACGATGGACACGTAAACGCTCCCCGGGGATCGTCAATTGTGGATATCTGGGACCCTAAAATGATGAGTAATAGTCCATGAAACGGGCCAGAATCGGCCAAAATTGTGAGTGTTGTTGACCGACACGTAAACGCACCCCGGGGTTCGCCAATCGTGGAAATCACTCCGGGACCCCAAAACTGACTAATAGTCCAAGAAACAGGCCAGAATCGTCCCAAAATGCGATTGTTGATGACCGACACATAAGCGCACCTTAGGGTTCAACAACTATGGAAATCACTTCGGGACCCCAAAATGGTTAGTAATAGTCCACAAAACGGTCAGAATTGGCCAAAAGTGTGAGTGTTGATGATGGGCACGTAAACGCACCCCGGGGATCGTCAATCCTGGAAACCGCTCTGGGACCCTAAAACGGTGAGTATGAAACGCGTCAGAATTGGCTAAAATTGTGAGTGTTGACGACAGACACGTAAACACACCACGGGGATCGTCAATCGTGGAAATCGCTTTTTGATCCCAAAATGATGAGTATAGTGCATGAAACAGATCAGAATCGATCAAAACTGCGAGTGTTGATGACCGACACGAAAACGTGCCTTGAGATACAACAACTATGGAAATCGCTTCGGGAGCCCAAAACAGTGAGTAATAGTCCACTAAACGGTCAGGATTGGCGAAAATGTGAATGTTGATGATGGACACGTAAACGCACCCCGGGGATTGTCAATCGTGGAAACCGCTCTAGGACCCCTAAACAGTTAGTAATAGTGCATGAAACGGACCAGAATCGGCCAAAACCGTGAGTGTTGATGACCGACACGTCAGCGCACCTTGGGGTTCAACTACTATGGAAATCGATTCGGGACCCCAAAACGGTGAGGAATAGTCCATTAAATGGGTCAGAATTGGCCAAAACTGTGAGTGTTGATGACGGAGATGTAAACGCATTCCGGGAATCGTCAATCCTGGAAATCGCTCAGGGACCCCATAACAGTGAGTAATAGTCCATGAAACGGGCCAGAATCGGCCAAAATTGTGAGTGTTGATGACCGACACGTATACGCACCCCGGTATTCGTCAATCGTGGAAATCACTTCGGGACCCCAAACTGAGTAAGATCCAAGAAACGGGCCAGAATCGGCCCAAACTGTGAGTGTTGACAACCAACATATAAGCACACCTTGGAGTTAGACAACCATGGAAATCGCTTTGAGACCCCAATACAGCAAGTAATAGTCCATGAAAGAGTGCAGAATCGTACAAACCTAGGATTGTTGATGAACGATATATAAATGCGCCCCGAGGTTCGTAAATCATGGAAATCGCTCACGGACCCCAAATAAGTGAGTAATAGTCCTTGAAATGGGCCAGAATCGGCAAAAACTGCAATTGTTGATGATCGACACTTAAGCGCACCTTGGGGTTCAACAAACATGGAAATTGCTTTGAGACCCCAACACAGTGAGTAATAGTCCATGAAACGGGTCAGAATCAAGAAAAACCGGGATTGTTGATGACCGACATCTAAGCGCACCTTGGGGTTCAACAAACATGGAAATTGCTTTGAGACCCCAACACAGTGAGTAATAGTCCACTAAACGGTCAGGATTGGCGAAAATGTGAGTGTTGATGATGGACACGTAAACGCACCCCGGGGTTAGTCAATCGTGGAAACCGCTCTAGGACCCTAAACAGTGAGTAATAGTGCATGAAACGGACCAGAATCAGCCAAAACTGTGATTGTTGACGACGGACACGTAAAGGCACCCCGGGGATCGTCAATTGTGGATATCTGGGACCCTAAAATGATGAGTAATAGTCCATGACACGGGCCAGAATCGGCCAAAACCGTGAGTGTTGATGACCGACACGTCAGCGCACCTTGGGGTTCAACAAACATGGAAATTGCTTTGAGACCCCAACACAGTGAGTAATAGTCCACTAAACGGTCAGGATTGGCGAAAATGTGAGTGTTGATGATGGACACGTAAACGCACCCCGGGGTTAGTCAATCGTGGAAACCGCTCTAGGACCCTAAACAGTGAGTAATAGTGCATGAAACGGACCAGAATCAGCCAAAACTGTGATTGTTGACGACGGACACGTAAAGGCACCCCGGGGATCGTCAATTGTGGATATCTGGGACCCTAAAATGATGAGTAATAGTCCATGACACGGGCCAGAATCGGCCAAAACCGTGAGTGTTGATGACCGACACGTAAACGCTCCATGGGGTTCATTAATCGTGGAAATCACTCCGGTACCGCAAAACAATGAGTAATAGTCCACGAAACGGGCCAGAATCAGCCCAAACTGCGAGTCTTCATAACCAACACGTAAGCACACCTTGGGGTTAGACAACCATGGAAATCGCTTTGAGACCCCAATACAGCAAGTAATAGTCCATGAAAGAGTGCAGAATCGTACAAACCTAGGATTGTTGATGAACGATATATAAATGCGCCCCGAGGTTCGTAAATCATGGAAATCGCTCACGGACCCCAAATAAGTGAGTAATAGTCCTTGAAATGGGCCAGAATCGGCAAAAACTGCAATTGTTGATGATCGACACTTAAGCGCACCTTGGGGTTCAACAAACATGGAAATTGCTTTGAGACCCCAACACAGTGAGTAATAGTCCATGAAACGGGTCAGAATCAAGAAAAACCGGGATTGTTGATGACCGACAGTAAACGCTCCCCGGAGTTAATTAATCGTGAAAATCACTCCGAGACCTCAAAACAATGAGTAATAGTCCACGAAACGGGCCAGAATCAGCCCAAACTGCGAGTCTTCATAACCAACACGTAAGCACACCTTGGGGTTAGACAACCAAGGAAATTGCTTTGGGACCCCAATACGGCGAGTAACAGTCCATGAAAGAACCCAGAATCGGACAAACCTAGAATTATTGATGAATGATACATAAACGCACACCGAGGTTCGTTAATCATGGAAGTCGCTCACAAACCCCAAATCAGTGAGTAATAATCCTTGAAATGGGTCACAATAGGCCAAAACTGCGATTGTTGATGACCGTCACATAAGCGCAGCTTGTTCAACAACCATGGAAATCGCTTTGGGACCCCAAAACGGTGAGTAATAGTCCACGAAACAGGTCAGAATCGAGAAATACTGCGAGTGTTGATGACCGACACGTAAACGCTCCATGGGGTTCATTAATCGTGGAAATCACTCCGGTACCGCAAAACAATGAGTAATAGTCCATGAAACAGGCCAGAATTGGCCAAAACTGTGAGTGTTGATGACCGACACGTAAATGCACCCTGGGTTCGTTAATCGTGGAAATCAGTCCGGGACCCCAAAACAGTGACTAATAGTCCATGAAACGGACCAGAATCGGCCAAAATTGTGATTGTTGATGACCGACATGTAAGCGCACCTTGGGGTTCAACTACTATGGAAATCGCTTCGCGACCCCAAAACGGTGAGTACGAAATGGGTCAAAATTGGCCAAAACTGTGAATGTTGACGAAGGACACGTAAACGCACCCCGGGGATTGTCAATCGTGGAAATCTGGGACCCTAAANCAGTGACTAATAGTCCATGAAACGGACCAGAATCGGCCAAAATTGTGATTGTTGATGACCGACATGTAAGCGCACCTTGGGGTTCAACTACTATGGAAATCGCTTCGCGACCCCAAAACGGTGAGTACGAAATGGGTCAAAATTGGCCAAAACTGTGAATGTTGACGAAGGACACGTAAACGCACCCCGGGGATTGTCAATCGTGGAAATCTGGGACCCTAAAACGGTGAGTAATATCCACGAAATGGACCAGAATCGTCCAAAATTGTGAGTGTTGTTGACCGACACGTAAACGCACCCCAGGGTTTGCCTCTCGTGGAAATCACTCCGGGACCCCAAAATTGATTAATAGTCCAAGAAACGGGCCAGAATCGGCCCAAACTGCGTTTGTTGATGACCGACACGTAAGCGCACCTTGGGGTTCAACAACTATGGAAATCGCTTCGGGGCCCAAAAACGGTGAGTAATAGTCCAAAAAACGGGTCAGAATTGATCAAAATTGTGAGTGTTGATGATGGACACGTAAACGCACCCCAGGGATCATCAATCGTGGAAACCGCTCTGGGACCCCAAAACGGTGAGTACGAAACGGGTCAGAATTGGCCAAGACTATGAGTGTTGACGACGGACACGTAAACGCACCCCAGGGATCGTCAATCATGAAAATCGCTCTTTGATCCCAAAATGGTGAGTAATAGTGCACGAAATGGATCTGAATCGATCAAAACTGCGAGTGTTGATGACCGACACGTAAGCGTGCCTTGGGATATAACAACTATGGAAATCGCTTGGGGACCCCAAAACGATGAGTAATGGTCCATGAAACGGGGCAGAATTGGCAAAAACTGTGAGTGTTGATGATGGAGACGTAAATGCACCCCGGGGATTGTCAATCGAAGAAAACGCTCTGGGACCCCTAAACGGTGAGTAATAGTGCATGAAACGGACCAGAATCGGCCAAAACTGCGAGTGTTGATAACCGACATGGAAGCGCACCTTCGGGTTCAAGTACTATGGAAATCGCTTCGGGACCCCAGAACGGTGAGTTCTACAAAATGGGTCAGAATTGGCCAAAATTGTGAGTGTTGATGATGGACATGTAAACGCACCCCGGGGATCATCAATCGTGGAAATTGCTCCAGGACCCCATAATCGTGAGTAATAGTCCATGAAACGGGCCAGAATCGGCCAAAACTGCGAGTGTTGATGACCGACACGTAAGCGCACCTTGGGGTTCAACAACTATGGAAATCGCTTCGGGGCCCCAAAACGGTGAGTAATAGTCCAAAAAACGGGTCAGAATTGATCAAAATTGTGAGTGTTGATGATGGACACGTAAACGCACCCCGGTTATAATCAATCGGCGAACTTCCACAACTACACTCTAATCGTGAGCAATACTCCACGAAACGGGCCAGAATCAGCCAAAATTGTGAGTGTTGAGGACCGACACGTATACGCACCCCTGGGTTCGTCAATCGTGGAAATCACTGCGGGACCCAAAGCTGAGTAATAGTCCAAGAAACGGGCCAGAATCGACCAAAACTGCGTTTGTTGAGGACCGACACGTAAGCGTGCCTTGGGATATAACAACTATGGAAATCGCTTGGGGACCCCAAAACGATGAGTAATGGTCCATGAAACGGGGCAGAATTGGCAAAAACTGTGAGTGTTGATGATGGAGACGTAAATGCACCCCGGGGATTGTCAATCGAAGAAAACGCTCTGGGACCCCTAAACGGTGAGTAATAGTGCATGAAACGGACCAGAATCGGCCAAAACTGCGAGTGTTGATAACCGACATGGAAGCGCACCTTCGGGTTCAAGTACTATGGAAATCGCTTCGGGACCCCAGAACGGTGAGTTCTACAAAATGGGTCAGAATTGGCCAAAATTGTGAGTGTTGATGATGGACATGTAAACGCACCCCGGGGATCATCAATCGTGGAAATTGCTCCAGGACCCCATAATCGTGAGTAATAGTCCATGAAACGGTCCAGAATCAGCCAAAATTGTGAGTGTTGAGGACCGACACGTATACGCACCCCTGGGTTCGTCAATCGTGGAAATCACTTCGGGACCCAAAGCTGAGTAATAGTCCAAGAAACGGGCCAGAATCGGCCCAAACTGCAAGTCTTCATAACCAACACGTAAGAACACCTTGGGGTTAGACAACCATGGAAATTGCTTTGGGACCCCAATACGGTGAGTAATAGTCCATGAAAGAGCCCAGGATCGGACAAACCTAGAATTATTGATGAATGATACATAAACGCACCCCGAGGTTCGTCAATCATGGAAATCGCTCACAGACCCCAAATCAGTGAGTAATAATCCTTGAAATGGGCCAGAATAGGCCAAAACTGCGATTGTTGATGACCGTCACGTAAGCGAAGCTTGTTCAACAACCATGGAAATGGCTTTGGGACCCCAAAACGGTGAGTAATAGTCCACGAAACAGGTCAGAATCGAGAAAAACTGCGACTGTTGATGACCGACACGTAAACGCTCCTCGGGGTTCATTAATCGTGGAAATCACTCCGGTACCCCAAAACAATGAGTAATAGTCCATGAAACAGGCCAGAATTGGACAAAACTATGAGTGTTGATGACCGACACGTAAACGCACCACAGGGTTCGTTAATCATGGAAATCACTCCGGGACCCCAAAACAGTAAGTAATAGTCCATGAAACGGACCAGAATCGGCCAAAACTATGAGTGTTGATGACCGACATATAAGCGCACCTTGGGGTTCAACAACTGTGGAAATCGCTTCGGGATCCCTAAACGGTGAGTATGAAATGGCTCAGAATTGTCCAAAACTGTGAGTGTTGACGACGGACACGTAAACGCACCCCGGTGATCATCAATTGAGGAAATCACTATGGGACACTAAAACGGTGAGTAATAGTGCATGAAATGGACAAGAATCGGATAAAATTGTGAGTGTTTTTGACCGACACGTAAACGCACCCCGGGTTTCGTCAATCGAGGAAATCACTCCGGGACCCCAAAACTGATTAATGGTCCAAGAAACGGGCCAGAATCGGCCGAAACTTCGATTGTTGATGACCGACACGTAAGCGCACCTTAGGGTTCAACAACTATGGAAATAGCTTCGGGACCCCAAAACGGTGAGTAATAGTCCACAAAACGTGTCAGAATTGGCCAAAACTGTGAGTGTTGATGATGGACACGTAAACGCACCCCAGGGATTGTCAATCGTGGAAACCGCTCTGGGACCCCAAAACGGCGAGTACGAAACGGGTCAGAATTGGCCAAAACTGTGAGTGTTGACGACGGACACGTAAACACATCCCGGGGATCGTCAATCGTGGAAATCGCTCTTTGATCCCAAAAGGGTGAGTATAGTGCGTGAAACAGATCAGAATCGATCAAAACTGCGAGTGTTGATGACCAACACGTAAGTGTGCCTTGGGATACAACAACTATGGAAATCGCTTCGGGGCCCCAAAACGGTGAGTAATAGTCCACCAAACGGGTCAGGATTGGCGAAAATTGTGAGTGTTGATGATGGACACGTAAACGGACCCCGGGGATTGTCAATCATGTAGACCGCTCAAGGACCCCTAAACAGTGAGTAATAGTCCATGAAACGGACCAGAATCGACCAAAACTGCGAGTGTTGATGACCGACACGTAAGCGCACCTCGGGGTTCAACTACTATGGAAATCGCTTCGGGACCCCAAAACGGTGAGTAATAGTCCACAAAATGGGTTAGAATCGGCCAAAACTGTGAGTGTTGACGAAGGACATGTAAACGCACCCTCGGAATCGTCAATCATAGAAATCGCTGAGGGACCCCATAATGGTGAGTAATAGTCCATGAAACAGGCCAGAATCGCCCAAAATTGTGAGTGTTGATGACCGACACGTATACGAACCCCGGGGTTCGTCAATCATGGAAATCACTTCGGGACACCAAACTGAGTAATAGTCCAAGAAACGGGCCAGAATCGGCCCAAACTGCGAGTCTTGATAACCAGCATGTAAGCACACATTGGGGTTAGACAACCATGGAAATTGCTTTGGGACCCCAATACGGCGAGTAATAATCCATGAAAGAGCCTAGAATCGGACAAACCTAGGATTATTGATGAACAATACATAAACGCACCCCGATGTTCGTCAATCATGGAAATCGCTCACGGACCCCAAATCAATGAGGAATAGTCCTTGAAATGGGCCTGTATCGGCCGAAACTGCGATTGCTGATGACCGACACATAAGCGCACCTTGGGGTTCAACAACCATGGAAATCGCTTTGGGACCCTAAAACAGCGAGTGTTGATGACAGACACATAAACGCACCCCGGGGTTCACTAATCGTGGAAATCACTCCGGGACCCAAAACAATGAGTAATAGTCCATGAAACGGGCCAGAATTGGCCAAAATTATGAGTGTTGATGACTGACACGTAAACGCACCCTGGGATTCGTTAATCGTGGAAATCACTCCTGGACCCCAAAACAGTGAGTAATAGTCCATGAAACGGACCAGAATCAGCCAAAACTGTGATTGTTGATGACCGACATGTAAGCGCACCTTGGGGTTCAACAACTATGAAAATCGCTTCGGGGCCCCAAAACGGTGAGTAATAGTCCACGAAACGGGTCAGGATTGGCGAAAATTGTGAGTGTTGATGATGGACACATAAACGGACCCCGTGAATTGTCAATCATGTAAACCGCTCTAGGACCCTAAACAGTGAGTAATAGTGCATGAAACGGACCAGAATCGGCCAAAACTGCGAGTGTTGATGACCGACACGTAAGCACACCTGGGGGTTGAACTACTATGGAAATCGCTTCGGGACCCCAAAACGGTGAGTAATAGTCCACAAAATGGGTTAGAATCGGCCAAAACTGTGAGTGTTGATGACGGACATGTAAACGCACCCTCGGAATCGTCAATCATAGAAATCGCTCAGGGACCCCATAATGGTGAGTAATAGTCCATGAAACAGGCCAGAATCGCCCAAAATTGTGAGTGTTGATTACCGACACGTATACGCACCCCGGGGTTCGTCAATCATGGAAATCACTTCGGGACACCAAACTGAGTAATAGTCCAAGAAACGGGCCAGAATCGGCCCAAACTGCGAGTCTTGATAACCAGCACGTAAGCACACATTGGGGTTAGACAACCATGGAAATTGCTTTGGGACCCCAATACGGCGAGTAATAATCCATGAAAGAGCCTAAATCGGACTAACCTAGGATTATTGATAAACAATACATAAACGCACCCCGATGTTCGTCAATCATGGAAGTCGCTCACGGACCTCAAATCAATGAGGAATAGTCCTTGAAATGGGCCTGAATCGGCCGAAACTGCGATTGCTGATGACCGACACATAAGCGCACCTTGGGGTTCAACAACCATGGAAATCGTTTTGGGACCCCAAAACGGCGAGTGTTGATGACCGACACGTAAACGCACGCCGGGGTTCACTAATCGTGGAAATCACTCCGGGACCCCAAAACAATGAGTAATAGTCCATGAAACGGGCCAGAATTGGCCAAAATTATGAGTGTTGATGACCGACATGTAAATGCACCCTGGGGTTCGTTAATCGTGGAAATCACTCCTGGACCCCAAAACAGTGAGTAATAGTCGATGAAACGGACCAGAATCAGCCAAAACTGTGATTGTTATTGACCGACATGTAAGCGCACCTTGGGGTTCAACAACTATGGAAATCGCTTCGGGACCCCATAACGGTGAGTACGAAACGGGTCAAAATTGGCCAAAACTGTGAGTGTTGACGACGGACACGTAAACGCACCCCGGGGATCGTCAATCGTGGAAATCTGGGACCCTAAAACGATGAGTAATAGTCCATGAAACGGGCCAGAATCGGCCAAAATTGTGAGTGTTGTTGACCGACACGTAAACGCACCCCGGGGTTCGCCAATCGTGGAAATCACTCCGGGACCCCAAAACTGACTAATAGTCCAAGAAACAGGCCAGAATCGGCCCAAAATGCGATTGTTGATGACCGACACATAAGCGCACCTTAGGGTTCAACAACTATGGAAATCACTTCGGGACCCCAAAATGGTTAGTAATAGTTCACAAAACGGTCAGAATTGGCCAAAAGTGTGAGTGTTGATGATGGGCACGTAAACGCACCCCGGGGATCGTCAATCCTGGAAACCGCTCTGGGACCCCAAAACGGTGAGTATGAAACGGGTCAGAATTGGCCAAAATTGTGAGTGTTGACGACAAACACGTAAACACACCCCGGGGATCGTCAATCGTGGAAATCGCTTTTTGATCCCAAAATGGTGAGTATAGTGCATGAAACAGATCAGAATCGATCAAAACTGCGAGTGTTGATGACCGACACGAAAACGTGCCTTGGGATACAACAACTATGGAAATCGCTTCGGGGGCCCAAAACAGTGAGTAATAGTCCACCAAACGGTCAGGATTGCCGAAAATGTGAATGTTGATGATGGACACGTAAACGCACCCCGGGGATTGTCAATCGTGGAAACCGCTCTAGGACCCCTAAACAGTGAGTAATAGTGCATGAAACGGACCAGAATCGGCCAAAATTCTGAGTGTTGATGACCGACACGTCAGCGCACCTTGGGGTTCAACTACTATGGAAATCGATTCGGGACCCCAAAACGGTGAGGAATAGTCCATTAAATGGGTCAGAATTAGCCAAAACTGTGAGTGTTGATGACGGAGATGTAAACGCATTCCGGGAATCGTCAATCCTGGAAATCGCTCAGGGACCCCATAACAGTGAGTAATAGTCCATGAAACGGGCCAGAATCGGCCAAAATTGTGAGTGTTGATGACCGACACGTATACGCACCCCAGTATTCGTCAATCGTGGAAATCACTTCGGGACCCCAAACTGAGTAAGATCCAAGAAACGGGCCAGAATCGGCCCAAACTGTGAGTGTTGACAACCAACATATAAGCACACCTTGGGGTTAGACAACCATGGAAATCGCTTTGAGACCCCAATACAGCAAGTAATAGTCCATGAAAGAGTGCAGAATCGTACAAACCTAGGATTGTTGATGAACGATATATAAATGCGCCCCGAGGTTCGTAAATCATGGAAATCGCTCACGGACCCCAAATAAGTGAGTAATAGTCCTTGAAATGGGCCAGAATCGGCAAAAACTGCAATTGTTGATGATCGACACTTAAGCGCACCTTGGGGTTCAACAAACATGGAAATTGCTTTGAGACCCCAACACAGTGAGTAATAGTCCATGAAACGGGTCAGAATCAAGAAAAACCGGGATTGTTGATGACCGACAGTAAACGCTCCCCGGAGTT
>LR880969.1:822826172-822841501 GCA_904067115.1 Aegilops sharonensis | reverse complement strand
TTCGTCAATCGTGGAAATCACTTCGGGACCCCAAACTGAGTAAGATCCAAGAAACGGGCCAGAATCGGCCCAAACTGTGAGTGTTGACAACCAACATATAAGCACACCTTGGGGTTAGACAACCATGGAAATCGCTTTGAGACCCCAATACAGCAAGTAATAGTCCATGAAAGAGTGCAGAATCGTACAAACCTAGGATTGTTGATGAACGATATATAAATGCGCCCCGAGGTTCGTAAATCATGGAAATCGCTCACGGACCCCAAATAAGTGAGTAATAGTCCTTGAAATGGGCCAGAATCGGCAAAAACTGCAATTGTTGATGATCGACACTTAAGCGCACCTTGGGGTTCAACAAACATGGAAATTGCTTTGAGACCCCAACACAGTGAGTAATAGTCCATGAAACGGGTCAGAATCAAGAAAAACCGGGATTGTTGATGACCGACAGTAAACGCTCCCCGGAGTTCATTAATCGTGAAAATCACTCCGAGACCTCAAAACAATGAGTAATAGTCCACGAAACGGGCCAGAATCAGCCCAAACTGCGAGTCTTCATAACCAACACGTAAGCACACCTTGGGGTTAGACAACCAAGGAAATTGCTTTGGGACCCCAATACGGCGAGTAATAGTCCATGAAAGAACCCAGAACCGGACAAACCTAGAATTATTGATGAATGATACATAAACGCACACCGAGGTTCGTTAATCATGGAAGTCGCTCACAGACCCCAAATCAGTGAGTAATAATCCTTGAAATGGGTCAGAATAGGCCAAAACTGCGATTGTTGATGACCGTCACGTAAGCGCAGCTTGTTCAACAACCATGGAAATCGCTTTGGGACCCCAAAACGGTGAGCAATAGTCCACGAAACAGGTCAGAATCGAGAAAAACTGCGAGTGTTGATGACCGACACGTAAACGCTCCATGGGGTTCATTAATCGTGGAAATCACTCCGGTACCGCAAAACAATGAGTAATAGTCCATGAAACGGGCCAGAATTGGCTAAAACTGTGAGTGTTGATGACCGACACGTAAATGCACCCTGGGTTCGTTAATCGTGGAAATCAGTCCGGGACCCCAAAATAGTGACTAATAGTCCATGAAACGGACCAGAATCGGCCAAAATTGTGATTGTTGATGACCGACATGTAAGCGCACCTTGGGGTTCAACTACTATGGAAATCGCTTCGCGACCCCAAAACGGTGAGTACGAAATGGGTCAAAATTGGCCAAAACTGTGAATGTTGACGAAGGACACGTAAACGCACCCCGGGGATTGTCAATCGTGGAAATCTGGGACCCTAAAACGGTGAGTAATATCCACGAAATGGACCAGAATCGTCCAAAATTGTGAGTGTTGTTGACCGACACGTAAACGCACCCCAGGGTTTGCCTCTCGTGGAAATCACTCCGGGACCCCAAAATTGATTAATAGTCCAAGAAACGGGCCAGAATCGGCCCAAACTGCGTTTGTTGATGACCGACACGTAAGCGCACCTTGGGGTTCAACAACTATGGAAATCGCTTCGGGGCCCAAAAACGGTGAGTAATAGTCCAAAAAACGGGTCAGAATTGATCAAAATTGTGAGTGTTGATGATGGACACGTAAACGCACCCCAGGGATCATCAATCGTGGAAACCGCTCTGGGACCCCAAAACGGTGAGTACGAAACGGGTCAGAATTGGCCAAGACTATGAGTGTTGACGACGGACACGTAAACGCACCCCAGGGATCGTCAATCATGAAAATCGCTCTTTGATCCCAAAATGGTGAGTAATAGTGCACGAAATGGATCTGAATCGATCAAAACTGCGAGTGTTGATGACCGACACGTAAGCGTGCCTTGGGATATAACAACTATGGAAATCGCTTGGGGACCCCAAAACGATGAGTAATGGTCCATGAAACGGGGCAGAATTGGCAAAAACTGTGAGTGTTGATGATGGAGACGTAAATGCACCCCGGGGATTGTCAATCGAAGAAAACGCTCTGGGACCCCTAAACGGTGAGTAATAGTGCATGAAACGGACCAGAATCGGCCAAAACTGCGAGTGTTGATAACCGACATGGAAGCGCACCTTCGGGTTCAAGTACTATGGAAATCGCTTCGGGACCCCAGAACGGTGAGTTCTACAAAATGGGTCAGAATTGGCCAAAATTGTGAGTGTTGATGATGGACATGTAAACGCACCCCGGGGATCATCAATCGTGGAAATTTCTCCAGGACCCCATAATCGTGAGTAATAGTCCATGAAACGGGCCAGAATCAGCCAAAATTGTGAGTGTTGAGGACCGACACGTATACGCACCCCTGGGTTCGTCAATCGTGGAAATCACTTCGGGACCCAAAGCTGAGTAATAGTCCAAGAAACGGGCCAGAATCGGCCCAAACTGCAAGTCTTCATAACCAACACGTAAGAACACCTTGGGGTTAGACAACCATGGAAATTGCTTTGGGACCCCAATACGGTGAGTAATAGTCCATGAAAGAGCCCAGGATCGGACAAACCTAGAATTATTGATGAATGATACATAAACGCACCCCGAGGTTCGTCAATCATGGAAATCGTTCACAGACCCCAAATCAGTGAGTAATAATCCTTGAAATGGGCCAGAATAGGCCAAAACTGCGATTGTTGATGACCGTCACGTAAGCGAAGCTTGTTCAACAACCATGGAAATGGCTTTGGGACCCCAAAACGGTGAGTAATAGTCCACGAAACAGGTCAGAATCGAGAAAAACTGCGACTGTTGATGACCGACACGTAAACGCTCCCCGGGGTTCATTAATCGTGGAAATCACTCCGGTACCCCAAAACAATGAGTAATAGTCCATGAAACAGGCCAGAATTGGACAAAACTATGAGTGTTGATGACCGACACGTAAACGCACCACAGGGTTCGTTAATCATGGAAATCACACCGGGACCCCAAAACAGTAAGTAATAGTCCATGAAACGGACCAGAATCGGCCAAAACTATGAGTGTTGATGACCGACATGTAAGCGCACCTTGGGGTTCAACAACTGTGAAAATCGCTTCGGGATCCCTAAACGGTGAGTATGAAATGGCTCAGAATTGTCCAAAACTGTGAGTGTTGACGACGGACACGTAAACGCACCCCGGTGATCGTCAATTGAGGAAATCACTATGGGACCCTAAAACGGTGAGTAATAGTGCATGAAATGGACAAGAATCGGCCAAAATTGTGAGTGTTTTTGACCGACACGTAAACGCACCCCGGGTTTCGTCAATCGAGGAAATCACTCCGGGACCCCAAAACTGATTAATGGTCCAAGAAACGGGCCAGAATCGGCCGAAACTGCGATTGTTGATGACCGACACGTAAGCGCACCTTAGGGTTCAACAACTATGGAAATCGCTTCGGGACCCCAAAACGGTGAGTAATAGTCCACAAAATGGGTCAGAATTGGCGAAAACTTTGAGTGTTGATGATGGACACGTAAACGCACCCTAGGGATTGTCAATCGTGGAAACCGCTCTGGGACCCCAAAACGGCGAGTACGAAACGGGTCAGAATTGGCCAAAACTGTGAGTGTTGACGACGGACACGTAAACACATCCCGGGGATCGTCAATCGTGGAAATCGCTCTTTGATCCCAAAATGGTGAGTATAGTGCATGAAACAGATCAGAATCGATCAAAACTGCGAGTGTTGATGACCAACACGTAAGTGTGCCTTGGGATACAACAACTATGGAAATCGCTTCGGGGCCCCAAAACGGTGAGTAATAGTCCACCAAACGGGTCAGGATTGGCGAAAATTGTGAGTGTTGATGATGGACACGTAAACGGACCCCGGGGATTGTCAATCATGTAAACCGCTCTAGGACCCCTAAACAGTTAGTAATAGTGCATGAAACGGACCAGAATCGGCCAAAACTGCGAATGTTGATGACCGACACGTAAGCACACCTTGGGGTTCAACTACTATAGAAATCGCTTCGGGACCCCAAAACGGTGAGTAATAGTCCAAAAATGGGTTAGAATCGGCCAAAACTGTGAGTGTTGGTGACGGACATGTAAACGCACCCTCGGAATCGTCAATCATAGAAATCGCTCAGGGACCCCATAATGGTGAGTAATAGTCCATGAAATAGGCCAGAATCGCCCAAAATTGTGAGTGTTGATGACCGACACGTATACGCACCCCGGGGTTCGTCAATCATAGAAATCACTTCGGGACACCAAACTGAGTAATAGTCCAAGAAACGGGCCAGAATCGGCCCAAACTGCGAGTCTTGATAACCAGCACGTAAGCACACATTGGGGTTAGACAACCATGGAAATTGCTTTGGGACCCCAATACGGTGAGTAATAGTCCATGAAACGGGCCAGAATCGGCCAAAACTGCGAGTGTTGATGACCGACACGTATACGCACCCCGGGGTTCGTCAATCATGAAAATCGCTCACGGACCCCAAATAAGTGAGTAATAGTCCATGAAACGGGCCAGAATCGGTCAAAACTATGAGTGTGGATGACCGACACATAAGCGCACGTTGGGGTTCAACAACTATGGAAATCGCTTCGGGGCCCCAAAACGGTGAGTAATAGTCCAAAAATGGGTTAGAATCGGCCAAAACTGTGAGTGTTGGTGACGGACATGTAAACGCACCCTCGGAATCGTCAATCATAGAAATCGCTCAGGGACCCCATAATGGTGAGTAATAGTCCATGAAATAGGCCAGAATCGCCCAAAATTGTGAGTGTTGATGACCGACACGTATACGCACCCCGGGGTTCGTCAATCATAGAAATCACTTCGGGACACCAAACTGAGTAATAGTCCAAGAAACGGGCCAGAATCGGCCCAAACTGCGAGTCTTGATAACCAGCACGTAAGCACACATTGGGGTTAGACAACCATGGAAATTGCTTTGGGACCCCAGTACGGCGAGTAATAATCCATGAAAGAGCTTAGAATCGGACAAACCTAAGATTATTGATGAACAATACATAAACGCACCCCGAGGTTCGTCAATCATGAAAATCGCTCACGGACCCCAAATAAGTGAGTAATAGTCCTTGAAATGGGCCAGAATCGGAAAAAACTGCAATTGTTGATGATCGACACTTAAGCGCACCTTGGAGTTCAACAAACATGGAAATTGCTTTGAGACCCCAACACAGTGAGTCCATGAAATGGGTTAGAATCAAGAAAAACCGGGATCGTTGATGATCGACAGTAAACGCTCCCTGGAGTTCATTAATCGTGAAAATCACTCCGGGACCCCAAAACAATGAGTAATAGTCCATGAAACGGGCCAGAATCAGCCCAAACTACGAGTCTTCATAACCAACAAGTAAGCACAATTTGGGGTTAGACAACCATGAAAATTGCTTTGGGACCCCAATACGGCGAATAATAGTCCATGAAAGAACCCAGAATCGGAAAACCTAGAATTATTGATGAATGATACATAAACGCACCCCGAGGTTCGTTAATCATGGAAGTCGCTCACAGACCCCAAATCAGTGAGTAATAACCCTTGAAATGGGCCAGAATAGGCCAAAACTGCGATTGTTGATGACCGTCACGTAAGCGCAGCTTGTTCAACAACCATGAAAATCGCTTTGGGACTCCAAAACGGTGAGTAATAGTCCACGAAACAGGTCAGAATCGAGAAAAACTGCGACTGTTGATGACCGACACGTAAACGCTCCCCGGGGTTCATTAATCGTGGAAATCACTCCGGTACCCCAAAACAATGAGTAATAGTCAATGAAACGGGCCAGAATTGGCCAAAACTGTGAGTGTTGATGACCGACACGTAAACGCACCACGGGGTTCGTTAATCGTGGAAATCACTCCGGGACCCCAAAACAGTAAGTAATAGTCCATGAAACGGACCAGAATCGGCCAAAACTATGAGTGTTGATGACCGACATGTAAGCGCACCTTGGGGTTCGACAACTATGGAAATCACTTCGGGATCCTTAAACGGTGAGTACGAAACGGGTCAGAATTGGCCAAAACTGTGAGTGTTGACGACGGACACGTAAAAGCCCCCCGGGGAACGTCAATTGAGGGAATCACTCTGGGACCCTAAAACGGTGAGTAATAGTGCATGAAACGGGCTAGAATCGGTCAAAATTGTGAGTGTTGTTGACCGACACGTAAACGCACCCCGGGGATCGTCAATTGAGGAAATCACTCCGGGACCCCAAAACTGATTAATATTCCAAGAAACGGGCCAGAATCGGCCCAAACTGCGATTGTTGATGACCGACACATAAGCGCACCTTAGGGTTCAACAACTATGGAAGTCGCTTCGGGACCCCAAAAACGATGAGCAATAGTCCACAAAACGGGTCAGAATTGGCCAAAACTGTGAGTGTTGATGATGGATACGTAAACGCATCCCGGGGATCGTCAATCGTGGAAACCGCTCTGGGACTCAAAACGGTGAGTACGAAACGGGTCAGAATTGGCCAAAACTGTGAGTGTTACGACGGACACGTAAACACACCCCGGGGTTCATCAATCGTGGAAATCACTCTTTGATCCCAAAATGGTGAGTATAGTGCATGAAACGAATCAGAATCGATCAAAACTGCGAGTGTTGATGACCGACACGTAAGCGCGCCTTGGGATACAACAACTATGGAAATCGCTTCGGGACCCCGAAACGGTGAGTAATTGTCCACGAAACGGTCAGGATTGGCCAAAACTGTGAGTGTTGATAATGGACACGTAAACGCACCCCGGGGATCGTCAATCGTGGAAACCGCTCAGGGACCCCTAAACAGTGAGTAATAGTGCATGAAACGGACCAGAATCGGCCAAAATTATGAGTGTTGATGACCGACACGTATACGCACCCCGGGGTTCGTCAATCGTGGAAATCACTTCGGGACCCCGAACTGAGTAATACTCCAAGAAACGGGCCAGAATCAGCCCAAACTGCGAGTCTTGACAACCAACACGTAAGCACACCTTGGGGTTAGACAACCATGGAAATCGCTTTGAGACCCCAATACAGCAAGTAATAGTCCATGAAAAAGCGCATAATCGGACAAACCTAGGTTATTGATGAACGATATATAAATGCGCCCCGAGGTTCGTAAATCATGGAAATCGCTTACGGACCCCAAATCAGTGAGTAATAGTCCCTGAAATGGGTCAAAATCGGTAAAACCTGCGATTGTTGATGATCGACACTTAAGCGCACTTTAGGGTTCAACAAACATGGAAATCGCTTTGAGACCACAACACAGTGAGTAATAGTCCACGAAACGGGTCAGAATCAAGAAAATAAGGGATTGTTGATGACCGACACGTAAACGCTCCCCGGAGTTCATTAATCGTGAAAATCACTTCGGGACCCCAAAACAATGAGTAATAGTCCATGAAACGGGCCAGAATCGGCCAAAACTATGAGTGTTGATGACTAACACGTAAACGTACTCGGGGTTTGTTAATCGTTGCAAAACAATCTTATATTTACTAATTGGAGGCACCATAAAAGACTCCACGTTAATCCACATCAACAAAATTAATTTAGCTATCAGATTTAAAATTTGATGGTCAAGATCTATTAAATGATGTTGCTTCCTTAAAAAAACACTACGTACGCGTATAGAAAGTTTAAGTTGACACGTTTAGAAAGGTGTCCCCACCACCCATCTCCAATTAAAAATAAAGTAAACACCACATACATAGATTGGAAGTTTAAGTTGACCCGTTTAGAAAGGTGTCCCCAACAACCATGTACTTCTTCTGAAAAATATTAATAACGTTGCTTCCCCCAAAAAAATAACACCACGTACATAGATAAGATCAAGCTGGATGCTGCTTCTTTTGAGAAAAAAACTACCATGTACGTATAGAGGATGAAGCTGATACGTACAAAATTAATTTAACCATCAAATTGAAAATGTGATGGTCAAGATTTATTAAAACATGTAGCTTCCTTTCAAAGAAATAAACAACTCGTACATATATTGAAATAAGATGACACGCTCAAAAAAGTTTAAGCTAAAACTTTCATAAAGGTGTCCCCAACACCCACGTCCAATTGCTCAGAAAATATTAAATAGCTTCTTTTAAAAAAAACACTACGTACATTCATAGGATCAAGCTGGACATTGCTTCTTTTGAAAAAAACCACCACGTCCATAAATAGGGTGAAGCTGACACGTACAAAATAGTGTCCCCAACACCTACGTCCAAATTTTAAACAAATAGAAATATTGTGTGTGCCTTCTTCCCTTAAAAGGGCAAGCAATGATATGTCCAAATATTGTCCAAATGAGAAGTCCTCAGATCCCACGCTCATGTGCCAATCCGAAAAAAACAAATCCACACACGTACAAGAGATGGACCTCAAACCTCACTTTCTCGGAAAACGAGAGTCTTCCTGATTTTGAAAAAAGAAAATTTTACCTTCGAGTAGAGGAAGGCCAGACATGTTGCCAATGTTATCGAGTTCCTCTATGTATTCTCGAAGCTGTAATAACAGATAAGGTGCGAGCGTTAACACCACACCTAGATGAGCCCACTGGCGATGTCCATGGCCAGTCTTGGGGAGGCTGAGTGGGTACTTGCCATCTGAGATGTCGAGGATGAAGGCTCCAAAACAGTTAGTCTCCGTGCTACCCATCTATCGGCCGAAGAGCTATGTTTGCCCCAGAGCTCATTGACCATGAACTTCCAATCTTGGGATTCGGCCAGATGATCGCTGAGGAGACATGTGCCGAAGCCAAAGGAAGATGGAGAAGAAGTGAAGACGTCATTACAACAATGACTGCAACAACCATGCATGTGCATTTTCCTCTCCTACGAAAGCAACGCAGCTCCAGGGTGGCCCTCACATCCTGTTCCATCTTCCAATGGTGCCATGCATCCTACCTACTACTATAAAGCACTTTGTTTATCAGGTTAGCCCTCACGTTCAGTTAATGTATTAAAGCAATTTATTTACCAGCTACACACACTAGAGATTTCTATATTTATTTCTTCTTATGTTGCATAGTTGTCATAAAAGAAATCTTACATCTTTTTCAGTATTGTGATTTTATTGTATATGTTAGTCTAAAAATATAATGGTCCGTTGATATAAATCCTAAAATTACAAGTGGCAATTCAGAGGTGTGTTCATAGCCATGATTTTTTAGTCTAAAGCAACTATGTATGATTGCTATTCGTTGCAGAGAGAGTGTACGAGATACATTAGTATATGTGTACAACAACAGAAACACTTTTGAGATATGTCAACGGTCGAGTTGATCTGAATGATTTTGTCACAATTAAGGAATTTAAGTGTTATTAAAGTTGTTTATTTCTTAAGTTATTCGGATAGGGCACTAAAATTTGCGCTGCACAAATCTCTCTGCAGTTGCATTTGTCAATGATCGTGGCATCGCTTATTTCAGAAACTTAATAGATAGTTAAAAAATACTTTAAGCTACGAGGGACATGACTATCGCCAATATTGTCTAATATCTTCATATTATGTTTTTTATTCCAAATTGTTTGTTCTTTTTATAAATAATAACATATGAATTAAATGAACACAAAGATAACCTGAAACCATATAAACAATCAATTTCACCATACATACTCTAAAGTATGGAGAAGTAATGTTTTAAATATAGAGAATAATACTGAAAAGTAGTTCCTAGCCCGTGCAGGTGCACGGGTTGAGGACTAGTAANAGAGCTCATTGACCATGAACTTCCAATCTTGGGATTCGGCCAGATGATCGCTGAGGAGACATGTGCCGAAGCCAAAGGAAGATGGAGAAGAAGTGAAGACGTCATTACAACAATGACTGCAACAACCATGCATGTGCATTTTCCTCTCCTACGAAAGCAACGCAGCTCCAGGGTGGCCCTCACATCCTGTTCCATCTTCCAATGGTGCCATGCATCCTACCTACTACAATAAAGCACTTTGTTTATCAGGTTAGCCCTCACGTTCAGTTAATGTATTAAAGCAATTTATTTACCAGCTAAACACACTAGAGATTTCTATATTTATTTCTTATTATGTTGCATAGTTGTCATAAAAGAAATCTTACATCTTTTTCAGTATTGTGATTTTATTGTATATGTTAGTCCAAAAATATAATGGTCCGTTGATATAAATCCTAAAATTACAAGTGGCAATTCAGAGGTGTGTTCATAGCCATGATTTTTTAGTCTAAAGCAACTATGTATGATTGCTATTCGTTGCAGAGAGAGTGTACGAGATACATTAGTATATGTGTACAACAACAGAAACACTTTTGAGATATGTCAACGGTCGAGTTGATCTGAATGATTTTGTCACAATTAAGGAATTTAAGTGTTATTAAAGTTGTTTATTTCTTAAGTTATTCGGATAGGGCACTAAAATTTGCGCTGCACAAATCTCTCTGCAGTTGCATTTGTCAATGATCGTGGCATCGCTTATTTCAGAAACTTAATAGATAGTTAAAAAATACTTTAAGCTACGAGGGACATGACTATCGCCAATATTGTCTAATATCTTCATATTATGTTTTTTTATTCCAAATTGTTTGTTCTTTTTATAAATAATAACATATGAATTAAATGAACACAAAGATAACCTGAAACCATATAAACAATCAATTTCACCATACATACTCTAAAGTATGGAGAAGTAATGTTTTAAATATAGAGAATAATACTGAAAAGTAGTTCCTAGCCCGTGCAGGTGCACGGGTTGAGGACTAGTAAGTAATAGTCCACGAAATGGACCAGAATCGGCCAAACTGTGAGTGTTGACGACTGACACGTAAGCGCACCTTAGGGTTCAACAACTATGGAAATCGCTTCGGGACCCCAAAATGGTGAGTACGAAATGGGTCAAAATTGGCCAAATTTGTGAGTGTTGACGACAGACACGTAAACGTAACCCGGGGATCGTCAATCGTGGAAATCGCTCTGTGACACGAAAACGGTGAGTAATAATGCATGAAATGGACCAGTATCGGCCAAAATTGTGAGTGTTGTTGACCGACACGTAAACGCACCCCGGGGTTCGTCAATCATGGAAATCACTTCGGGATTCCAAAATTGATTAATAGTCCAAGAAATGGGCCAGAATCGTCCCAAACTGCGATTGTTGATGACCGACACATAAGCGCATCTCTGGATCCCAAAACGGCGAGTAATAGTCCACAAAATGGGTCAGATATGTCCAAAACTATTTGTGTTGATGATGGACACGTAAACGCATACAAAGGATCGTCAATCGTGGAAACCGCTCTGGGACCCCGGGGACACGTAAACGCACCCCGGGGAACGCCAACCATGGAAATCGCTCTGGGATCCCAAAACGGTGAGTAATAGTGCATGAAACGGATCAAAATCGATCAAATTGCATAAACGAGGGTGCCTGCCCCTCCCCGTGCTCCCTCCGCCTGGTCCGGCCGAATCCCGAGCCGGGGCTGCTCCCCGTGAAGCCGGAGCACGCGGACATGTTGGCCCGAGACGACGAGGCCGTCCTCACGTGGGCGAGGGAGGACTACGTCCGCGAGGAAGTGCTCCGCCAGCACCGGGCGTACGCGGAGCTCCAGGCCCGGCGCCGCGGACGCGAAGAGGGTGGCGTTATCGTCCTCGACAGCGACAAGGAGAACGAGGCCGGCCCGTCCAACCCCCCACCGCGCGTCGGCGACCCTGGCTAGGGGTGCAGTAGGGACGGTGGCGGCTCCGGCGGGGCGCGCGACGACGACGATGATGACGACGACGGCGGCGGCGACTACACCCGTTTCTACAGGCTTCTTGGCGGGTAGATGGTGGGCGGTGGCCGCGGAGTAGCCGGGATAGGCGTAGTTTGGCGTAGTTGTACGCGTAGTTTGCATGTTTATCTGCTTTTATTCAAATTTCAATGAAGTATCGCCGAGTTTGTGCCAGATCACCGAGTTTGTACAAATTTGGATGAAATACCGCCGAATTCGCGCGATTTTGGCGGCGTCCTAGGGGCGTCGACTGGGACCGCAGACGCCCTCACACACCAAGCAAGCGCCGGTTCGGCCCGAGACGGCTCTTTTTCGGCGTCCTAGGGTGCCGAACGGCTGGAGATGCTCTTAGCCGGCTAGCTAGATGGGACAAAATGGGTGGATGGATCCCAACTGCCCATCGATAATCAACTTCCTTCCTTGATCAAAACAAAGATCACATGACATGACAACTAGTCCGTCCAAATCAATACAGTGCTTTATTAGGGGGTTAGTTACTTACAGGAATCTTGAAGCAGCGTGGAACGTAGCACCTCCAAACGACTAGACTAAACAAACAATCTGACAAGGTAGTTCAACCTTGGATGCGCTACCAGCTCCTCTAGTCACCAGCGAGTCGGATACACCCATGACAGTCAGCCTAGATCCACCGTCTCAAATCTCCAATCCGGGTCTTTGAGCTGGGGGCCTGGGGCGTCCTACAAACCAATTCATCGATTTCGCTCCCCTTCAAGCCGATCGGTCGGTATGTTGGACTACTTCACCCTAAATGTTTTTCTGCAGTTAATTGTTGTAGTGTTCAAGAAAGCGTTTTTAAGCGATGGCCAAAATTTTGAGTGTTGATGACCGACACGTAAATGCACCCTGGGTTCGTTAATCGTGAAAATCAGTCCGGGACCCCAAAACAGTGACTAATAGTCCATGAAACGAACCAGAATAGGCCAAAATTATGATTGTTGATGACCAAGATGTAAGCGCACCTTGGGGTTCAACTACTATGGAAATCGCTTCGCGACCCCAAAACGGTGAGTACGAAAAGGGTCAAAATTGGCCAAAACTGTGAGTGTTGACGAAGGACACGTAAACGCACCCCGGGTATCGTCAATCGTGGAAATCTGGGACCCTAAAACGGTGAGTAATATCCACGAAATGGACCGGAATCGTCCAAAATTGTGAGTGTTGTTGACCGACACGTAAACGCACCCCAGGGTTTGCCTCTCGTGGAAATCACTCCCAGACCCCAAAATTGATTAATAGTCCAAGAAACGGGCCAGAATCGGTCCAAACTGCGTTTGTTGATGACCGACACGTAAGCGCACCTTGGGGTTCAACAACTATGGAAATCGCTTCGAGGCCCCAAAACGGTGAGTAATAGTCCAAAAAACGGGTCAGAATTGATAACTGACATGGAAGCGCACCTTCGGGTTCAACTACTATGGAAATCGCTTCGGGACCCCAGAAAGGTGAGTTCTACAAAATGGGTCAGAATTGGCCAATTGTGAGTTTTGATGATGGACATGTAAACGCACCACGGGGATCGTCAATCGTGGAAATTGCTCCAGGACCCCATAACCGTGAGTAATAGTCCATGAAACGGGCCAGAATCAACCAAAATTGTGAGTGTTGAGGACCGACAAGTATACGCACCAATGGGTTCGTCAATCGTGGAAATCACTTCGGGACCCAAAGCTGAGTAATAGTCCAAGAAGCGGGCCAGAATCGGCCCAAACTGCAAGTCTTCATAACCAACACGTAAGCACACCTTGGGGTTAGCCAACCATGGAAATTGCTTTGGGACCCCAATACGATGAGTAATAGTCAATGAAAGAGCCCAGGATCGGACAAACCTAGAATTATTGATGAATGATACATAAACGCACCCCTAGGTTCGTCAATCATTGAAATCGCTCACAGACCCCAAATCAGTGAGTAATAATCCTTGAAATGGGCCAGAATAGGCCAAAACTGCGATTGTTGATGACCGTCACGTAAGCGAAGCTTGTTCAACAACCATGGAAATCGCTTTGGGACCACAAAACGGTGAGTAATAGTCCACGAAACAGGTCAGAATCGAGAAAAAATGGGTTTATTGATGACCGACACGTAAACGCTCCCCGGGGTTCATTAATCGTGGAAATCACTCCGGTACCCCAAAACAATGAGTAATAGTCCATGAAACAGGCCAGAATTGGACAAAACTGTGAGTGTTGACGACCAACACGTAAACGCACCACAGGATTCATTAATCATGGAAATCACTCCGGGACCCCAAAACAGTAAGTATAGTCCATGAAACGGACCAGAATCGGCCAAAATTATGAGTGTTAATGACCGACATGTAAGCGCACCTTGGGGTTCAAAAACTATGGAAATCGCTTCGGGATCCCTAAACGGTGAGTACGAAATGGCTCAGAATTAGCCAAAACTGTGAGTGTTGACAACGAACACGTAAACGCACCCCGGTGATCGTCAATTGAGGAAATCACTCTGGGCCCTAAAACGGTGAGTAATAGTGCATGAAATGGACAAGAATCGGCCAAAATTGTGAGTGTTTTTGACCGACACGTAAACGCACCCCGGGTTTCGTCAATCGTGGAAATCACTCCGGGACCCCAAAACTGATTAATGGTCCAAGAAACGGGCCAGAATCGGCCGAAACTGCGATTGTTGATGACCGACACGTAAGCCCACCTTAGGGTTCAACAACTATGGAAATTGCTTCGGTACCCCAAAACGGTGAGTAATAGTCCACAAAACGGGTCAGAATTGCCCAAAACTGTGAGTGTTGATGATGGACACGTAAACGCACCCCAGGGATTGTCAATCGTGGAAACCGCTCTGGGACCCCAAAATGGTGGGTACGAAACGGGTCAGAATTGGACAAAACTGTGAGTGTTGACGACGGACACGTAAACACATCCCGGGGATCGTCAATAGAGGAAATCGCTCGTTGATCCCAAAATGGTGAGTATATTGCATGAAACGGATCAGAATCGATCAAAACTGCGAGTGTTGATGACCAACACGTAAGCGTGCCTTGGGATACAACAACTATGGAAATCGCTTCGGGGCCCTAAAACGGTGAGTAATAGTCCACTAAACGGGTCAGGATTGGCGAAAATTGTGAGTGTTGATGATGGACATGTAAACGCACCCTGGGGATTGTCAATCATGTAAACCGCTCTAGGACCCCTAAACAGTGAGTAATAGTGCATGAAACGGACCAGAATCGGCCAAAACTGCGAGTGTTGATGACCGACACGTAAGCACACCTTGGGGTTCAACTACTATAGAAATCGCTTCGGGACCCCAAAACGGTGAGTAATAGTCCAAAAATGGGTTAGAATCGGCCAAAACTGTGAGTGTTGGTGACGGACATGTAAACGCACCCTCGGAATCGTCAATCATAGAAATCGCTCAGGGACCCCATAATGGTGAGTAATAGTCCATGAAATAGGCCAGAATCGCCCAAAATTGTGAGTGTTGATGACCGACACGTATACGCACCCCGGGGTTCGTCAATCATGGAAATCACTTCGGGACACCAAACTGAGTAATAGTCCAAGAAACGGGCCAGAATCGGCCCAAACTGCGAGTCTTGATAACCAGCA
>LR880969.1:822808318-822826018 GCA_904067115.1 Aegilops sharonensis | reverse complement strand
CAGAATCGATCAAAACTGCGAGTGTTGATGACCAACACGTAAGCGTGCCTTGGGATACAACAACTATGGAAATCGCTTCGGGGCCCTAAAACGGTGAGTAATAGTCCACGAAACGGGTCAGGATTGGCGAAAATTGTGAGTGTTGATGATGGACACGTAAACGCACCCTGGGGATTGTCAATCATGTAAACCGCTCTAGGACCCCTAAACAGTGAGTAATAGTGCATGAAACGGACCAGAATCGGCCAAAACTGCGAGTGTTGATGACCGACACGTAAGCACACCTTGGGGTTCAACTACTATAGAAATCGCTTCGGGACCCCAAAACGGTGAGTAATAGTCCAAAAATGGGTTAGAATCGGCCAAAACTGTGAGTGTTGGTGACGGACATGTAAACGCACCCTCGGAATCGTCAATCATAGAAATCGCTCAGGGACCCCATAATGGTGAGTAATAGTCCATGAAATAGGCCAGAATCGCCCAAAATTGTGAGTGTTGATGACCGACACGTATACGCACCCCGGGGTTCGTCAATCATAGAAATCACTTCGGGACACCAAACTGAGTAATAGTCCAAGAAACGGGCCAGAATCGGCCCAAACTGCGAGTCTTGATAACCAGCACGTAAGCACACATTGGGGTTAGACAACCATGGAAATTGCTTTGGGACCCCAATACGGCGAGTAATAATCCATGAAAGAGCCTAGAATCGGACAAACCTAGGATTATTGATGAACAATACATAAACGCACCCCGATGTTCGTCAATCATGGAAATCGCTCACGGACCTCAAATCAATGAGGAATAGTCCTTGAAATGGGCCTGAATCGGCCGAAACTGCGATTGCTGATGACCGACACATAAGCGCACCTTGGGGTTCAACAACCATGGAAATCGCTTTGGGACCCCAAAACGGCGAGTGTTGATAACCGACACGTAAACACACGCCGGGGTTCACTAATCGTGGAAATCACTCCGGGACCCCAAAACAATGAGTAATAGTCCATGAAACGGGCCAGAATTGGCCAAAATTATGAGTGTTGATGACCGACACGTAAACGCACCCTGGGGTTCGTTAATCGTGGAAATCACTCCTGGACCCCAAAACAGTGAGTAATGGTCCATGAAACGGACCAGAATCAGCCAAAACTGTGATTTTTGATGACCGACATGTAAGCGCACCTTGGGGTTCAACAACTATGGAAATCGCTTCGGGACCCCAAAACGGTGAGTACGAAACGGGTCAAAATTGGCCAAAACTGTGGGTGTTGACGACGGACACGTAAACGCACCCCGGGGATCGTCAATCGTGGAAATCTGGGACCCTAAAACGATGAGTAATAGTCCATGAAACGGGCCAGAATCGGCCAAAATTGTGAGTGTTGTTGACCGACACGTAAACGCACCCCGGGGTTCGCCAATCGTGGAAATCACTCCGGGACCCCAAAACTGACTAATAGTCCAAGAAACAGACCAGAATCGGCCCAAAATGCGATTGTTGATGACCGACACATAAGCGCACCTTAGGGTTCAACAACTATGGAAATCACTTCGGGACCCCAAAATGGTTAGTAATAGTCCACAAAACGGTCAGAATTGGCCAAAAGTGTGAGTGTTGATGATGGGCACGTAAACGCACCCCGGGGATCGTCAATCCTGGAAACCGCTCTGGGACCCCAAAACGGTGAGTATGAAACGGGTCAGAATTGGCCAAAACTGTGAGTGTTGACGACAGACACGTAAACACACCCCGGGGATCGTCAATCGTGGAAATCGCTTTTTGATCCCAAAATGGTGAGTATAGTGCATGAAACAGATCAGAGTCGATCAAAACTGCGAGTGTTGATGACAGACACGAAAACGTGCCTTGGGATACAACAACTATGGAAATCGCTTCGGGAGCCCAAAACAGTGAGTAATAGTCCACTAAACGGTCAGGATTGGCGAAAATGTGAGTGTTGATGATGGACACGTAAACGCACCCCGGGGATTGTCAATCGTGGAAACCGCTCTAGGACCCCTAAACAGTGAGTAATAGTGCATTAAACGGACCAGAATCGGCCAAAACTGTGAGTGTTGATGACCGACACGTCAGCGCACCTTGGGGTTCAACTACTATGGAAATCGATTCGGGACCCCAAAACGGTGAGGAATAGTCCATTAAATGGGTCAGAATTGGCCAAAACTGTGAGTGTTGATGACGGAGATGTAAACGCATTCCGGGAATCGTCAATCCTGGAAATCGCTCAGGGACCCCATAACAGTGAGTAATAGTCCATGAAACGGGCCAGAATCGGCCAAAATCGTGAGTGTTGATGACCGACATGTATACGCACCCCGGGGTTCGTCAATCGTGGAAATCACTTCGGGACCCCAAACTGAGTAAGATCCAAGAAACGGGCCAGAATCGGCCCAAACTGTGAGTGTTGACAACCAACATATAAGCACACCTTGGGGTTAGACAACCATGGAAATCGCTTTGAGATCCCAATACAGCAAGTAATAGTCCATGAAAGAGTACAAAATCGTACAAACCTAGGATTGTTGATGATCGACACTTAAGCGCACATTGGGGTTCAACAAACATGGAAATTGCTTTGAGACCCCAACACAGTGAGTAATAGTCCATGAAACGGGTCAGAATCAAGAAAAACCGGGATTGTTAATGACCGACAGTAAACGCTCCCCGGAGTTCATTAATCGTGAAAATCACTCCGAGACCCCAAAACAATGAGTAATAGTCCACGAAACGGGCCAGAATCAGCCCAAACTGCGAGTCTTGATAACCAACACGTAAGCACACATTGGGGTTAGACAACCATGGAAATTGCTTTGGGACCCCAATACGGCGAGTAATAATCCATGAAAGAGCCTAGAATCGGACAAACCTAGGATTATTGATGAACAATACATAAACGCACCCCGAGGTTCGTCAATCATGGAAATCGCTCACGGACCCCAAATAAGTGAGTAATAGTCCTTGAAATGGGCCAGAATCGGAAAAAACTGCAATTGTTGATGATCGACACTTAAGCGCATCTTGGAGTTCAACAAACATGGAAATTGCTTTGAGACCCCAACACAGTGAGTCCATGAAACGGGTCAGAATCAAGAAAAAACCGGATCGTTGATGATCGACAGTAAACGCTCCCCGGAGTTCATTAATCGTGAAAATCACTCCGGGACCCCAAAACAATGAGTAATAGTCCATGAAACGGGCCAGAATCAGCCCAAACTGCGAGTCTTCATAACCAACACGTAAGCACACCTTGGGGTTAGACAACCATGAAAATTGCTTTGGGACCCCAATACGGCGAATAATAGTCCATGAAAGAACCCAGAATCGGACAAACCTAGAATTATTGATGAATGATACATAAACGCACCCCGAGGTTCGTTAATCCTGGAAGTCGCTCACAGACCCCAAATCAATGAGTAATAACCCTTGAAATGGGCCAGAATATGTCAAAACTGCGATTGTTGATGACCGTCACGTAAGCGCAGCTTGTTCAATAACCATGAAAATCGCTTTGGGACCCCAAAACGGTGAGTAATAGTCCACGAAACAGGTCAGAATCGAGAAAAACTGCGACTGTTGATGACCGACACGTAAACGCTCCCCGGGGTTCATTAATCGTGGAAATCACTCCGGTACCCCAAAACAATGAGTAATAGTCAATGAAACGGGCCAGAATTGGCCAAAACTGTGAGTGTTGATGACCGACACGTAAACGCACCACGGGGTTCGTTAATCGTGGCAATCACTCCGGGACCCCAAAACAGTAAGTAATAGTCCATGAAACGGACCAGAATCGGCCAAAACTATGAGTGTTGATGACCGACATGTAAGCGCACCTTGGGGTTCGACAACTATGGAAATCGCTTCGGGATCCTTAAACGGTGAGTACGAAACGGGTCAGAATTGGCCAAAACTGTGAGTGTTGACAACGGACACGTAAAAGCCCCCCGGGGATCGTCAATTGAGGAAATCACTCTGGGACCCTAAAACGGTGAGTTATAGTGCATGAAACGGGCCAGAATCGGCCAAAATTGTGAGTGTTGTTGACCGACACGTAAACGCACCCCGGGGATCGTCAATTGAGGAAATCACTCCGGGACCCCAAAACTGATTAATAGTAGAAGAAACGGGCCAGAATCGGCCCAAACTGCGATTGTTGATGACCGACACATAAGCGCACCTTAAGGTTCAACAACTATGGAAGTCGCTTCGGGACCCCAAAACGGTGAGCAATAGTCCACAAAACGGGTCAGAATTGGCCAAAACTGTGAGTGTTGATGATGGATACGTAAACGCATCCCGGGGATCGTCAATCGTGGAAACCGCTCTGGGACTCCAAACGGTGAGTACGAAACGGGTCAGAATTGGCCAAAACTGTGAGTGTTACGACGGACACGTAAACACACCCCGGGGTTCATCAATCGTGGAAATCGCTCCTTGATCCCAAAATGGTGAGTATAGTGCATGAAACGAATCAGAATCGATCAAAACTGCGAGTGTTGATGACCGACACGTAAGCGTGCCTTGGGATACAACAACTATGGAAATCGCTTCGGGACCCTGAAACGGTGAGTAACTATCCACCGAAACGGTCAGGATTGGCCAAAACTGTGAGTGTTGATGATGGACACGTAAACGCACCCCGGGGATCGTCAATCGTGGGAACCGCTCAGGGACCCCTAAACAGTGAGTAATAGTGCATGAAACGGACCAGAATCGGCCAAAATTATGAGTGTTGATGACCGACACGTATACGCACCCCGAGGTTCGTCAATCGTGGAAATCACTTCGGGACCCCGAACTGAGTAATAGTCCAAGAAACGGGCCAGAATCAGCCCAAACTGCGAGTCTTGACAACCAACACGTAAGCACACCTTGGGGTTAGACAACCATGGAAATCGCTTTGAGACCCCAATACAGCAAGTAATAGTCCATGAAAGAGCGCAGAATCGGACAAACCTAGGTTATTGATGAACGATATATAAATGCGCCCCGAGGTTCGTAAATCATGGAAATCGCTTATGGACCCCAAATCAGTGAGTAATAGTCCCTGAAATGGGCCAAAATCGGTAAAAACTGCGTTTGTTGATAATCGACACTTAAGCGCACTTTAGGGTTCAACAAACATGGAAATCGCTTTGAGACCCCAGCACAGTGAGTAATAGTCCACGAAACGGGTTAGAATCAAGAAAAACTGGGATTGTCGATGACCGACACGTAAACGCTCCCCGGAGTTCATTAATCGTGAAAATCACTCCGGGACCCCAAAACAATAAGTAATAGTCCACGAAACGGGCCAGAATCGGCCAAAACTATGAGTGTTGATGACTGACACGTAAACGTACTCGGGGTTTGTTAATCGTTGCAAAACAATCTTATATTTACTAATTGGAGGCACCATAAAAGACTCCACGTTAATCCACATCAACAAAATTAATTTAGCTATCAGATTTAAAATTTGATGGTCAAGATCTATTAAATGATGTTGCTTCCTTAAAAAAACACTATGTACGCATATGGAAAGTTTAAGTTGACACGTTTCGAAAGGTGTCCCCACCACCCATCTCCAATTAAAAATAAAGTAAACACCACATACATAGATTGGAAGTTTAAGTTGACCCGTTTAGAAAGGTGTCCCCAACAACCATGTACTTCTTCTGAAAAATATTAATAACGCTGCTTCCCCCAAAAAAATAACACCACGTACATAGATAAGATCAAGCTGGATGCTGCTTCTTTTGAGAAAAAAACTACCATGTACGTATAGAGGATGTAGCTGATATGTACAAAATTAATTTAACCATCAAATTTAAAATGTGATGGTCAAGATTTATTAAAACATGTAGCTTCCTTTAAAAGAAATAAACAACTCGTACATATATTGAAATAAGATGACACGCTCAAAAAAGTTTAAGCTAAAACTTTCATAAAGGTGTCCCCAACACCCACGTCCAATTGCTCAGAAAATATTAAATAGCTTCTTTAAAAAAAACACTACGTACATTCATAGGATCAAGCTGGACATTGCTTCTTTTGAAAAAAACACCACGTCCATAAATAGGGTGAAGCTGACACGTACAAAAAAGTGTCCCCAACACCTACGTCCAAATTTTAAACAAATAGAAATATTGTGTGTGCCTTCTTCCCTTAAAAGGGCAAGCAATGACATGTCCAAATATTGTCCAAATGAGAAGTCCTCAGATCCCACGCTCATGTGCCAATCCGAAAAATACAAATCCACACACGTACAAGAGATGGACCTCAAACCTCACTTTCTCGGAAAAGGAGAGTCTTCCTGATTTTGAAAAAAGAAAATTTTACCTTCGAGTAGAGGAAGGCCAGACATGTTGCCAATGTTATCGAATTCCTCTATGTATTCTCGAAGCTGTAATAACAGATAAGGTGCGAGCGTTAACACCACACCTAGATGAGCCCACTGGCGATGTCCATGGCCAGTCTTGGGGAGGCTGAGTGGGTACTTGCCATCTGAGATGTCGATGATGAAGGCTCCAAAACAGTTAGTCTCCGTGCTACCCATCTATCGGCCGAAGAGCTATGTTTACCCTAGAGCTCATTGACCATGAACTTCCAATCTTGGGATTCGGCCAGATGATCGCTGAGGAGACATGTGCCGAAGCCAAAGGAAGATGGAGAAGAAGTGAAGACGACATTACAACAATGACTGCAACAACCATGCATGTGCATTTTCCTCTCCTACGAAAGCAACGCAGCTCCAGGGTGGCCCTCACATCCTGTTCCATCTTCCAATGGTGCCATGCATCCTACCTACTACAATAAAGCACTTTGTTTATCAGGTTAGCCCTCACGTTCAGTTAATGTATTAAAGCAATTTATTTACCAGCTAAACACACTAGAGATTTCTATATTTATTTCTTATTATGTTGCATAGTTGTCATAAAAGAAATCTTACATCTTTTTCAGTATTGTGATTTTATTGTATATGTTAGTCCAAAAATATAATGGTCCGTTGATATAAATCCTAAAATTACAAGTGGCAATTCAGAGGTGTGTTCATAGCCATGATTTTTTAGTCTAAAGCAACTATGTATGATTGCTATTCGTTGCAGAGAGAGTGTACGAGATACATTAGTATATGTGTACAACAACAGAAACACTTTTGAGATATGTCAACGGTCGAGTTGATCTGAATGATTTTGTCACAATTAAGGAATNTCCATCTTCCAATGGTGCCATGCATCCTACCTACTACAATAAAGCACTTTGTTTATCAGGTTAGCCCTCACGTTCAGTTAATGTATTAAAGCAATTTATTTACCAGCTAAACACACTAGAGATTTCTATATTTATTTCTTATTATGTTGCATAGTTGTCATAAAAGAAATCTTACATCTTTTTCAGTATTGTGATTTTATTGTATATGTTAGTCCAAAAATATAATGGTCCGTTGATATAAATCCTAAAATTACAAGTGGCAATTCAGAGGTGTGTTCATAGCCATGATTTTTTAGTCTAAAGCAACTATGTATGATTGCTATTCGTTGCAGAGAGAGTGTACGAGATACATTAGTATATGTGTACAACAACAGAAACACTTTTGAGATATGTCAACGGTCGAGTTGATCTGAATGATTTTGTCACAATTAAGGAATTTAAGTGTTATTAAAGTTGTTTATTTCTTAAGTTATTCGGATAGGGCACTAAAATTTGCGCTGCACAAATCTCTCTGCAGTTGCATTTGTCAATGATCGTGGCATCGCTTATTTCAGAAACTTAATAGATAGTTAAAAAATACTTTAAGCTACGAGGGACATGACTATCGCCAATATTGTCTAATATCTTCATATTATGTTTTTTATTCCAAATTGTTTGTTCTTTTTATAAATAATAACATATGAATTAAATGAACACAAAGATAACCTGAAACCATATAAACAATCAATTTCACCATACATACTCTAAAGTATGGAGAAGTAATGTTTTAAATATAGAGAATAATACTGAAAAGTAGTTCCTAGCCCGTGCAGGTGCACGGGTTGAGGACTAGTAAGTAATAGTCCACGAAATGGACCAGGATCGGCCAAACTGTGAGTGTTGACGACTGGCACGTAAGCGCACCTTAGGGTTCAACAACTATGGAAATTGCTTCGGGACCCCAAAACGGTGAGTACAAAATGGGTCGAAATTGGCCAAATTTGTGAGTGTTGACGACAGACACGTAAACGTAACCCGGGGATCGTCAATCGTGGAAATCGCTCTGTGACCCGAAAACGGTGAGTAATAATGCATGAAATGGACTAGTATCGGCCAAAATTGTGAGTGTTGTTGACCGACACGTAAACGCACCCCGGGGTTCGTCAATCATGGAAATCACTTTGGGACCCCAAAATTGATTAATAGTCCAAGAAATGGGCCAGAATCGGCACAAACTGCGATTGTTGATGACCGACACGTAAGCGCATCTCTGGATCCCAAAACGGCAAGTAATAGTCCACAAAATGGGTCAGAATTGGCCAAAACTGTGAGTGTTGATGATGGACACGTAAACGCATACAAAGGATCGTCAATCGTGGAAACCGCTCTGGGACCCCAAACGGTGAGTACGAAACGGGTCAGAATTGGCCAAAACTATAAGTGTTGACGACGGACACGTAAACGCACCCCGGGGAACGCGAACCATGGAAATCGCTCTGGGATCCCAAAACGGTGAGTAATAGTGCATGAAACGGATCAGAATCGATCAAAACGCATCAACGAGGGTGTCTGCCCCTCCCCGTGCTCCCTCCGCCTGGTCCGGCCGAATCCCGAGCCGGGGCTGCTCCCCGTGAAGCCGGAGCACGCGGACATGTTGGCCCCAGACGACGAGGCCGTCCTCACGTGGGCGAGGGAGGACTACGTCTGCGAGGAAGTGCTCCGCCAGCACCGGGCGTACGCGGAGCTCCAGGCCCGGCGCCGCGGACGCGAAGAGGGTGGCGTTATCGTCCTCGACAGCGACAAGGAGAACGAGGCCGGCCCGTCCAACCCCCCACCGCGCGTCGGCGACCCTGGCTAGGGGTGCAGTAGGGATGGTGGCGGCTCCGGCGGGGCGCGCGACGACGACGATGGCGGCGGTGACTACACCCGTTTCTACAGGCTTCTTGGCGGGTAGATGGTGGGCGGTGGCCACGGAGTAGCCAGGATAGGCGTAGTTTGGCGTAGTTGTAGGCGTAGTTTGCATGTTTATCTGCTTTTATTCAAATTTCAATGAAGTATCGCCGAGTTTGTGCCAGATCACCGAGTTTGTACAAATTTGGATGAAATACCGCCGAATTCGCGCGATTTTGGCGGCGTCCTAGAGGCGTCGACTGGGACCGCAGTCGCCCTCACACACCAAGCAAGCGCCAGTTCGGCCCGAGACGGCTCTTTTTCGGCGTGCCGAACGGCTGGAGATGCTCTTAGCCGGCTAGCTAGATGGGACAAAACGGGTGGATGGATCCCAACTGCCCATCGATAATCAACTTCCTTCCTTGATCAAAACAAAGATCACATGACATGACACCCAGTCCGTCCAAATCAACACAGTACTTTATTAGGGGGTTAGTTACTTACAGGAATCTTGAAGCAGCTCCAAACGACTAGACTAAACAAACACTCTGGCAAGGTAGTTCAACCTAGGATGCGCTACTAGCTTTCAACTTTTTTGAACATTGGTTAATTGTCAGTACATAGCATACTTCCCCGCAAAAAAAAAAAGAAATTTGTTTGTAGCATAAACAGGCAACACGCATTAACCTACAAGTGATATCAATGTAATCTTGATTTCCATGCAGGAGCAATGGATGGATGGATCAAAGAGGTTCCGACGCCCGTACGTGCGTCACTGGATCATCCGCGGGGCGGTCCTTTACAGCTTATACGGCCACATTCACCTCGTCTTCACGGCCGACGGCCGGGAGACGCCGGCATGAGGCCTTCGCTCTGTCACCAAACGAGATTAATGAAGATGAAGAATCAGCAAACGAGATTCAGTTTCCATCACACTGGTGTCCATGGGCCCCTGGATAATGATCAAACCCTGCTTGTCGCTCACAGCATGCTTCCTATCACCAAATGCGCCTTTTGTGACTGCTCGGTGGACATGGATCCTGACGACCGTGAAACCGGCAGAAAGATATTGTCATCCACACCTGGCCTGGATACATCTTCCGCATCGTCTCCCCGATAATCATGTGCGCCGTGCTGTTTCTGTTATATATGCTTATCATGCATGGAGAATTCCGATCAGTAGAAGATACTGTTATCACATACATGTTGGTGTTATCCACCTTACTACTGGATGTAAGATGGATGCTGGGAGCACTAGGGTCGACCTGGGCATATACATTCTTCAAAGACTCGGGATGGCAGCGGCTAAAGCATGCACTTGTCTGTGGTGGAAAATGGCACTTCGTACCATTGTAGTGTCTATGGATTTGTCCCGATTGCGCACCTCGCCCGACCCGAAGCAGCCAAGTAGCTACAGGTTGTGGCGAGGAATCATGGGCCAGTACAAACTTGTTGGATGAGTGCACTCGTCACAACGACAATCCAATCAATAGTGTGATGGGCCTGTTGTTCTCCCTCTTCTTCTTCCTCCAACCAGAGGAGAGCAGGATGCAGTGCAAATACCATCACCATGACATCCGTGGCTTTAAGATTCCACAAGATTTGAAGGGCATGTTGTTCCAACGCATATGGGAAAAGTTAAAAGTTAGCAGTTGTGCAGTTTGATCCTGATGAGTTGCAAGAGCTCATTCTTATATGGCACATGGCGACGGACATTTTCCTCCAAAATGCCACCTTTGAAGATGAAGAATCTAAAAAACATGTGAAGTTGATCAGCAGGCTATCTGATTACCTGGTGTTCCTCGTGGTTGTACGCCCCAACATGCTACCGCTCCGTAAGCTCCCGAGCATGTACGAAGAAACCAGCAAAGAGTTGAAGGATTTGTTGAGTGTTGATAACAGGACTGCTAGTTGCAAAACAAGAGAGCAGAAGATTGACTTTATCCTGGAACAAATGGAGAACCTAGTTTTGAATGGCAATGGAGATGGCAGAAATAGTACTGGTAGCATTAATATTGTCCTGTCGGATGGTAATCAATATGCCGGTGTGCTACGAAGCTGTTTTGCCAAAGAGAAAGGGGGGTATATATATTGACATAGTTGAGACAGATGGGGGAAAAGTCCTACCAAAGATTTAAGAAGTTGATGCCGGGATTGTGTTCTTAATCGAGCATAAAATGGTATATTTGCATCTTAAGAGAAAGAGAAATAGGCTAATGAACATCATCTTTTTAGTTATATATAGAATATATAATAAAAATAAGTAGCATGTAGGAACATGAAGTGTCACCTGTCACTGTAGTATCATCATCAGACGTCAGTCCCATGGTCAGACAGCAAGCGTTTAATCATCACATCCATCTTCAGCAGAAGCTCTAAAGCACGCATTACATGGTAAAAATGAGATCAATGCCATCAACAACTTCTTTTTTTAGATAAATAACAACTGCCATCTTGTTGGCTTATTCATGCTTTGCTTGCACCCTGACGTCCGTCTGAGTTTTCGACGTCTCGTCTTTCCGGGATACATTAGGAGGAATACAGTGGCAACAATGGCCAGAAAAGCATTAAACAAGAAATACAAACAAGCTCCCCTCCTCTCGCAAAAAGAAATACTACAACACATTTCACCTTGCTGCCCGATTCGCATTTGCATCGCAGGCAAAGCACCTCCAAACTGCTTGCTGCATTTCCGTAAACCATGTGCTTGCCCTGGGAAGATCTCGAAAACATCAAGAGCCCCGGCTTGGGGTCACACTATCAGTATAGCCACTTCAGTGTCAGCTTCCAACTGTGTAGTGTTCCAACAAAAAAAATCACTTCTTGAGCAACCTCAGTACATCGCCGATGAGATGCAGGGAGCCAGTAACCAGGACCTACACACAAACATATCATCAGCGTCATGTGTGACTTACTATTAGGTTGCAAACATAACAAGGCCAAGGTACATGTCTTCCTGATTACGTACGAGATAGAGCTATAAATATGTGTGGTGCCATGTCGAAAGGATAGAAAATTAAACATATTACAAAGCAGTAATCGTGATCTAGAAGCACAAAGCAGTGTAAAAATGCTAGCTAATTATGGATGCTTTGTACTATAAAATTTAGAGAAGTTAGTCTGAGAAAAGCTTTCACCTGATAAGAAGTGGATGGATCCTCTACGGCATTTTTCCTTAGCCACTCAATTGCTAGTGGCAGTGATTCAAACACTAGGCTAGTCTCGCCAGAATCCATGCTGTTTGAACCTGCATCATTCACTCACAATTTAATATAGAGTATCATCTTCAGCCTGACCATGCAATTGTTGCAATTAGAAAACCACAACGCAGTAGTAAAAGTGGTACAAATTGTTAGAGCAGGGTTGAGCTGTATGTAGTTATCATATTGTACAGGGGTTTCTTTGCTTATTTCCCTCACATGTGTACTGCTGGCCTGTTGGCCCCGTGGAATAGAAGCTCATTTCATAACACAAGTGACTAAAGCTTGTAAGCAACCAAGATCAGACGAACCTTTGTTATCATCATGAAGTAATTTCTCCCACACCGCTTGGAGAGATAGCTGCCATGACAAATCAATTTGCTCAGGCCCAGCAGGTGCTGATGCCTTAGAACCAAGCTTGTTGTGTTGTGACTGATTTGGCACAAATAGGGCCAGATCAAAGTGAACCCCTGAACAAAATGAGATAGCAATAAATATGTTCAGTTAGCTGAAAACAGGAACAAGCAGCAGACTTGAAAGAGGGCTAAGCAGTAAGCAATGCAGTAAGTTTGGTTTGAACTGAAGTTGTTAGTAAATTCAACCAATCCAAGAGAAGTACAAAAAAATCATAAATGAGCGCACATGAGCATTTTCAACAGCAAGTGTTTCAACTTACCATTTTGAGTTGCAGTATCAACGAGATGTGGAAGCAATCTCATAGGATCTCTCACAGACATGCAGTTGAATAGAAGAATCTGCAATGTGTCCCATAGAAGACACCCGTATGAGGGAGAAGACTGAAACGATACATGCAAAAACAAGTCCACTCAAACATGATAATGCTAGACAGGCAGTGAGAAATACCTTCCGAGATTTGCTGCAAGTCTGAGACTGCTCCTTGGTAGCATGGGAAAACCACCTCGCACATATTTCCATACTTTCAGGGCTGTGTGCCCCATCCAAATAGAATACCAAAGAACTATCCCGATCCTTCTCTTCTGAATTTACTTGTGAATCTGGAACAATTTGCGCTCGGCCTTGCAAAGAAGCACTTGACAGCCCTCTAATGAACTGATCTGGTAAGGGATCCTGGATTCCACCATAGATGAACAAATTATGATACCATCTTTGTATTTGGGAGAAGCAACATGAATTGACAAGACTCACAGTGTGGTTGAGTGGCATTCTGTCCATGTGTCCCTGCTTCTCAAGCCATGTACTAGCGAGTGCGACTGCAAGGCCAGCATTTTCATATTGGTGTTCGCCTTGCAGTCCAAGATGTTGATCTTTCAACTGATGTGGCTTCAAAGGATCAACAACTTGGAGCGAAATCTTCAAAAAGCAGAGAGTATAGTATTTCAAAAACTGTATTCCATTGTTTGTAGTATTGTGGTTACAAAAAACAAGCAGAGCAACAACCAAAATGAAATGAAAACGGATAGAAAAAACATACGCCCAATTCTGAAGCTCTTTGTTTGAGAGCAACCATTGCCTCTTCTGGTTGTGGAGCAGTATAAGCTGGAACTCCTTTCTGTGAACAACAATGTTAATGTTAATAAAAGACGCCACCAAGATACCAAACATAATAAGAAATTTCTGTGAATAACAACGTTAACATGGTATAGAACAACTTCTTGGGAAAGTAATATATTGTATTTTCTGAACTACAAACACCATCAGTTACAAAAAAAAGAGGCAATATATGTAACATGCTGTAGAACAACTTCTTGGGAAAGTAGTCATAAGAAAACCTTGAAAATTCCAGCCTTCTCCCCAGCAATTTCACCGAGCGTATTTCCTGCTCATCAGCAAAAAAACAAACATGTCAGCATGAAACTAATTTTCCTAATAAAAGGGGTGCTTCAATTGCCAGTTTCATGACTAACCAAGAATTTCCATATGATCATATCCAAGAGAGGATATTCCACAGACTACAGGAGATTTAACCTGCAGAGATCCAAATTCAGACAACGGTCATGCTCTAATTTGACTGTTTTTAGTGTATAATTCTGCCAAGCTCAGAAGGGTTCAGAAGAAATAGAAGCTAAACTTGAATGCTTGAATACTAACAAGAATCAAGAATTTAGATGGACCTAAATGAATATATCCCACACTCCTAGTATAGTTTGGAACTCAGGGTGCAGATTAAGACGAACAAGGCCGGCAAGAGACTTAAATGGCATAGTTCAAGATTCCTCTTTTGTCTTCTAGACAAAATGAACACATTACTGGAGAAGAGTCACATACCACATTAGTTGCATCGAACTTCCCTCCAAGACCAACCTCAAGAAGAGCTACATCTACCTGTTTGAGGCAAGAAAAAGGTGTGAGTAGATCAATAATGTTTTCAAAATGAATATGTGATAGCTGATCATCATATAAATTTTGTACTACCTTAAAATCATAGATTCTACCAAAATATTATGGAAGAAAAATGGTGAAGAAAAGGGAATATTTTATGGATCAATCTTATTCAGGCTAGATTTATGTAATGACTGAAAACAAACCAGTAGGGAAAGAGTATGGAGTGTTTTCTGTCTATTCTACCTGCTCAGCAGAAAATATCTTGAATGCGAGCAAGGCCATGAACCTGAAATAGGCTGGCATGGGAATATCATCATCAGTCTTCTCCTGAAGAGTGAAGATACGCACATTTGTGTCATTATCCACCAGTTACATAATTAAAGCAGCACAAAAAGACAAGACAGCTATGTTTCATCACTCCTATGCACCTAGCACAGAGTTCCATCACATGAAAGACAACAAATTCGGACATGTACCTTCAGTTTATTCCAGCAGCACCAGAAGTACTTTAAAAACTTCTCTTCAGAAATATCCACCCTGGTTGCATCACAAGTTGGGGGCCAGGTTAGTGCACGCATAATACCTAAGCATAGTGACAAGCTAAATGTAAAGAATGGTGCATCACATTTGCATACAAAAAATATTGTGAACAATTACGAGGAGCTATCGTTATCACTTATCAACACCAGGTTAGCACATGCATAGTACCTAGGACAAGCTAAATTCAAACAAAGTTCACTGTCGGGTGTTCCCCTACAGCTTTTAGGGGGAAAAAGGACAAAAGTAAAAGGGCTGTGCAGCACATTCGAGTGTACGAAATTATTGAATAATAACAAGGAGCCATCGTTATCACTTATCAACACCATAAGAATAAATAAGAGCAATAGCAATGGACGTATAAATTACCCATCTAGCCGGAAGCGCTCCCGGACATCCATCAAATGCGGAGAGGTGAAGAGCCCAGTACGGAAGCCACAAGATCGCAGGATTGACTCCGTGAATGTGCATGTCGAACCCTACACAAAACGGTCCATGGTGTTGTCACAGAATACATCATAAGGAAGCCAAGGACTTCATTAATGTATCAATCGTAGCATGTGCCATAAATCCATTATGCAACTCTCATCTACCAGGAGAGCTCTGTAATTGATAACACACCGCATCCCAATAATGCCAAATAGCACAAAGCTACCTGTCCACAATGTAAAAAAATTAATGGTGCACGTTTTGGTTGCTTAAATTTCAGCACCAAATTAGCATGCCTCCTTACTGATGAAGTTGTTTTATCCATCACGGCATGGAAATGAAAGGGATCACGCAACATCTTGTGTTGTAATTGGAGCTGGGGAGTTGCATGTCAAGTGAATTATTTACCTTCCCTTTGGTGCCGGCGACATGGATCACCTTCATCCGCGCGATGGGCTCCTCCAGCTCCAGAATCTGAAGAACCAAATCCGCCCTCTAGATCAGACAACACATCCCCGCCCACATCGCGACTCAGGAGGAGGGGACGGAGTACTACCTGGAGGTAGCGGCCCATGAGGTCCCACTGGTTGCCGCGGTTGCCGGTGTCGGCGCGCACCTTCTGCGTGATGAGCGAGGAGAGGCGGCCCAGCACCTCCTCGTACTCCCCCCGCCCCGCCGCCGCGCCACCTGCAGCCCGAACGCACATCAGTACTACAGTACCCAGCACAACGGGCACCACTAGTGCCACTCCACGAAGCTAGCAAGCCCCGATCGGGTCGCGCGGCTCACCTGCGTGCTCCGCGGCGGCGGCGGCGGCGGCGGCGGACTCCATGGCGCGAGAGAAGATTCGGCGGGAGGAGGAGGAAGAGAAGCAGGCGAGCGGCGAGGAGAGGAGGAGGCGGCGGCGGAGGATGACGGCGGCGGCGAGAGGGGGGTGAGGCATGGGCGGCGCGCGGCCGATGTGGGGGTGGGTGGGTAGGTGGTGGGGGTGGTGGTGCCACCGTGGTGGGCCCCGCATCGTTCGCTGGTCGTCAGACAGACAGACAGACGGACAGAGTTCGCTTTGACCCCGTGGACCCTGCCTGCCTCGCTGACGAGCGGGCCCAGCTCCGCGCGACGATCTACTGCACCTTTGATGCCGCTTTCGGCCATGGGAGGCGTATTCCGGAGCATTTTACAGACTGCGACTTCGCTCGGAAATGATGCACTGCTTGGTCATCTGCATGAGTTTGTGTATATCTACTTGAAACCATATGCAGGGTTTCTTCTAAAAAATACAGGGCCAAGAATTGAAACCGGCAAGAATTGATTGAACAGCACAGCGCAGGTAAAAGAACAGCACAAGTAAAACACACTGAATAGGCGTTTTTGAAGAGTAATTAATAGAGGGGACAAATTATGGCAACTTCTCAAGACTTTATTTCTCGTTCGGCTTTCGCTTTCACATCACAGCCAGCCAGCCAGCCAGCGGCAAAATATCGTGTTTTGACCCTTTTGCGATATAGAATCAGGATCTGACCCCGGTTGCGAAATATTTTCGGGATCTGACCCTTTTGCTACCGCCAGGGCCATTGGCGGTACGGTTACACAGCCTACCGCCTGAGCCCCTGGCGGTAGGATGTGACGGAGAGGGATAGCGGCCATTTGCCTGTGCTGACGTGGATAGTATCTTACCGCCAGGGGCCTTGGCGGTAGGCGGTCTAAACCTATCGCCAGAGCCACTGGCGGTAAGGTGTGGCAGGGTTTTGTCGTACAAACTTTATGTAACGAAATATGCAAGGACCCTGACGGTAGGTTCACCCTACCGCCATGGGGGCTGGCGGTAGGATGTCTAACCCTACCGCCAGGATGCCTGACGGTAGGGTCCTCTGTTTTGTTTTTTCAAGTTCATTTGGTTGCTTGTTTTTAAATTCAATATGACAGCAATATCACAGCAAGTTTCACAAATATGACAGCAATATATGAGCTCACATATTAATAAAGGTTTCACATAGCAAATATCAAACAGTTTACACATAGATTCATAAGTAGGAAATAGCAAATAGCAACTTGTCCACATAGTTTGACAACCCCTACTAAAACATACTCCCTCCGTTCCTAAATATTTGTCTTTCTAGATATTTCAACAAATGACTATATACGGAGCAA
>LR880969.1:822800280-822806398 GCA_904067115.1 Aegilops sharonensis | reverse complement strand
GAGAAAAACTGCCGACGAGGGGAGGGGGAGGGGTCGGGAGATGGGCAGGGGCGTGGGGGTTTCGGGGGAAATAACTGCCTGGACCCTCTGGCGGTAGGAAAAAGGGTCAAATCCCGAAAAATTTTCAAACCGGGGTCAGATCTTGATTTTGTTTGTCAAAAGGGTCAAAACACGAAATTTAGCCGCCAACAGCGATAAAACCTTTGCATCCAGAAAAAACATGAACATGACCCAGGCACCGCCCACTCTGACCGGCTCCACATACTTGCAGCAATGAGAAACAACTACTCCAGGTAAGTCCGACACTATGGCTACTAGGATGGCAGTAACAACTGAGAAGACAACGATTCTTTGGCACACCCATTCCAATCGGCTTCAGGTCAATATCCCTATGCTACACTACGACGACATAATGAAAATGCAGTAGACGACGGCTCAGCGGTCCATTGACCTCCTTCTGGTTCCATGAGCAGATCCATGCTGCAAACACAAAAAATCGAAGAGTGGGTGCGAATTAATGCAACGGCGAATGAATTCAAACTAGAAGACGAGAGTGCCAGGGAAATACAGTGGGGATTATACCTCGGTTCCTTCAGCCGCGAGCCCTACGGCCACCGGCGCCGCGACCACCGCCCTGGTTCACCCTGCCGCGGCCGCCGCCGCCGCCACCGTGCTTCCCGCGGCCGCCATCGCCACCGCCGTGCTTGGGGACGTTTTGGGTGCCGTCACGGCCGCCGGCGTTGCTCTTGTTGCCCTTCCCAGCCTGGCCCTCGCACTTGCCATGGCCCCTCTGCTGAGGGGGCATGTCCTTCGCCTTTGACTTGCAACGACAACGGGACGGACCTGCGGCCTTGTGCGCCTTGGCGCGGGCAGCGGCCAGGACAGCAATGCGTTTCTTCTCCTGCTCTTCACAATATCTGCAGCAGCAGCACACACAACACAACGGCTTCTTCACGCGATGGTAGTTCGTCCCTACTTCTTCCACACCCATGATGAAATTGTTGAACTTGGATGGATCATTTCTCATTTCTTATACTAAACATTTTTACTTCGTCATAATCTATATTCTCACCAAACATATATCCACTTCATAGTAATACAACATTCAACATAATATTTTAAATAATATTTTGAAGTGTATTCAATGAGAACAACACTACAAGCTGGTTATATTATAGTGCATATTTTCATAAATTATTAAGCAAATAATATTTTATCGTATTAATTTAGTTTGACATATATAGCCTACATCATTTAGCACCACATTAATATTTAAGCATGTCAAAACGATCAAGTTAGCCCCCAAAATTAGTTGATGCTTCTAGTATTTATAGTGCACTTATATGTGACTCACATATAGTGTTCTTAAATATCTATACAACTTGGTTCAGAGTGTTAGATTTATGAATATTACAAATGATTCTGAGAGGTTTCTAGAGTATAGAACTATCTTGTTCCGATGTGAAATAAACAACTCTCTAGTGTATGAGGTGGCAACAAGCATTTTTTCCTCGAATCCCCTCTATCACTCTCACTTGTTGGAGGATGTCGTCCTCTTAGGACCCTAACACAAAGCCTCACCGGCTTGTTTAACAATCTCCAAGCATGTTTTGCCAACATGGCATCAGTGAACAATTGTAGGTCTCTAAAACCAATGTCTCCTCTAGATCTGGAAACTGACATACCCTCCCAAGACTGCGAATGTAATCCTCTCTTATCAGGTGATCCCACACACCAATACTTGGACATAATAGACGTTGCTTTGTGACATAAACTTTTTCCTAAGACACAGCATGGAAGAGTCAAAATATTCAGAAGCGAGGTCCAAGAATGAAGAAGGGGTAGAATTACTGAATGAATACGAGCTGTGGCTAATACCCGAGGCATAAAAGACGCATTTTCTACGGGATCCCGAAACCACCAGCCACCCCGACCTAATTCATGATGAGCCCACCAACTTCCTGGCGAGATGCCTACGGTTAAAAACAACCGACATGTCAAGATCCAAATTCGAATTGGTTCCTGGTCCTGGTCAGAGACCACCGTGTTCGCGCCGGCGGTCCAACAAAGAGGCGAAGTAGTGGTGTGTCATCTGCATTCTTTAATAGTTCTAAAAGAGTTGGCTTTTTAGTTAAAACAAGCTAATTCGTTTGTTCTAGTCCGGTAAAACCTACTATTTGTTAGATTTCTTACTCTGATCTCATTTGTTTCACTCACTTTTTCTATCTTTTTATGCATTCTTTCCTTACACTCTTTCTCTGTAGGTTAAGCCTATTTCCCTCGATTTCTCTATTGCAATAGCTCTGTTGCCAAAGAAGGTCAATCCCGTTCTGCCAAGCGATAAGCTGTACCATTCTGTCCTTCTACAGAGTAAGGAGTTTTCAAGCAAGAGTTCTCCCAAATACAGTAGTGGATAACAGCAATAAGTAGTTGATAGCAAAAAACAGTTCAAGGCAGAAGTCTCTTGAGAATGCAAAAGGCCTGCAAACCTAGTTCACACGAGTGGATTCTTTCACAGCGTGCCTTTATTTACGCTAAAAGCAGTCTCATCAGCAGTGAAAGAACAACTTCCTAGCCGAATAAAAAGTTTCTGAAGTCAAACCTAGCGGCCTTGCAATGATAAGTAGTCCAGTCTAAGAAGAAGTGTTGTGATAATAAAAAATACTAGCCGAAAAAGCGGTTCCATTCGAATACTCTGCTGCGAGAAAGAGGTAGATCTTATTAATCGACAATCTGAAAGTCTTTGTCATAAAGATAAAGAAATAAAACAACAACAGGTCTTTGCAATACATCAGTATTCTTCTACAACAAGAAGAAGAGGCAATACATAAGTTTTGGGACGAGATTTCACCCCAGATACACACCCCATAGAAACAAACTATTAAGAGCTCCACATGGCCTGCCACACCCAGGAACGGCTCCTGATCTCAGATCATCACTTCAAGCTGCTTCTGATGTGATTCAATTAGTTTCAAACGAACCCATTAGCTGCTTGCCACCAAATAGAGCTACGAGAAAGGATTGCCCTCCAAGGCAGATAGCAGAAACGGATCTTTCGAGCCGTGTGGAGAATGCCCCCCTTACGGCACGGCTTAGTCTGTTATTTTCTTTTGTCAGAGTGGATTCGGACCGCCACTTCTCTGAAAGCATGGTTCTTGCCTCCCTCTCTCCTCCCTCCTTGGAGCTCGTCCATTCGTTGGGTGATCCCTTGCTCTCACGTTCGAGTGTCATTTTAGGTTTTCATGGCCGATTCAATAACATAGTTCGCACACCTCTTTTCAATTCTCTAGAGATAGTTGTCATTTATCTCTTCTTCCGGGTCCCTCCTATTTGGTTGGAAGTTTCCTGCTCCAGTTGGGAAACAGGTAAATGCTAAACCCAAATCTGAGGTTGCGGATGTCACATATATATGTGATGCATCCTCGTCTGCTTACCAGATAATGAGCTATTTCCAGGATCTAGCAGTGCGTACTAACTTTTTTGTAAGATTTTATAAAAGGGATTGGTCTATCTACCAAATTAGTTCCATTTCCACCAGCTCGGGTCGTTCTGAGAGTGGTCTCTTTTCTTTAAGGTTGCATATATTGTCGGAGAAGGGAGGGATCCAGGCCAGGTCTAAAAGTGCCGAGTTGGGTTTGGGACAAGATCAGGAAATAGTGCATCTTATATAGTGGGTGCCAACTTGATTGCTGCTGGGATTGCGGATGATTGATGGAAGAAACACCAGACATATCCCATACTTCTCGCTCCCACCGGCCGGCTGATGGAAATAGACTGACTACCGGAGATATTCGTGTTACTTCGTCTGCACTTGTGCGGAAATACTTTGTTTAATTCTACCACTTCTACTAGGAGTAGCCTTTTTAGTGCTAGCTGAACGGTTGCGTTAATGATAAAGATCTCTGGGGAAACCGCTAAAAAAAGATTGAACATGTGGTTCCGAGTTTCGATAACTTCTTCTACTTTCATTTCCTCCGTCTTCCAAATCGCAGAGTCCTTTGTATACACCCTTGTAACTGAACTAGCTATTCACAAAGAAAGGTCTATACCGAAATTTACCCAGCCTTTTGAGTACTAGGATCTCCGTCTATCTCCTTCGCTTGTAGTCATTTATCATTCAATTAGTGAAGCATAAATTCATTTGATCTCCCGATATTAATATTAATCAAATTAGCAAGCATCTTTTTTTAGAAAGAAAGCCCTTTTCCATTCGCCTAAAAGAACCTTTCTCATTCGCAAAGCTAAACAAAGTAGAGAAAAGGGGGTCATCCCATTGGCCAGACTGAGCATGAAGCCAGCCAAGAAGTCAAAGCGTTTCAGAATTGGGAAGAGGTTAAGAACCTAGTGGAATCCACTGCGAGGGGAAGTGCTGAAGTGAAGAAAAGCCCCAATTTTGGAGAGGATTGCATAATTGGAGAGTAGAATTGGAGCAAAGTCGTGATCTGGTAGGCGACTGGTACAAGTGCTAGACTGGAGCTAGACAAGAAGCGTTGAGAAGGAACTTGAGCAATTCCAGAAACCTTAGAAGAAACTGGACAATTCTTTTTGCTCACCATCAAAGTCCCCCATATAGCTGAGAATTTCCGAGCAATTGGAAGCCGCTTTCGATGACGAGGCCGATAAATTGATATTACGCGATCGTTACTGTCCATCTTTTTCAGCTCTGCTCCCGAAAAGAGAAAGGAAAGGAGACTGATCTTGACGTCGGCCCCCGGCTAAAGAGAAAGATCTGATCTGTCTTGTCCCTTGGGATCTTAAGTGTGGAAAGAGTCTAGTCTCTTCCATTGCCAACAGTGAGTGTAGGCTGTCTTTCTACTCGGATAGGAGTGGTTTCTTTCTCAATACCAGAGCTAAATAATTAGGCATCAAAATTCAAAGAAGGTTTGCCTTCACTTCAACCTTAACCATTGACGGAAGATCTACAACTAGATCAAAGCGGAAGGGCCACTCACTATAGAAGCTATAACTAGAAAAGCCCTAGCCAATAGTTTAGTAGTTCTAACTAATAAGGGGAGCGGGAATAACCCTATTTCTCATCAAAACAAGATGGATGTGCTCTAAAGATTCCTGGCCAGTACCTACTTTGACTTGTGAAACATTAAAAAAGCAAGGCGAGGTTATTACCGACTTCTGATTTGGTTCCAGATCTGTATGTGATCCGCGCTGCTCAGCTCTCATATCTGCAACGAACCAGTTTTGAGACAGGAGTTTTTATAGTTGATCCACCCCTTCCCTGTTTTCGGAGCCAAAACAAAAAAAACCACTCTTGTATTCGTAAGGATGCATAGTAGCCTTCAAAGAGCACTCTTTGGCCTTGAGAGGTCTTGTCACCAAAAACCTTCCCCGATTGACAGAACGTCCCGCTACTGACACTTGAAAAAGCTGCTTTCAAGGTCTCGTCGCTTCGGTGAATCACTTGAGCCCTGAGACATTTTCGGTGCCATGGAGCTAGACCAGTGAGCTATTCTGAGATACTGGATGCTTACCGAAAGAGGGGAATTTCACGTAAGAGAAGGGAGAATCTTCATGGACTGGCTTCCACCAATCGGAGTTTCGCGCCGCTATTCTTCGCTTAGAAGGGCTTGACTTACTTAACTTACCGCTTTCCCGAAACTAGCTAAAAAAGGGTCAGGTATACCTGCCTGATGAGATAGGCAACAACAACAACTACTCGGATTAGTAACATTCATCAGAAATAACATATATCGAAGTCGAAGGAAGAGCGGAAACCTGCTTCCCCAGAAACACAGCTGTGCTTCACTTCCTTGCCCAGAGACCAGAATATGGATTTGGAAAATGAACTTGCTCTTGATCCTCGGTCGTGGTCAGCTTTCGACGAGTGACTCTTGGTTGCGGGGCCAGGGGGGGGACCTACTATCTACTTAACCGCTAGGCAAAGAGGGAGGAGCCAGGAAGCGGGATTCGAACCAGATAAGAGCCGTGCGTTCCCTTCTTTCCAAGCGTCCCTTTGGTTTCGCAGTTCCTGAAGAGAGGCAACCTGAGCACAATGATGCGAATCGGGCTTTAATGAGTTCTAATATGCAGCGCCAAGCAGTTCCGCTTTCTCGGTCCGAGAAATGCATTGTTGGAACTGGATTGGAACGCCAAACAGCTCTAG
>LR880969.1:822772780-822795280 GCA_904067115.1 Aegilops sharonensis | reverse complement strand
CCTCCAACTGGGGGGCCACCACCACGACCACCAGCAGCCTGCATCATTTTTTCGGCAAGTTCAGATGTTAGTGACTTGTATACATACAGCTGTTGACTAATTTGCGTTTGCCAAACACAAAGTTCATCCAAGGATCAATAATAACAAGCCAAACAATACAACATAGCTATTTGTTCATTCTCATATTTTACCGCATAAAATAATTGATGCTAGCTAGATGATGATTGTAAGTTTACAATCAGTCAAGTATTTTGAACCACGGAAATTTCAAATTCCCTAAATCAGGTCTTGGTTAAACTGCTGGCGTTTTTCAGCGATAAGAATTCCAAGTTCCCCAGTTCCAGCACCGGATAAAATGTTACAGGGAACAACGACAAGGCAGGGAAATTGGAACATAGCCTCTCAGTTTTGCTTTTCTTCATGCTACAACTCTGCAGCTACAAGGTAACAGGGTATTGCTACCCAACCCACCTAGACAACAGAACAAAGTAAGGAAACTTGCTAGGGCAGGATTAGACATTAAATGGACATTAGAGATAGAAGCTTGTTGGCCGTTAAAATGACAGACTGCAATGCTCAATGTTAAAGCATGTACAGGACTTGTAAGCAACTCTCCTCCACTAGCCTGATGATGATGAGATTAACTCCAAATTAGACTGTGCACTAGTTGGGAACTTCCTCTGTTTCAAATTATAAGATGTTCTAACTTTTTTTCTGCATCGGATGAATATAGACGTGTTTTAGTGTGTTTGTTCACTAATTTCAGTCCGTATGCAGTCCATATTGAAATATCCAAAATGTCTTGCAATTCAGAACAGGGGTGATAACACTTATAAAAGATTTAATAATTAATCAGCCTAAATACTTCCAGACCCGCGGCCCAATGGGATACTGTCCTCAAAGCATGGTTTTCGAGTCGCGACTCATGCGAGTCGCTCTGGGGCAGCGACTCGGAAGAAGTCGAGCCTGCGTTGTGACTAGTCGCGACTCAGAGTCGCGAGTCAACACTAAGCTGAGTCGACCATATTTTTGCGACTCATAGACTAGTCGTCGACTAGTCGCGACTAGTCGAGCGACTCGAAATCCATGCCTCAAAGGAATTAAAAACTGAATGCATGGCATTAATGGATAATTCATATTTCTTTTTCAGATTTAGTACATGATCATAGTTACTCAATTTTTCATAGTATACTGTTATATAGCATCCCACAATGTTCTCTAGAGAGAAGATTCCTAGTTCCCTAGTTCCAAACTGGGATGAACACCAGTGTTTTTCACAGAGCGATTTCATGTTCGCTAGTTCCAGCCATGGATAATATAGGGTAATGCTGAACAAGGGTTCTCAGTTTCTGTCTTGTCATGCTACGGATCCATATCTAGGGAAAAAGAAGCATGACGGGGTATAGTTAACCACCAAGACAACAAGACATAACATAAATAGCTAGGGGAAGATTCAGCATCAACTGAACATGAGAGATGGAAGCTTGTCGGCCTTCAAAAGTAACACTGACTACCGAGGTGCAGTGTTCACAGCAAGAAGAAATTGCTATCATCTCAAGTATACGACTTGTTAGCAGCTCCCAGTCTGCCAATGTAGGGGTAGGATTAACAGTAGATAACTAAGAAGACTAGCCCTAGTTCTGGGTCTCGCGCGTGTGAACATTTATCTCTACATCGTAGGCTATGTGTTTATATTGAAGAGGAAACAGAAAAACAGGGCTTAATCAGAAGCATCGGCAGCAACCATATCGCTCCGAACGCAAATGTTTTTGCAACAATAGACCAGCTATTGGCAGCTCCGTGTGCTTAGGAACCCAGACTATTTTAATCACCAGCTCCTAATCATCTTATGTACAACACTTGTAAGCAACTGTCAATTAGCCTAATGTTGATGCCTAGAAGTGAGGATTTGACAGCACATGTTTCCTTTCCAGTTTTTCGCGCATAAATGGTTCCTTGTTTTATGATGATTACAATTTTCAGAATTAGTGTGAACAGCACATGGCAATAAGCGAAATTTCTTAGCTAGATAGATCCTAGTTACTCAAATTCTGATAAAACATACGCCCACAATGTTGCCCTGGTTCCCAAATAAATTGTTACAGCATCCCATATTATTTTTCAGAGAGCAGAATTCAGGTTCCCTAGTTCTAACCATGGATAAGATGTCAAAGGAAACAATGAAAACATAGGGTATAATACTGAACACAGGCTCTCGGTTTTGTCTTGTCATAGTACGAATCCATGTGTAAGACAAAAAAAGAAACATAACAGTGTATCACTGCCCACCTAGACAACAAGAAACATAATAGGCTATGTGTTTTTTGAAGAAGAGAAAGACAGGGCTTAATCAGAAGCAGCAACAGAGATAATATCTCTCCAAACACTTATTTTAAAAAACAATAGACCAGCTATCAGCAGCTCCATGTGCTTACGAACCCCAAGACTATTTTAATCACCAGCTCCAAACGCAAATGTTCACAACAGGAAGAAATTATAATCATCTTGTGCACAATACTTGTAAGCAACTGTCAGTTAGCCTAATGATGATGCCTGAGAAGTGAGGATTGCCAGAAAGAACACTAACTCCAAATTAGATTATGCATTAGTTATATAACGATTACATTTAAAATTTAAAGCCTATATATAATTCCAGTTTTTACTCACAGCCTAATGGGATACTGTCAAGAACTAAACCTTAATGCCTGAAATTAATGGATAGTTCAAATTTCCTTTCAGTTTTTCGTTTATAAGTAGTTTATAGTGTTATGATGATTACTATTTTAGAATCAGTGTGAAGAGCCCATGGCAATAAGCCAAGTATCTTAGCTAGTTACGTACATTCTAGTTGCTCGAATTTTGATAATATCACCCACAATGTTTCCCTGGTTCCAAGCTTAATATAAGGTGTTACAGCATCTCACATTGTTTTTCAGAGAGCAGAATTCAGGTTCCCTAGTTGTAACCATGGATAAAAGGTCACAGGAAACAATGAAAACATCAGGCATAATGCTGAACACAGGCTCCAGGTTTGTTCTTGTCATACTAGGAATCCACCAGGTGTAAGAAAAAAGAAACACAAGCCCACCTAGACAACAAGAAACAACGCAAATAGCTACTAGGAGAGGGTTTGATGTTGTTGGCCTTTTAAATAGCACACACGTGCCAATTGCAACGCGCAGCACTCATAGCAAGAAGAATTTGTCATCCTCTGATGTACAAAATCTGTACCTAAGCAACCCTAAAATTGCCTAGTGTGCCAAATGAGGACTAATAATAACAGTAGAAAACTAAGAGGCCAACTATATGTCCCCAACAGTGTGCATCATAGGAGCCCCAAGACTACTAGTTGCAGATGCCAATCTCTACTAATTCAAAGCTCAATGTATCAACTATCGAGTGCTGAATAGGGTCAACCACAAAGTGTAAATTGCTGAGAAAGCTACTCACCCGGGCACGCATCGCGACGGCACGGCCACGCCCGACGCCGATGGCCGACCCCTTGCCCTGCACGCAGCAGGGAAGCAAAGTCAGTGGGCCGCAATATATGAATTGACCTAAAAAACAAAACAAAAAACTGAAAGAAAGATGAGGCGCACCCTTATCCTGGCCTCGAGGCGCTTGAACATGGGCGCGTTCTTGAGCATGTCGGGGATGATCATGAAGCGGACCCTGCTGCCCCTGATGAAGACGTGCTCCAGCTGCGACACCTTGCCGTCCTGCCACACCACACCACCACGCGAGATTTATTCGGAGATGAGACCAAGGGAAGGAAGGAGATGAGACCAATGGAAGGAAGGAAGGAGGAAAAGGAGGTACCTTTGCGGTGAAGGTGATGTTCTCGATCTGGCAGTTCCAGTTGTCCTCGCACTCGATCATGGAGCCCCGGTAGACCTCGCCGGTCTTGAGCTCCACCGTCACCACGTGCCCCGCCGCCTCGTGCAGCAGCTTCACCGGGATCCCCAGGCTGCGGCTCATCTTCCCGACTCCCTTCCGACTTCCTTCCGCCGCCGCCGCGCCAAACCCTAGCTCGCTCGCTCGGTCTCAAGCCGCCGCCGCCGAAGACAAGGGAAGGGGAATAGAAGAGGGAAGAGGGAGGGAGGACGAGGCGAGGCGGCGGCGAGGGTTTCTTTCTCCTCTCCCCCCGTCCGCTTTCTTGGACTCCACTCGATGGGCCCTTATTTCAGGCCCAGACTCCTACCGACATACGCCCGGCCCACACCCAACTTCATCCACTACACTCTACAGATGAGATCCATGGGTTTGTTTTCTCTCTCTCAAAAAAAAAAATTTGAGATCCATGGGAGCTTTGCCTAAAAAAAACAAGATCCATGGGAGCAAGGCATTCTCTCTCGCACACAAAAAAAATCCCTAACCAAAGGGCATTCTCTCTCAAACAAAAACACAATTCTCTCTCCGAAAACTAGTTCGTATCTAAGCTGAATGGGAGACGTACATATCGTCCTGGCTGCAGGTGCTGGTTTACACGAGGATTTAAAGAGAATACCGGAGAAGCACATGCGCGAAGGGGCGGACGGTTGATGCAAAGGGTCAGGTTTTGCCGCGCCGCCTTAAGCAATGTCGAAGGGACCGGGGCGCGATGGCTTCTTTCGGTTCGAGGGACAAGGGCGCCGTTGTGATAACTACGATAAACCGTACCCCTCAACGAGCTTCTGGATTTCGCAACCTGCCTCTCCTCGCCATCGGATGCCGGCATCGAGTTTATGCTACTATCTATGGCTACAAATTGCTCTTTAATGGGAGGCATAAGGGCAAGGATGGAGGCATTGATAAGTCTCCAACGTATCTATAATTTTTCTTATTGCTCCATGCTATTATATTATCATTCTTGAATGTTTTACAATCATTTTATAGTCATTTTATATCATTTTTTTGGTACTAACCTATTGACATAGTGCCCAATGTCAGTTGCTGTTTTCTGCATGTTTTTTACATCGCAGAAAATCAATATCAAACAGAGTCCAAACGCAGCGAAACTTCTTGAGGATTTTTTTGGGCCAGAAGACATCCAGTGGGCCAGGAAAGCACCTGCGGGGTGCCCTGAGGGGGGCAGTACCCACCAGGGCGCACCTGGGGCCCCCAGGTGCGCCTAGGTGGGTTGTTCCCACCTCGGGTGGCCCCCTGAACCGCCCATTTGCTCTATAAATACCCCCAATATTCTAGAAACCCTAGGGGAGTCGACGAAAATCAATTCTAGCCACCACAGAGTCCAGAACCACCAGATCCAATCTAGACACCATCACGGAGGGGTTCACCACTTCCATTGGTGCCTCTCCGATTATGCTTGAGTAGTTCTTTGTAGACCTACGGGTCCGTAGTTAGTAGCTAGATGGTTTCCTCTCTCTCTCTCTCTTGATTATCAATACAATGGTCTCTTGGAGATACATATGATGTAAGACTTTTTGCAGTGTGTTTGTCGGGATCCGATGAACTTTGAGTTTATGATCAGATCTATGTTTTTATCCATGAAAGTTATTTGAGTCTTCTTTGATCTCTTATATACATGATTGCTTATAGCCTCGTATTTCTTCTCCGATATTTGGGTTTTGTTTGACCAACTTGATCTATTTATCTTGCAATGGGAAGAGGTGCTTTGTGATGGGTTCGATCTTACGGTGCTTGATCCCAGTGACAGAAGGGGAAATGACACGTATGTATCGTTGCTCTTAAGGATAACAAGATGGGGTCTATTTCTACGTAAATAGATCTTGTCTACATCATGTCATCGTTCTTATTGCATTACTCCGTTTTTCCATGAAATTAATACACTAGAAGCATGTTGGATAGCGGTCACGTGTGGAGTAATAGTAATAGATGCATGCAGGAGTCGGTCTACTAATCTTGGACGTGATGCCTATATAATGATCATTGCCTGGATATCGTCATGATTATTTGAAGTTCTATCAATTGCCCAACAGTAATTGTTTTCCCGCCGTTTGATATTTTTCTTAAGAGAAGCCACTAGTGAAACCTACGGCCCCCGGGTCTCTTTTCATCATATTTTCCTTTGCGATCTATTTTTCTTTGCATTTATTTTCAGATCTATTAAACCAAAAATACAAAAAATACCTTGCTGCAATTTATTTGTTCCGCGATCTATTTATCCTATCTACCACTTTTACCTCGCGTTATTCGCCTATCTTGAGGCGTCGTACCCGAAAGGCATTGACAACCCCTTTAACATGTCGGGTTGCGAATATTTGTTATTTGTGTGCAGGTGTTGTTTGCGTGGTGTGAGGAGGTTCTCCTACTGGTTCGATAACCTTGGTCTTATCACCGAGGAAAATACCTACCGTCGCTATACTGCATCATCCCTTCCCCTTTGGGGAAATACCGACGTAGTTCTAGCAGACATGATACATCCAACACTGAGGAATATAGTAGCAGGTCTCATGTGACATCGCTTTACTCCAACGCATGAATCATATATAGAACCTACCATAGCAACATTGGGCGGCATCCCCGTTGAAGTTGGAAATGGATGATGGGGAGGTTGAGTGAATTATAGGACTTAAGCGACAATGAGGAAGTAGGGGCAAGAAATGGTGCAGTAAATGCTTTGATCTTCCATTTCTTTCAACATGTATGCTCTTCCACATACTTATTGACCATGAAGCATTTAGTCCTACTGTCATATGATGCCCATAAATACCAAGTGCAATCCTCATCACATACTGCCTTCACTCTCTTCTTGTCATTCACCGGCAACTTCACATCCACTCTGTTTTTGCAGCTATACTCCTTTATAGCTTTCCTTAGCAATTGTACATTCTCAAATACTTGACCCACATGGAACTTTGGACACTGCAGGTCCTCCTTTATGAAAGCTCTAAACTTGGTCTGAGTTTCATCATCTGAATCTGGTGCCCACAAGTCCTCACCTTCTGATTCATAATCAGACATGGCTTCATCTTTTGCTTGAGAACCTTGTTTCACCTGTCCTGCATGTCCCCCTTGCACCTTATCCTTTGACTGCACTGGCTCATCTTCATCCACATTGTCTGCATAAATATCATCATCCCCATCACTGATCTCAAAATCACTATCAAACATGTTAGTTGGATCAAAATCACTGTCATTTGAGTCACTTTCTGATGCTGACAACACCTCTTTCCTCCCCCTCTTGGCTCTTCTATCTCTGTCTTCCTCCCTCTCCACTCCATTATTCTCTGCATTTGCTCCACTAGCGTCCACATGTACTATGTCTGACTCATGCTATTGTGGCTCAATAGTACTCTCTTGCTGCACATGATCCAAATTGTCTGACTGAATGTTCTCTGTCCTCCTTGCAAAGATAAATGGATTTCCATCATCAACTTCAACTTCTGGATTGTTTGGATAAACAATTCGAATTGGAATAGGATCTTCTCCTTCTTTATGTGATGGACTACTGCTAGATGCAGGATTGGTATTGCTCTTTTCTTTGGAAGGGCTGAACACTGGTGGCAGATGAGCTCTTGGATTATGGACTACATCATCAACATCCTTGTGAGAATGCAAACTGTCATCATGGTCCAGATAAATACCAAAGAAATGATGGCATATTGACAAGAATACCATCATTTGATCAATATCTGCATCACTCCTAATCTGTCTCAAAGAATTTCTCGTGATGTCAAGGATGGGAATGCGGTAGTATGCTTTTATCCTTCCAGCCATCTCCCATCCTATCTCCGCTACCATATGCTCCACCATGATTGGAGACTATGTTAACCTATCAACTTGATCATACCACACTTCATGTCCATTGACATAACTTTTGTTGCTTTCTTGACCCATGAAAAAAAAACCATGATGAAATAGCACTGAAAATTTGTCACTGCGTGCTCCTGTTACAAAAAAGCACACAAATTGAGTAGAGCCACCAATAACTGTAACAAACTTGAAAAAAATTGAACCTTTTATGTGAACCTTAAACCCTACAACAAACCCCCAATTCTTCCTCGAAAACCCTAGCACACATTCTGAACCCTACTACATGAGCGAGTACACAATTTAGGACAAAGTATGCACACCAATGAATAACAAACGTAATTACATGTGGAATCAAACCTATATTCCACTTTTCAAACCGTGGCAAAAACCCTACCTGAAACCCCCAAACCGGTTAACAAAACCCTAGGTTTTCTTTCAATGCGGGCAAGTTCAAGAGAAAACTTAGGCAAACTGAATCTAATCTCAACATAACTTGATTTGATGTCAAATAGACCAGAATTTTGGACTTACTGTAAACGGGGGTAGGGGCTCCATCGGGGCGACGAATTGCAGCCATGGCGGCGCCGCCTTGCCTTCACCACGGTCGCGAGACCCTCCTCCGCGGCCGATCCTTCCGACCCGACACCGAAAATCGACGCCAACCTCAACGTCGGCGATCAATTGTTCCTTCCTCGGCCGCGACATGGGAGGGGAAGCGGAGACAGGGGAGGGGAAGCGGAGAGACAGGGGAAGCGGAGAGACATGGGTAATGGAGAGGTGGAGGGCGAGCAGAGATGGAAACGAAGACAGGAGGGTTTTCTTGTAAATTTGCCACCGCTTCGCTTCTCCAAACGACACGTGGCGCGGGGGTCTGGTCAACAGCTGGTCAGCCCGCGGCGTATCGGCTCAGTACGGTGAACAGTGACCGTATAACCACGTCCCATCATACAAAGTGACCGTAGTGACCGTATTTCTAAGTACAGTGACCAAATCGAGCTCGCGGCGCAAGTTCAAATATCTGTAGTGCATTTTACTCAATAAGAAATGATCCACGGCGGCCAGGCTGCTTGCTGTTCCTGGCTGCTGGTGCTGGTGCTGGTAGTAAATTTGTGTCGCAACTTTGATGAGATCGATTGAGTTGTGTCACTATGGATCTGTCTATGGACTTTTCCTCTGCTTCCTCTGCTTCTTCTGTCTCCTCTGTCCGGCCGTCACTTGCTCTAAGCTTTTCACAGCCAAAATCACGTAAAAGAATGGGCAACCGTCCGAGAAAACTCACGAAATAACTACGAGTTTCTTACACACAAATAAGCTGCTGATGAGGCTGCACAGTGCAGCAGAAACACATGACATGCTCTACGAGTTTTTTTACAGTAACATGCTATACAAGCTACTCCCTCCGTTCGGAATTACTTGTCTCAGAAATGGATATATCTAGAATTAAAATACGTCTAAATACTTCCATTTCTGCGACAAGTAATTCCAAACAGAGGGAGTAGTAATTAATTGCGAGGTACCGTTGTTTTCAACGGTATTGAGCGGACTATCACACCAGAGGGGCACGTCTTTGATTACTTGTGTGTACATATTTCAAACAATTAACTTTGCCCGTAAATTGGACCAACCAAGTATAGGTTATATGTTTTAAAAAACTTATACCATTGAATTTCTATTTGGAAAAACATTTCGATGGTACAATTTTGAAGTCACCAAAATATATAATATTGGTCTAATTTATGGTTACAGTTAAGTTTTGGAAAATGTGCATGCCTTATTCATTGGAGTGGAGGAATTACATGTGATATGGGTGTATGCCTTAAAATACTATGGCGCGTACTCACGTGCGTTGAATGCATCAACCTTTGGCGATTTACATCCCGAGTTCAACTCCATGCAATCAAGCCGACGCTATATTGTGGAAGGTGTCGACCTCCGGATGCTACTCCATGGCCTCCGCTTATTATGCCCAGTTCATCGGGGTGAATTGAAAAATCAATCTAATGAGAAGATTGCCCGTCTTCTGCAAGAAGAGGAGATCAAATACTACCAGAGGTCCAAAGCTGACTTCATCCTAATGGAAGATAGTAATACAAGATACTTTCAATTGCTCGCCAATGGTCGACATAGGAAGAAATGTATTCATAGTCTCCAACAGGACGAGGGGCGGATCGAAGGTCAAAGGGAGCTCAAAAACTATATCACCAGCTACTACAAATCTCTGTTCGGAGCATCAGATGAAGGAAATGTCACCCTTGACGAGACCGGAACAGATGATATTCCACAAGTCATGGCGGAAGAGAATGATATCCTCACGACACCTTTCTTAGAGGAGGAGGTGAGAGCGGCGGTGTTCTAAATGGAACACAACAAAACTCCAGGCCCTGATGGTTTCCCCGCAGAATTCTGTCAGAATTTCTGGGATATCATCAAGGCTGACCTTTTGGAGTTGTTCAATTGTCTTCATGCCAATCGACTTGATCTATTCAGAATAAATTTTGGCGAGATTGTCTTGTTGCCGAAGATTAAGGAGGCTGGACGGATTCAGCAGTTCAGACCCATATGTCTCCTTAATGTTAGCTTCAAGATTTTCACCAAAGTGGCTACGAATAGGTTAAACTTGATAGCTGACCGTGTTGTCCGTCCATCTCAAATGGCCTTTATGCAAGGACGAAATATACTAGATGGTGTAGTAATCCTGCATGAGACCGTCCACGAGATGCACCGAAAAAACATGAGTGGAGTGATATTCAAAATTGACTTTGAAAAGGCATATGACAAGGTCAAGTGGTCTTTCCTTCAACAGGCCCTAAGGATGAAAGGTTTCTCCGATAAATGGCGCCAGTGGATCCACAATTTTGTAACTGGAGGTAGTGTGGCCATCAAAGTCAATGATGATGTAGGTCATTACTTTCAGACAAAAAAAGGACTACGGCAGGGTGACTCTATGTCCTCAATGTTATTTAACATTGTCGCTGACATGTTGGCGATTCTGATTGAGCGCGCCAAGCAGGACGACCAGATTGCAGGAGTAGTGCCACACCTTGTGGATGGTGGCCTCTCTATTTTACAATATGCCGATGACACAATTCTTTTTATGGAACATGACCTGAACAAGGCTCGAAACCTGAAACTCTTGCTTTCAGCGTTTGAACAAATGTTGGGTCTCAAAATAAACTTCCATAAAAGCGAATTGTTCTGCTTTGGAGAAGCCGTGGAGGCGGCGGCCGATTATGCTGACCTATTTGGTTGCGCACATGGGCAATTCCAGATTAAATATCTAGGAATACCGATTCATTATCGACGCCTCACCATTGCGGAGTGGAAGCATGTAGAGTAGCGTCTAGAGAAACGGTTGAGTAGTTGGAAAGGAAAACTACTCTCAGTTGGAGGACGGTTGGTTTTGATTAACTCTGTCCTCACAAATATGGTTCTCTATATGCTTTCTTTCTTCCAACTCCCAAAAGGGGTCCTAAAAAGGTTGGATTATTTTAGATCCAGATTCTTTTGGCAAGGAGACGGTGAAAAGAAAAAATACAGGCTGGCCAAATGGAGCGTGGTTTGTAGGCCGAAAGACCAAGGAGGGCTCGGAATTCATGACTTGCAGGTCAAAAATGAGGCCCTACTCAGTAAATGGTTGTTCAAACTTCTTACTGAGGATGATGTTTGGCAAACCATGCTGCGCAACAAGTATCTAGGTCAAAAGTCGGTGTCCCAGGCATTTTGGAAACCTGGCGATTCGCACTTTTGGGCTGGCCTAATGGCGGCAAAGAAACATCTCTTTCACTTTGGGTCTTTCACGATAAAGGATGGGTCGAAGATTCGTTTTTGGGAAGACATCTGGCCAGGCAATGCCAGTCTCCGAGAACAATATCCAGGCTTATACAACATTGTTCGCGATAAGAATAATACTATTGCGCAAGTGCTCAGTTCATTCCCGCCGAATATTTCGTTCAGGCGGGATTTGATTGGCCCCCGACTTGTGTCATGGTATAATATTTTATCCCGACTGGATTCGATTAACCCGACACAAGGCCGGGATGTGTTTCGCTGGAACCTTACTACATCAGGGTCTTTCACTGTAGACTCTATGTATCGTGCGCTCACACATTCTGAGGTACCAGTGAGTAATAACAAGAAAATTTGGAAGTCCAAGATTCCATTAAGAGTGAAAATCTTCATGTGGTATCTTCGTAGGGGGGTTGTGTTAACCAAAGACAATCTCGCACGACGCAACTGGCAAGGGAGTAAGAAGTGTTGTATTTGTACTCATGACGAGACAATCAAACACCTCCTTTTCCAATGCAAGTTTGCGCATTCTACGTGGTCAGTCATCCAAGTAGCGTCAAATTTGTATCTGCCCACAACTGTTGCCAATATTTTTGGTCATTGGCTGGACGGTATTTCAAATAGGTTCAAAACGCTAATAAGGGTGGGAGCGTATGCCTCAATTTGGTCGCTTTGGCTATGTAGAAATGATTTTGTTTTTAATAGAAGAAATGCTTCTCCTCTACAGGTTATTTTCCACTATACACAATTGCTACGTATGTGGTCTATGTTACAACGACCGGAGGACCAACCGCTGTTCAAGGCGGTCTGTATGCGATTGGAGCAGGTGGCTATGGAGGTTTTTTCCCAACATGGGTGGCAACATAACCTTCGAGTCGATCCACCACCTTCTTCGACATAGGCATAGTGTCGGTCTATAGGGCTCTACTGTTGTCGATTTGTCGGTTTTTTCATCAATTTTTTGTCAGACCTTCATATTAGGCCGTGTACATCCTAGTTATGCAGAGGCCGGGTGTTACTCATAATGCTTTGTATCGGCTTGATGCTACATTTGAGATAATAAAATCGCCCTTTGTGAAAAAAATCTTGTTTAAGCCTACAAGTTGGAAATTTTGGACTACTAAAAAATGTACTCAAAACCAGGTATGAGCGGCGGACCATCTTCCGAGCATGGATACCCGAGTTGTGGGCTTTGCTCCTTATGAAAGGGCCCGAAGATGGCAACACATTTGCTTTTACAATGTCGCTTCTCGCCGCAAATTTGGAACACGATGAAGGATTGACTTGGCCTTGTGGACTTCAGGCCGTATTCTTCAGTTCCCGGCTGGCCATTGAGAAGCACGCGCGAGGACGCGAAGCAAGAGATAAAAACTCAACGAGCCGCATAAACGCTGACCAAAACTGAGGGCTGGTAGGACCCCCAACAGATAGATAGGGCCAACTAACCGAGTCAAACGCCTTGAAGATGTCGAGCTTAACCAATAATTCGGGGCGCTTCTTCCGGTGCAAGTTAGTGAGCAAATTTTTGGTGTGCAAGAAGTTGTCATGAATATGACGTCGTTTAATGAAGGCGCTCTGATTGACGGAGATGATGTCATTTAGGAACGGTGCTACACACGTCAAGGAAGCATCTTTGAGAAGATGCAGGTAAAACTATGGATAATGCTAATCGGCCTAAAATGCTCCACGCCCTCAGCATCATCTCGCTTAGGAAGCAGAACAAAATTAATTGAGTTGACAAGGTTTGAAGGGTGGCCACCTCAGATCAGCTACCTGGTGAATGGCCGTCACAACATCTTTCCTATTTACCTAGTCTCTCTTAATTAGGACATGACTCGAGTGCAAACGTTTGCTTGATGGGTTTGATGCGTGACCCATCATGCACTGTTAGGCCAACTTTAACTGATCCCCTGTAAAACAGAGAGGAGGATCTGGCCGACTAAGCATATATATTTACTTCGCTAACTTTTGGCCGGGCTAGACGATCTCCTAAATATATATAACAAAGTATAACTTTGTTTTTCTTAACTTAGGCAATTCTAGTTTACATTGTAACTACATATTAGCACGCATATAGAACTAAATATAAATATGAAGGTTCAAGCAAATCACGAATATACTTTACATACCAAATTCAAAGTTTACAAACCCAACAATGGCAATGTTGTATTTTCGACAAGGAAATTTATTACCGTAACCATGGCAATTTTTTTTGTTTAGACCACTCATCTATTAGTTTAACCATGGTCAAGGCCGACCATTCAAATCTATTACTTTAACCACGGCAAACATTTTTTGTTTAGACCATTAATTGAATACAGATACAACGAGCTCCATATTGCAGCTATGAGGTGAGGAGGTGTCGTGTATGACCCATCCTGAACAGACCGTAAGACAAAAGAGTCTAGCTTAGATATGATCGACTAATCATCGATCGGTTGTTCTTAATTAGCTAGCTCCTCACTGCAGGAGCAATCGAGCACTTGCCGTCGTTGCCGGCAAGCATGATGTATTTGTGCTTCCTGTTGAACATGGTGCAGCCGTATCCGAGCGCATCCCCCATCTTCCTCTGCACAAGGTTGGCCATGTCGGTGCTCGGCACCTTCTTCTCCCTGACGGCCGACGTGCTCACCCGCTCCAGAAACTGCACCGTGTAGCACATCCTCGGATTCACCATGTAGTAGAGCGAGTCCAGGAATTTTAGGCCCCCCGCGGTGGTGGCGTAGAACATGCCCGTCTCGGTGGCGAGGCCCACGGGGACCACGTCGTCGCTGAGCTCCGCGAACAGCGGGCTGAACCGGAGCAGGTACGGCTCCCGGCAGGTGGTGCCCTCGGGGGAGACGACGAGGAGGTCGCCGCTGTCCAGGAGGCGGCCCATGATGCCTGCGTCGGTGTCGCGGTCTCGTGCCAGCCGCACGGTGCGGCCGATCGGCGAGAGGAGATCCGAGAAGCGGCTCAGGCTATACGACACGGCGCGCACCGGCCGGTCCAGCGCCACCGATATGTACACCGGGTCGATGAGCGTGCGGTGGTTGCACACGTACAGCTGCCCCCGTCGACGTCCTCGCTCGCCGTCGGCGCCCAGCAGCGTCGGCTGGTCACCGGCCTTGAGGCGCCACGACATGCCAGTGGCTGCTAGGATCGGCGTGGAATATCGATATGGCACGGTGAGCGCGACGGCGAGGCGGGCGGCGCCAAGGGCTACGCCGAATGGCAACCACATGAACATGGCGAGCGTGCTGCCGGCCGTCGGCCGGAATGCGAGGCGGCCGTCGTGGAACACCAGGGCCTTGGGGTACCTGCTCCTCGGCAGCGCCTGCCATGTGGCTCTGTCGTCTCGTGTCACGAGGTAGACATTCTACAATTACCGACAAAGAAGAATAGAAAATTCATATTTTCAAGAAAAAAAAGAGGTCGGCCAAAAACAAAAATGAAAAGTTCTTCGCTCGTTTCAGTCTATATATCGTCTGTTTTTGCGGGGTCAGTCGATCCATATACAGTCCATATTGGATATCGATAACATCTTATAATGATGAACAGAGTGAGTATATTGATCATTTTATTGGTTAAAATTAACTTTTGAAATGTGTGTGCGCCAAAGGGAGTATCAAGCTCTGCGTGCACGTGCATTATTATGGCCGTTGCCTTCAAAATTGACCTTAATTAAATTTTCCAGCCGTTGGATTAAAATCAGACGGTTAGGTTCTTCTTTCTTGTGCCTCCTTTCTTCCCTTCTTCCTCCTCTAGCTACTCACCCCCCGCTTGTCTCCATGCATGCCTCTCCTACGGCTGCGAGCTTGTGATCAGTTCAAAAAAAAAAAAAAAAGAGAATCTTTTGAAAATGCTCCCAGGATCTGTTATAATACACGTGACGTCAGTGTATTGCATTGGATATGGATTGTCAAATCTGCTCCGACCGATGGTCCATCAACCAGATGCACTATAAAAGGACTCTCCGCCTCAGGATACATTCTCCAAAAATTGACTCATGCGAGTTGCAAATAAAACAAGTAGCTAGCTAGCCGTGGAGTTATGTCACGTAGCACTACCTTGCAACGGCGTGAGAGAGGATGGTGGAGAAACTGAAGCGAGCCAGAGAATCCCACGGCATCATTGCCGTCCAGCATGATCTTCTCCTCCTCCTCCTCCTCCAACATCATCTTGTCTTCTTCCTCCATTAGACCGGTGTAGAACCCCCAGAGCAGCTTCATCTCCTTCCCGACGACCGCCTCCGCGCCGAGGTATTCCCTGAGAAACCCCTCTACCATCAGCCTCGGCAACTTCCTCGCCACGCACACCCTCCGCCCGCCGGCGGCACCACTTATCCTCATCGTCTCGAAGCCTTCTGCGGCCACGTCCTCCATGAGCCACTTGGGCAGCACGGCACGGCCAGCGAGGAACGGGCCCGCGCGCAACCCGCAGAAGGCCGCCATGGCCATCATCCTCACGGCCGCGTCGCTGTCGCGGCCCACGCAGAAGATGATTGGGTAGAGCAGGAGAAGTACGAGGCCCCGTAGGTACCCTCCGGCCTCCAGCGCCACAAGCATGAAGTAGGGGAAGGGGGAGGACGACGACGACGGAAGGAGGAGCCCGTCCTCGACGTCAAGGACGAGGGTTCGCCCGGCGGCGAGCTTCTCTGCCATGGAAGGATGGGATGACCTGGCGTGGTGGTGCAGCGAGGAAGGGTGCGGCGGTGTCCATTCGGATTCGGTCACGGCGGTGGCGGTGGCTCGGCTGGAGATCGGAGGCCGAGTCCCGAGCACGGCGGAGAAGAGGCTCTGCTTCTTGGCCATGCTGAATAGATGCATGCTAGCTTGTCGTAGCAATACATGAGCTGCACCTAGCACATATATATAGGATGAGGGTGGCTCAAACGACTAACTACTTTCAGCTGATTTTGTGCTGATGTCAAAATCACGCACTCACGCGGTCACTCGCCGACCGCACAAACTGTGTCGTGTTGGTGGGATACTGCCAAACGTTCTTTCGGTACAACTAAGGAGAATATATAGTTACCACAAACTAAGCGGAGCTAGGGCTAATTAAGTATCTTGAAGGGCGCACTTTGATGATCTTTTTTGTACTTTCTAAGAAAAAATTACCAGGGTCATCATTACTTTTTTTTCCCGACAAAGGGTGGATTTTATTTACTCATAATGATGCATCAAGAGAATACAAAACACAACGAGCAAACACTCGACCTCCACATAGTTAGGACGCGCACATCCAACATCAACTCACACATAAACACGCCAACAACTAGCAAAGTCATATTAAACCAAAACTATGTGTAGGCGAAAAAGCTCCAAGCGTCGTCGTCATATCCACACCAACAAACTATAGTAATGACCATATCTACACCAACCATTTCATGACACCGCAAGGACGACGCGGAGCAATACTTTCAGGAAGGGAGCGAAACTCAAGCGTCGTCGTCAGCGGATCCAACCACCAAGGTCAGACTCTAGCTTTTCACCCTGAAAAATCAATCCGCGCATATTCGAGCAATGCCTTCAACAATGTAACAATGTAAAAAAAAAACATCGCCATTGCCGGGTATAACCAGCTTAGGTTAGACCTAGGCTTTCGCCCCGGAGCTCGAGATTGGGTGCTTGAGTAGCACCACCATGTTCTCAAAACAAAAAAGTAGCACCACCATCAAAGTCACTCAAGTGTTGTTGCCATCACTTTTCCGCAATCCCAGCAGCTACATGCAATGCGACCATTACTGCTGCACAACCAACCATCTGCGTAAGCCCTCGTCCACAATTAGTATCTCATCGTCGAAATCAACCACTGAATCTTGAGAGATGAAGACTCCCGAAGATTTTTCGGTGACCACATGCGTCATGGAGTCGTAGGAGTTAACAGTAGCACAGTCTGTAGTCACCACCACTCGGCCGACCAGATCTGGATCACCACTACCAAGCCGTAGACCACGTGAAAGGCCAGTACCTCGCCGTCGCGGTCCACCTCCCAGTAGAGAGCTCGATGCATAAACCATGGCGGAGGCCATCAGAGGCGCGAGCAACCATGGGTTCCATGTGCTGGAGCACCGGATCTAGGCCACTGGCCATCCGGGGCGCAGCCGCACACCGGCAACGTAGTACCTTGCATAGGCGACGAAGTGGAGGGGGCGCGCTGGGGCCGGGCGAGCGCACAGGCACCCACCGCCGCCGGCCACCGCATGGGGCTTTGCCCTGGCGGCGTCGGCCGGCGACAGCAGGGTAGAACGACAGCTTTGGAGACTAGAGCGGCGGTGGCGGAGGAGCCGCCCGAGTCGTTCCTGTGAATGACGCGGGGGCCATCATTACTAGGCCTAGGCTATAGCGCCACTTGCCATAGGCCTGTCCCCTGCAAACTGCCATCTTAATACCTTTCTGTTATAAGTTGGCATATGGTTATCTTAACAACTATTGGCTGATTAGGATAGGTAACTAAAAGAGGTGCTGTCTAATTAATAGCTTGTAATTAATTGATGTTATGCATATCATTAATTGGCTCGCCGACTACTTAATTGCTACCTCCTTATATATATACATACGAAGGTACTAGTAAAAGATTGTCATGGAAAAAGATGTTATAAGATATTTTTGTTATATCTTTCTGTTATAAGATATACCTTTCTGTTATAAGATATTTTTGCAATTTAATTTGAACTACAAAAACATCTTATATATACATACGAAGCTAGTAAAAAATTGTCATGGAAAAAGATGTTTCAATTTATTATGCTTTTTCTAACCCATACACTAAAATCCAAATAACAGTTTCACAATAGTTTGATACAAGTCGTTAAAGGACACACCCACAACCCTGTCCTTGTTATAAAGAACTAACAAACCCATGCGCAACTCTATTCGCATCACTGTTTTCACAAGCTTAATATCTTCCAGAAACCGCATCATGCCCAACATCTCCAACTTCGAATCAATGAAGGCAAACCTTTTCTCTGTGAGAAGACTAAGCGGTGTGAATCTTTGGGACATGGGTCTAGCCGCACCCGATTAAGCATCTATTTTTTTTAAAAACTGAAAGGAATAAAATATTGACAATACTGTTTTGTAACAAACATGGTCTGGTGTTATACTCATGTGTAATTTTTCGTGAAAGAATTACTTTCGTGGACTTATGGGAGAAACAAATTTGCAACTATAGAGAAACTTGAATAGTAACTTCTATATAGTATTGATTTTTTAATTGTCCAGAGTACCACATGGATCAATTTTTTGTGAAACTTCTCACATGAGTATAACACTTGGCCATATTTGTTACAAAATGGTCTAACTTTTATTTTATTTTCTATTTTTAATTGTTTTTGCAAGTTGGATACATGTGCACCGGAGACCCACTAGGTATGGTTGAAAAACTAAGGCCATCTATTAAACTTGTAATACCATCCCTATAAAAATAGAAAATAACACACATGTCCTTGGGTATGACGATGTCATCTTCCTACTGCACTCTTCAACAGTGCGTCATGAGCAAAGCTTGATGCCAATTCTAGATCTCTAGAGCACTCTCAGAGTCAGGATGGCATTGTTGGTACGACGGCTGGGAAGTCGGTGGTCGGGGCCAGAAAATGTGGGCGACATCAGACTGGAATCAAATCATTGCCCCGACGAAAAAGATGAGGAGAAAACTAGACAACCATCCTTGATCTGACTACACGGAAACGGGGAGTCAGCTTCCCTAAACATCAGTTGTCATCATCCGTACGCCAGAAAATGATACTCCCTCCGTTCCATAACGTAGGACATTTTTTTGCACTACATTAATGTCAAAAAACGTCTTATATTATGGGACAGAGGGAGTATAAAGTTGATATAAGATGGTTGTAAAACATCCAAGAATGATAATATAACATCACGGAATAATAAAAAATTATGGAATCCAATAACTCCTGAACGTTCGGATTTTAAACATTTCGTCCCGAACGTTTATACATGGCAACTTTAGTTCGTAGGGGATAGCAAGTTTAGTTGATAGGGGATGACAACTTTATCTTTTTTCGTTTTTTTGTCAGAAAATTGCCATGTTTCCTTAATCTCATGCAAACTAAACTTGCCACCTAAAACATTCGGGTTGCCATGCTTAAATCCCGAACGTTCGGGAGTTATCATTACCGAAAATTACAGATACGTTGGAGAAGTATCACATATCATGATCTTCCTCTGTTTGCTAACATCGTCTTGCTTGAGATGTTTATGTGATGGCTTTACGTCGAATCGTTGGTAGATAGTGATCCAGATCGGGTCAGCCCATTAGTCCCGGTTCAGTCCAGAACCGGGACCCATGGGGGCATTGGACCTGGTTCGTGAGCCCCGGGGGCCGGGCGGGCCACGTGGGCCATTGGTCCCGGTTCGTCTAGACCTTTTGGTCCCGGCTAGTGGGACGAACCGGGACCAATGGGCCTCGCTCCTGGCCCACCACCATTGGTCCCGGTTGGTGGCTTGAACCGGGACCAACTTTTGTTACAAACTTCAATAGCAAAAAGAATTATCATAAAAGAAAATAAATAAGTAATTAGAATTCTGTTCAAAACATTAAAAGCAAAAAGAATTATCATAAAAGAAAATAAATAAGTAATTAGAAATTTGTTGCAAACTTTAATAGCAAAAAGAATTATCATAAAAGAAAATAAATAATTAATTAGAATTCTGTTCAAAACATTAAAAGCAAAAAGAATTATCATAAAAGAAAATAAATAAGTAATTAGAATTTTGTTACAAACTTTAATAGCACAAAGAATTATCATAAAAGAAAATAAATAAGTAATTAGAATTCTGTTCAAAACATTAAAAGCAAAAAGAATTATCATAAAAGAAAATAAATAAGTAATTAGAATTCTGTTCAAAACATTAAAAGGAAAAAGAATTATCATAAAAGAAAATAAATAAGGAATTAGAATTTTGTTACAAACTTTAATAGCACAAAGAATTATCATAAAAGAAAATAAATAAGTAATTAGAATTTTGTTACAGACTTTAGTAGCACAATGATTTATCATAAAAGAACATAAATAAGTAATTAGAATTCTGTTCAAAACATTAAAAGGAAAAAGAATTATCATAAAAGAAAATAAATAAGGAATTAGAATTTTGTTACAAACTTTAATAGCACAAAGAATTATCATAAAAGAAAATAAATAAGTAATTAGAATTTTGTTACAGACTTTAGTAGCACAATGATTTATCATAAAAGAACATAAATAAGTAATTAGAATTCTGTTCAAAACATTAAAAGGAAAAAGAATTATCATAAAAGAAAATAAATAAGGAATTAGAATTTTGTTACAAACTTTAATAGCACAAAGAATTATCATAAAAGAAAATAAATAAGTAATTAGAATTTTGTTACAGACTTTAGTAGCACAATGATTTATCATAAAAGAACATAAATAAGTAATTAGAATTCTGTTCAAAACATTAAAAGCAAAAATAATTATCATAAAAGAAAATAAATAAGTAATTAGAATTTTGTTACAAACTTTAATAGCAAAAAGAATTATCATAAAAGAAAATAAATAAGTAATTAGAATTCTGTTCAAAACATTAAAAGAAAAAAGAATTATCATAAAAGAAAATAAATAAGTAATTAGAATTTTGTTTACAAACTTTAGTAGCAAAAAGAATTATCATAAAATAAAATAAATAAATAATTATAATTTTGTTACAAAATTTAATAGCAAAAAGAATTATCGTAAAAGAAAATAAATAAGTAATTAGAAACAAAAAAGAAAAGCAAAAAAACTGGGAAAAATTAAAAAAAGTGCCACCTACAGGGCCACCATGGCCTGCATACGACTAGAAACCCATTACTAGGGCCAGGATGCAGGCCTGCAGTAGGCCCAATAGGCCCACAAGCACAGAGAGGGATTTTAGGCCCGTAAGCCTGCAGTAAAGAGGAGCTCGAAGTGGTTGATTTGGCAGGGCTTATAAACCACTCCAAGCCCCTCTCGGCTAGCGAGGTGGGACTAAACATAGCACCACACCGCGCCAGTTCCAGCACACAACCTTTGGTCCCGGTTGGTGGCACCAACCGGGACTGAAGGGTGGCATTGGTCCCGGTTTATGCCACGAACCGGTACCAATGCACCCCTTTAGTCCCGGTTGGTGGCACCAACCGGGACCAAAGGCCTCTGTTTCCTAGTAATGGCCCCTTTAGTCCCGGTTTGGTCTCGGTTGGTGCCACCAACCGGGACTAAAGGCCTGTGTTTCCCGCCCTTTGGGCTGCTGAAAAGAGGCCTTTGGTCCCGGTTGGTGCCACCAACCGGGACCAAAAGGTGGCATTTGTCCCGGTTCGTGCCATGAACTGGGACCAATGCTCTGCCTATATAAGCGGCACTCGTGAAATTTTGGTTCAGTTCCTTCTTCCCCGCCGCCTGACGCGTCCAGGCTGCCTGTCCGTCTTCGCCTCGCCGTCGTCGTCGCCCCGCGCCGTCCCGCGCCGCCCCGACGCCGTCGCCGCCACCCACCCCGCGCCCCGTGCCCCGCCGGCCCCTGCCCGTCGCCGCCCCACACCGCCGCCTCACCGTCGACCATCGCCGCGCCGCCCCGCCCCGCGCCGCACCTCGTCGTCGCCGCCGCCGTCGCTGTGAGCAACTAATTTAGATGTGTAGTAATTTTTTTGTAGTTTCGTAGATTTTTTTGTTAGATGTGTAGTTTATAGATTTTTCTGTCAGATTTTTTTTCATGTTGTGTAATTAATTTTTCATATTGTGTTAGATTTTTTTTGTTAATATATTTTTTATGCAAAGATGTTTGTATGTTCATATATATGCATGTTTGTATGTTCATATATATATGCAAAGATCGAATATGTCAAATTTTTATGATTTTTTTTCTGTTCATAGAATTTTTATGATTTTTTTCTGTTCATAGAATTTTTATGATTTTTTTCTGTTGTAATTTTGTTCATAGAATTTTAATGATTTTTTTGTTCATAGTATTTTATTTGTCAATTTATTGTGTATGTATAGGAAAATTGTGAATGATA
>LR880969.1:822707193-822746329 GCA_904067115.1 Aegilops sharonensis | reverse complement strand
AAGGAAGTTTGTATGTGGTTACCGAATGTTGTTCGGAGTCCCGGATGAGATCCCGGACGTCACGAGGAGTTCCGGAATGGTCCGGAGGTAAAGATTTATATATGGAAAGTTGTTGTTCGGGTTCCGGAAAAAGTTCGGGTTTTTCGGTATTGTACCGGGAAGCTTCCAGAAGGTTCCGGAGGATTCCGGAGGGGTCCGGAGGTCCGGAAATTGTTCCACCACATCCAATACAGTAGCATGGGCTGTAAGGGGGCGCCCTAGCCATAATGGGCCAAGGGAACCAGCCCCCCCAAGGCCCATGCGCATGGGAGGGGGGAAACCCTAAGGGGGAGGGCCTCCACTTGACTTGGGAGGCACTCCTCCCCCTCTTGGCCGCCCCCAAGTCCCATCTAGGGCTGGCCGCACCCCTTGGGGTGGGAAACCCTAAAGGGGGCGCAGCCCCCCTTTCCCCCTATATATACTTGAGGTTTTGGGCTGCCCAACACACGAGAACCTCTCCCTCTTGGTGCAGCCCTGCCTCTCCTCCTCCTCCTCTCCCTTGGTGCTTGGCGAAGCCCTGCGGGATTGCCACGCTCCTCCATCACCACCACGCCGTTGTGCTGCTGTTGGATGGAGTCTTCCTCAACCTCTCCCTCTCTCCTTGCTGGATCAAGGCGTGGGAGACGTCACCGGGCTGTACGTGTGTTGAACGCGGAGGTGCCGTCCATTCGGCACTAGGATCTCCGGTGATTTGAATCACGACGAGTACGACTCCTTCAACCCCGTTCTCATGAACGCTTCCGCTTAGCGATCTACAAGGGTATGTAGATGCACTCTCCTTCCCCTCGTTGCTGGTTTCTCCATAGATAGATCTTGGTGACACGTAGGAAATTTTTTGAATTTCTGCTACGTTCCCCAACAAAAGGCCCCTGCAGACCCCGACGATGGGGGCCGCGTCCAGTTCAACCCTCAGCCGGATACAGCTCCGGAGACCCAAGTGGCTCCGAATTCGGGCAGGCAGCCTCTCCCGGACGAGGGGGGCAAGCCGCCTCCACCGGTGACCTCTGTCCATCCAGAGGCACCGGATAGATTGCTGGAAGCGCTTGAAGGCGCTTCCATTATGGAAGAACACCGTACTCTTATGAGTACGGTGATTGAGAGAGTCCAATCCGCCAAAAAAGGACTGACCAAAACCTGCATTAGCCTTCTAACAGGCTTTGAGGTAAGTAATATAGTTGTAAAAGAATATCACCTTGTAGACAGTAGCCCCTGATGCTCTGTTCGGTGTTCGGAAAGAAAAACTAAACAGAGGATCAAAATAATTTTCGCAGGAGTCTAACATAACATGTCTATGTGGATAAGCAGGCGTCGCTGCTGGCCGCTGCCGCTCATACTGCGGAGGTCTCTGGCTTGACGCGGAATCTGGAGCGGGCCGAGGAAGAACTCGGCCTCGTGAAGAAGCAGCTGGCGGACAACCAAGGTATGCACTAACGATGCTTTATATTTAGGAAGGATGAAAAGTTTGTACTGACTAAAGTGTCATGAACTTTATTAGGGGCCGCGACCGAAGTAGCGGCCCTCAAGAAGGCGTTGACCGAGGCCGAGGACAAAGCAGCTAAGGAACACGCCACGCACGAGAAGCATGAGGCCCGGGTCAGCGAGGTCCAGCAAGAGCTCCAGGACACCGTCAAAAGGTACTTGTCCTTAGAGCGTGATTGAAAGACTCAAGAGTCCGAACTTGCCAAGGCCCGCCAGAGCGCGCAAGATGCCCGAGCTGAAGCCCAGAGCACCCTCCAGGAAATCCAGGCGGCCCAGAATATCGCGGAGGGTATGGCTTTTTATTATGCAAAGCAAGTGTGTGAAGGAAACGTTCCTTTTACTTACCCGAATTTGGAGTTCTCCAGGAGCGTTTGCAGATCTGCCACGCAGCATATCAGATGCTGCAGAGTTCTTTCGAGCCGAAGAAGGGAGCTCTACGGAGAAGCTGTTCTGGTCTCAATACCTTGGATCAGAACATCCGGTGCCCCTTAGCGTCCAGCTAAAACAGTTGGTCGAGCTGCACAAGGCGGCCGAACTAGCCATGAAGGACCTAATAGTCCGGCTATGGCCTGCCAAGCCCATGCCTAGTAGCTACTTCGGACTCGTGAAGCGGCTGGTCAGTGCCTGCCCTCAGCTTGATGCCGTCAAGCGGTCGGTCTGCATTGAAGGTGCGGGGATGGCTTTCCCCCGCGCCAAGACGCACTGGGCGAAGATGGATGCCACAAAGTTGATGACCGAGGGTCCGCTCGAGGGCAAGGAGCATCGCAAGCCCGGAAAGTACTATGACAGTGTCATGGAGGGATCCCGCCTTGTGGCGGAGCAATGTGCCAAGGATATCATTTTCCCATGAAAGCATTATTTTATCATGTCCTGTATATGGAACGAGGTCTTTATGTAATATAATGCTTGTTATTTAAAATTTTACCTCCTGTGCGGCCGTTTATGAAATCTGAGAGTTGGCCAGTCGTCGGCTTCTGCCCCCACATAGCTAGTACAGGGGTGTTCGGAATAAATCTAGACACTCTTTAACCAAATTTTTGGTCCTTTAAGGAGGTGTTTAGCGCAATGAACAAGGCAATCGGACTATACAGCTTTATCACCCTCACTTAGCCATAGGAGTTCTATAATTTTAAATTTTGGCGTAGCCCCTGGTATTCGGAAGGACGAAGTTGGGGTGCTATACACGCCTAATCGGACAAAAACCGATTCCTCGCATAAAGCGGAAAAAATCTCTAGTGATTTATAAACCTCTCGAACAGCTGACCAGCTCTCGCCACATCATGACAGTCAGTTTTCGGCTTTCTCTACTGAGGCGCTCATCCGGAAGAACCGGGACACAATCGTAGTAGTTCTCCCTTTACTACCCTAGCCGATATAATGGAACGTAAGGTAGCAAGCACAGGAGCCGGGCAACCCAACTATTGACCAAAGACATGATTCGAAGACGATGCATATAATGCTATAAGTTCGGGGTGCTGAACTATACTGTCAAAGTGTTCGAACTTTTTTGCCGTGTTATGGGTTACAATGAAGCCCCTGGCGAATTAAGGCGTACCAGAATGTACGGGTGCAATTGAAAATAAATAGATAAGGAAAAATTTAGGTAATGAGCAGACACTGCAGATTATTTTTCATTGTAAGTTGATTGATACGTCAAGGCGTATCTGCACAAAGTAGTGCAATAAGAAAATAAGGCTATTTAACATGCCACGACCAAAAGCGAGCTGCGTGCAGGTATTTAAAACAGGTATGACGATCGTTAGCAAAGACCACCTGGGTATTCCCTTGTACGTCCGACCCCCTAGCTTTCTTGATGTATACGTCCCATGATGGGTCCGGTGGTCAGGTTTATCAGATAAAGCCTGGAGAGGAGAAAAAACCTTAAAGAAAGAGCAAAAGGTGAAGGTATACGGATCCAGGAGCGGTTGAGCCGTATTGTCGACCGAGGTCTAGCTGTGCCTCCGTCCATGCCCATGGTATTTTAAGTGCGTAATTGTGTACGCGCGGCACGAATTTCACCCCTTTATTGAGGCTGGGACGAAGGCCGAATTGCTAGCTGAGCTCTGGACGAGCCAAACGGTTCTGTTGCAGAGTAGCTCAGACTCACTTGGCGGTTTTGGGGTCTTTATTGCCGAATTGAGGTTTTGCCTAAAAAGGCTATTCTATACCTCTGCTGCAAGGGCCGCAGTGTGCTCCTCAGTATGGAGGGAGCGCTCCATATTTCCATTGACTGTTATAACACCGCGAGGTCCGAGCATCTTGAGCTTAAGGTAGGCATAGTGCGGCTCCGTATTGGAACGAGCAAATGCGGTTCATCCGAGTAGTGCATGATAACCACTGCGGAAGGGGACGATATCGAAGAGTAATTCTTCGCTTCGGAAATTATCCGGGGATCCGAAGACCACTTCCAGTGTGATTGAGCCCGTACAGCAGGCCTCTACACCTGGTATGACACCTTTAAAGGTGGTTTTTGTGGGCTTGATCCTTGAGGGATCAATACCCATTTTGCGCACTATATCCTGATAGAGCAGGTTCAGGCTTCTACCACCGTCCATCAGGACGCTAGTGAGGTGGAATCTGTCAATGATAGGGTCTAGCACCAGCGCGGCTGAACCGCCATGACGGATACTAGTCGGGTGACCCCTTTGATCAAAAGTGATCGAACAGGAGGACCACGGGTTGTATTTTGGAGCGACTGGCTCCATCGCGTAGATGTCTAGTAGGGCTTCGGCATCCGGACAGTCGACGATTTGGTTCTTTTTAGTTAAGAACCGAGTCTAGAATTTCCTGACTGAGTCTCTGGGCTGTTGTATTATATGACCTAAGTCATCGGCGTCCGGAGGCCGGACATTAGTACCCTGGAAGTTGTCAAGGAATGCATCTTCCAGGTTCTCCCAACTGCCAATGGAGTTTTTGGGCAGACTGTTCAACCAGTGCCGAGCTGGTCCCTTGGGTTTTAGCGGGAGATACTTGATGGCATGGAGATCATCACCGCGGGCCATATGTATATGGAGAAGGAAGTCATCGATCCATACCGCGGGATCTGTTGTTCCATCATATGATTCAATGTTTACAGGTTTGAACCCTTCTGGGAATTCATGTTCCATTACTTCATCAGTGAAGCATAGGAGGTGTGCAGCGCCTCTGTGTCGGGCTATGTTGCGACGCAGCTCGGATGGAGCCGATCTGCGGTATTCGGCCCAGACAGGTGTGTATTTGTGATATCCGGTGTGGTGGCCACCATCGTGCATTGGGGCGTGCCCCCGCGATCCATAGATCGATCTGGTCTGGCCTGCTCTGTTCTCCAAGTCGTACCGTAGGTCATGTGTGCATCCCCGAGCTGTTGTGTTTCTATTTGTTCGGCGACGTGGTGCCGGCTAGTGTTCAGGATGAATTGCCGTTTTGTCTCCGCCACGCGGTGGTCGGTCAGTCGCATTATGCGCTGGTAGTACTGGCTCCAGCGCCTCGTCGTCGAATTGAGGTAGCAATTTGCGCTTCGGGTAACTTTTGGTTGGGCGTTCGAGTCCGTATTCCTCGGCTGCCAGGACCTTAGTCCATCTATCAGTGAGCAAATCTTGATCAGCTTGAAGCTGCTGCTGCTTCTTCTTCAGGCTCTTTGCCGTGGCTATAAGCCGGCGCTTAAAACGCTCCTGCTCAATGGGATCCTCAGGCATGATAAATTCTTCGTCGCCGAGGCTCACCTCATCCTCAGAGAGGGGCATGTAATTGCTGTCCTCTGAGTTGTCGTTCACGGCCTGTTCATCGGGGATGGCTCGCCCGTCTTCCCGTTCAGCCTGTTCGAAACTTGGCTTGGTGGGGTCTTCATTGTCTTCGGCATTGTCCGGAGTGCTATTCTCTCTTGTGCCGGTATCGCTATTTTTACCATGGCGTGATTTAGAGCGGCGCCGCTGACGTCGGTGCTTGGACTGTTTCTCAGGAAGTTTATCCTCAACTGGATCCTTTTTGTCATCGCCATTGTTTTCCCTTGGTGTATCCACCATGTATATATATCATAGGAGGAGGTGGCTATCCAGCGCCCTATGGGCGGTGGTTCCTGTTCTTCTCTGGCATCGTCGTCCATACCGTCGATGTCTTCGGAGTCGAAATCAAGCATGTCGGTCAAATCGTCGACAATGGCTATCAAGTGGGTGGTGGGTGGGCAACGAAGCTCTCCGTCGTCCGCTTCCCACTCAAGCCGGACATAGTTCGGCCAAGAATCTCCTGACAAGGAGAGGGACTTTAATGAGTTTAACACATCGCCTAAGGGTGAGTGTTGGAAGATGTCCGCGGAGCTGAACTCTAAGATCGGCGCCTGGTCAGATTCGATGGGTGCGGATACAAGTGGTTCGGAGCCTATGGCCGGAGATGAGTCCGAGGTTCCGATAACACAGGCCTCGTTGGAGGTCAGATCTGTTTTCGGCTCTAGCGCTGCTGAGTCCACGGCTTCCGTGGCGAGGTTGAGCCTCCCATCCTCGGATGGCGCGCTCTGCTTTGGATCTAGGGCTAGTGCGGTTACAGGCGCAATCTCCTGCACATAGTCTGATGACAGATTTAGGTCATGTTCATCGTGGCGGCGGGGCGCGGCTGTCATGGGCTCGAATCCGTCGAAGATCAAGTCTCCGCGGATGTCGGCGGTGTAGTTCAAGCTTCCAAACCTGACCTGATGGCCAGGGGCATAGCTGTCGATCTGCTCTAGATGGCCAAGTGAGTTGGCCCGCAGTGCGAAGCCGCCGAATACAAAGATCTGTCCAGGGAGAAAAACTTCACCCTGGACGGCGTTGTTCTGGATGATTGTAGGAGCCATCAAGCCTTATGGTGACGACACAATGGAACTCTCAATGAAAGCACCAATGTCGGTGTCAAAACCGGCGGATCTCGGGTAGGGGGTCCCGAACTGTGCGTCTAAGGCTAATGGTAGCAGGAGGCGGGGGACACAATGTTTACCCAGGTTCGGGCCCTCTCGATGGAGGTAATACCCTACTTCCTGCTTGATTGATCTTGATGATATGAGTACTACAAGAGTTGATCTACCACGAGATCATAGAGGCTAAACCCTAGAAGCTAGCCTATGATTATGATTGTTGTTGTCCCACAGACTAAACCCTCCGGTTTATATAGACACCGGAGGGGGCTAGGGTTACACAGAGTCAGTTACAGAGAAAGGAATCTTCATATCCTAACTGCCAAGCTTGCCTTCGATGCAAAGGAGAGTCCCATGCGGACACGGGACGAAGTCTTCTATCTTGTATCTTCATAGTCCAACAGTCCGGCTGTCCGAGGACCCCTTAATCCAGGACTCCCTCAATCATGGCGAATCATCACCACGGTACTCGCGATCGTTGCATGTGCCAAGGACGACGATTTCTGGTCCGTCACCCATTTCCAAAGTATCTATAATTTTTTTATTGTTCCATGCTATTATAGTATTAATCTTAGATGTTTTATATGGAATTATATGCAATATTATATCTTTTCCTAGGACTAATCTATTAACCTAGTGCCAAGTGCCAGTTGCAGTCTTTTGCCTGCTTTTGATTTTTCGAGAATTCTGTACCAAACGAAGTCCAAATGCCACAAAACTTTTTGACGGATTTTTTTTCCTGGACATAAGAGACCCTAGAAGCTTCAGGAGGAGCTCAGAAGGCGAAGGAGTAGACCACAAGGCACACAGGCGCGCTCAAGGGGTAGGCGCGCCCATGGCTCGTGGGCCCCTCGTTCCTCCGTTTGACCTAATTCCAACTCTATAAATTCTCTAAAATCGGGAAATCAACAGAGAGCCACCCAAAATACTTTTTTCGCCACCGCAAGTTTCTGTTCTCGAGAGATCCCATCTGGAGGCCTTTTCCAGTACTCTGCCGGAGAGGGAATCGACCACGGAGGGCTTCTACATCAACCTTTCAAGCCTTCCAATGATATGTGAGTATTTTACCACATACATACGGGTCCATAGCTAGTAGCTAGATGGCTTGTTCTCTCTCTTTGATCTTCAGGACAATGTTCTCCTCGATGTTCTTAGATATCTATTCGATGTAATCTTTTTTTGCGGTGTGTTTGTTGGGATCCGATGAATTGTGGGTTTATGATCAGATTATCTATGAATATTATTTGAGTCTTCTCTGAACTCTTTTATGCATGATTGTTATAGCTTTGTATTCCTCTCCGATCTATCCATTTGTTTTGGCCAACTAGATTGATTTATCTTGCAATGGGAGAGGTGCTTTGTGATGGGTTCAATCTTGCGGTTCTCTATATCCAAGTGAAAGAAAGGGACAAGATATGTATTTGTATTATTTCCATTAATCATAAAATGATGAGGTTTATTCATATTGATTGAGTTTACTTTGTCTACATCATGTGATCTTTCTTAAGGCAGTACTCCGTTCTTTATGAACTTAATACTCTAGATGCATGCTGGATAACAGTTGATGTGTGGAGTAATGGTAGTAGATGAAGGCAGGAGTCGGTCTACTTGTCTCGGACATGATGCCTATATACATGATCATTGCCTTGGATATCGTCATAACTATGCGCTTTTTTATCAATTGCCCAACATGTTGGAAATATGCCCTAGAGGCAATAGCAAAATGGTTATTATCATATTTTTCCCGTTCATGATAAACATTTATTATTCATGCTAGAATTTAATTGATCGGAAACTTGAATACATGTGTGAATACATAAACTACACCGTGTCCTTAGTAAGCCTCTACTAGACTAGCTCGTTGACCAAAGGTGGTCAAGGTTTCCTAACCATGGACATGAGTTGTGATTCAATAACGAGATCACATCATTAGGAGATTCATGTGATGGACAAGACCCAACCTTAAGCTTAGCATATGGTCGTATAACTTTAATTTTTGCTAAAACTTTCTTCGTGTCAAGTATCTATTCCTAAGACCACAGATCATGCAACTCCCGGATACTGGAGGAAGGGCCTATGTTCTATCAAACGTCAATTCGTAACTGGGTGATCATAAAGATGCTCTACAAGTCTACATGTATATTTGAAGGTGTTTGTTGGGTTGGCATGGATCGAGACTGGGATTTGTCACTCTGTATGATGGAGAGATATCTCCGAGCCCTCTCGGTAATACAACATCGTTAGGAGCTTGCAAGCAATATGGCTAACAAGGTAGTCACGGGATCTTGTATTACGAAATGAGTAAAGAGACATCCCAGCAACGAGATTGAACTAGATATGGAGATACCGGTGATCGAATCACAGGCAAGTAACATATGCTAGAAAAATGGAGTTGCATATGTACGGGATTACCTGAATCCTTGACAGCATGGTTCAACCGATAAATATCTTCGTGGAGTATGTAGGAACCACTATGGGCATCCAGGTCCCGCTATTGCTTATTGACCGAAGAGGTGTCTCGGTCATGTCTACATGATTCCCGAACCTGTAGGACCCCCGCGCTTAACGTTTGATGACACTAGAGTAGTATTGGGATATGTGCATTGGTAACTGAATATTGTTCGGAGTTCCGGATGAGATCTCGGACATCATGAGAAGCCCCGAGATGGTCCGGAGATGAAGATTTATATATGGGAAGGTCCGTTTTGGTTGCCAAAAAAGTTCCGGGCATTACCGACAGTATACCTGGAGTGTCGAAGGGGGTCTGGGGGTCCACAGGGGGCTCCACCTGCCCCGAGGGCCCACATGGGTTGTAGGGTGTGAGCCTTGGCCTATATGGGCAAGTGGCAACTGCCCCAAGAGGCCCATGCACTTAGGATAGGTGGAGGAGGAAGAGTCCTAAGGGGGGAGGCACCCCCTAGGTGCCTTGGGGAGGGAGGACTCCTCCCTAGGCCGGCACCCCTCCTTGGATGAGTCATATATAGGTTTATATATTTACCCTGTGTTCTTTCCTATATTGCATCTAGGGTATTAAGTATAAAACAGAGTAACGCCTTAAGAAAGATGACATGATGTAGACAAAGTAAACCCAAGCAATATGAATAAATCCCGTCGTTTTATCCTTAATGGCAACAATAAAAATACGTGTCTTGTCCCAAACTTATTCACTGTGATAGAGCATCGCAAGATTGAACCCATCATAAAGCACCTCTCACATTGCAAGATATATCAATCTCGTTGGCCAAACCGAATGGATAGATCGAAGAGAAATACAAAGCTATAACAATCATGCATTAAAGAGTTCAGAGAAGAGACAATTAATATTCATAAATATTCAGATCATAAACCCACAATTCATCGGATCCCAACAAAGATAGAACTCCAAGAACATCCAAGAGAACTGTGTATTGAAGATCAAAGAGAGAGAAGAAATCACCTAGCTACTAGCTATGGACCCGTGGGTCTATGGTGAACTACTCACGCATCATCAGTATGGCAGCAAGGATGATGTAGAAGCCCTCCGTGATGGAATCCCCCTTGGGTAGAGTACCCGAGAAGGCCTCCAGATGGGATCGCGGAAGAACAGAAATTTGCGGCAGCGGAAAAATTATTTCCGGTGGCTCTCTGGTATACGGGGAATATTTGGGAATTTATAGTGGTGGCATTAGGTAAAGAGGTGCCACGAGAGGCCCACAAGCTCAGGGGGCGCGACCCCTGGGGCACGCATGGTGAGTTTGTCGCGACCTCGTGGCTCTTCTGGTCTTCTCCCAAACCTTCGTGGGTCCCTTCTGTCCAGAAAAAATGATCACAAAGTTTCATCGTGTTTGGACTCCGTTTGATATTGATTTTCTGAAAAGTCAAAAACAAGCAAAAAACAGCAACTGACACTAGGCACTAGGTTAATAGGTTAGTCTCTAATATTGATATAAAATAACATATAAATGCATATAAAACATCTAAGATTCATACTATAATATCATGGAAAATTAAAAAAATAGATACAGTGGAGATGTATCAGCGTGGCCCATGTGAAGACGACAGAGCCGCATCTCTCAAAACTTGCCGGTCGTAGCACCAAGATGGTGTTCATCGGATACGAGAGGAGTTTCGGTGCAATGGCATACCGCTTCTACAATCAACGAACCACGAATTTCACGTGAAGTTGTGTTTGAAGAAAACCAAGCATGGAATTGGATCACAGCAACCGACCAGGTGACCGCAACGGCAGTGATCACCATGGTGCCGGCACCGATGACGACGCGCATGGGTCGCATGATGATAGCGACAACGACATGCACGACACGGGCGGAGATCTCGGCGACGACATCGACAACGAGGCGCATAGTGACAACGACAATCAACATGATAGTCACGACCACGACGACTACGCTGACGACGTGGATTTTGATGATGCGGATGCTGACGACCCGACATCTACCACGCCCGACACAAAGCCATCTTCCTCAAGTGCATTGACATGACACAATTTGTGTCGCCTCCTTCTTAAGCCACAACGGATTCTTCCGGGCCTCGTCGCTACAAGACCCTCAAGAAAGTGTACAAGTATACAAAGCTAGTTACGCTCGAGTACTCCAGATTGTGCTTACTCGGAGATGAGGAGCCGGCAAACTACGTAGAGGCCAGCAAAAGTTTAAGCTGGACGCATGCCATGGATGAGGAGATGAAGGCGATCGAGAGCAATGGCACATGGACTTTCGTAACCCGACCTCCAAACCAAAAGGCCATAGGTTTAAAGTGGGTTTACAAGTTAAAGAAGGACACGAAGGGTGCCATTGTGAAGTACAAGGGAAGACTCTTTACAAATGGCCACGTACAACGTCAACGAGTTGACTATGAGGAGGTGTTTGCACCAGTTGCTCGAATCGAGACAGTAAGAGTGCTCTTAGTTTTGGCAGCACACGAGGATTGGAAGGTTCATCATATGGATGTTAAATCCTCTTTCCTTAATGGCGATCTCACAGAAGAAGTGTACATGGAACAACCCATTAACTACGAGAAGAAAGATGAAGAAGGAAAAGTTTACATTCTCAATAAGGCACTTTACGGGCTGAAACAAGCGCCAAGACCTTGGAACTTAAAGCTAGACCAAACTTTGGTCCTGCTCGGATTCAAAAGATATCCCCTCGATGATCTGAAAGACAGTCTACCAAGCATCGAAGAATAGGTGAAGATCGCCGAAAACCAAGGAGGAGAGTTGTCGTCAAGCATTGGACAAGCTGATGAAAGTAAAGACGATCCCTGAAATGTTGCAAGTAACGGCGAAACAACGCCAAGGATAATTCCTAGCAGCAGTCGTGTTTGGGAGGAGCAACAAGGTTAATGAGGTGAATGTAGAGATTATCCTCGTTGTGTCTGTATAGGACTAGACTAGAGGAGCTCTAGTACTCCCTCCGTTCCTTTTTACTCTGCATATCAGATTTTTGTCAAGACAAATGTTACAAAGTTTGACAAAATATATATTAAAAAATATCTACATCTACAATGCAAAATATATATACCATGAAACTACATTTCACAATGAATCTGACACCACCTGGATTCGACTCAATGGAAATTAACTAAAAAATGGGTTTTTACGGTCAAATCCTTCTACTTGGATTTAATTAACTCTGGCCCAATCTCACGATCATTGCATATTTGGAGGGTTAAGGTGCCCTTGCGTATCAAATTTTTATGTGGTTCGTCCACAAGCAAGTAATACTCATCAAGGACAACTTAATCAAGAGGCGATGGGTAGGCAGTTCACGTTGTTGTTTTTGTGATCATGATGAAACAATACAACATTTATTCCTTGATTGCCCACTCACCAAATTGCTTTGGAGAACGATTTGTATAGCCTTCAACATCAATCCTCCAGTTGACATTGAGTCATTGTTTGGAACGTGGTTAGCTGGGGTTGAGCATACTACTGCGGCTCGTATTCGGACTGGAATATGTGCGCTTTTATGGGCTATATGGAACCGTCGGAATGATCTGATATTTAACAGACAACATGATGTCTACTACACAACCTTCTTCTTGTAGACGTTGTTGGGCCTGCAAGTGCACAGGTTTGTAGGACAGTAGCAAATTTCCCTCAAGTGGATGACCTAAGGTTTATCAATCCGTAGGAGGCGTAGGATGAAGATGGTCTCTCTCAAACAACCTTGCAACCAAATAACAAAGAGTCTCTTGTGTCCCCAACACACCCAATACAATGGTAAATTGTATAGGTGCACTAGTTCGGCGAAGAGATGGTGATACAAGTGCAATATGGATAGTAGATATAGGTTTTTGTAATCTAAAAATATAAAAACAGCAAGGTAACTAATGATAAAAGTGAGCGTAAACGGTATTGCAATGGTAGGAAACAAGGCATAGGGTTCATACTTTCACTAGTGCAAGTTCTCTCAACAATAATAACATAATTGGATCATATAATTATCCCTCAACATGCAACAAAGAGTCACTCCAAAGCCACTAATAGTGGAGAACAAACGAAGAGATTATGGTAGGGTATGAAACCACCTCAAAGTTATCCTTTCTGTTCTATCTATTCAAGAGTCCGTAGTAAAAAACCGCAAAGCTATTCTTTCCGTTCAATCTATCATAGAGTTCATACTAGAATAACACCTTAAGACACAAATCAACCAAAACCCTAATGTCACCTAGATACTCCATTGTCACCTCAAGTATCCGTGGGCATGATTATACGATATGCATCACACAATGTCAGATTCATCTATTCAACCAACACAAAGTACTTCAAAGAGTGCCCCAAAGTTTCTATCAGAGAGTCAAGATGAAAACGTGTGCCAACCCCTATGCATAGGTTCATGGGCGGAACCCGCAAGTTGATCACCAAAACATACATCAAGTGGATCACGTGAATATCCCATTGTCACCACAGATAAGCACGACAAGACATACATCAAGTGTTCTCAAATCCTTAAAGATTCAATCTGATAAGATAACTTCAAGAGGAAAACTCAATTCATCACAAGAGAGTAGAGGGGGAGAAACATCATAAGATCCAACTATAATAGCAAAGCTCGCGATACATCAAGATCGTGCCATAGAGAGAACACGAGAGAGAGAGATCAAACACATAGCTACTGGTACATACCCTCAGCCCCGAGGGTGAACTACTCCCTCCTCGTCATGGAGAGCGCCGGGATGATGAAGATGGCCATCGGTGATGGGTTCCCCCTCCGGCAGGGTGCCAGAACGGGCTCCCAAGAGGTTTTTGGTGGCTACAGAGGCTTGCGGCGGCGGAACTCCCGAACTATCTTCGTATTCGATGGTTTTAGGGTATAAGGGAATATATAGGCGAAAGAAGTCGGTCGGGGGAGCCTCGAGGGGCCCACGAGACAGGGGGCGCACCCAGGGGGGTGGGCGCGCCCCCCACCCTCGTGGCCACCTCGAAGCTTCCTTTACTTCAACTCCAAGTCTCCTGGATCACGTTCTTTCCAAAAATCACGCTCCCGAAGGTTTCATTCCGTTTGGACTCCGTTTGATATTCCTTTTCTTCAAAATATTGAAATAGGCAATAAAACAACAATATGGGTTGGGCCTCCGGTTAATAGGTTAGTCCCAAAAGTAATATAAAAGTGTATAATAAAGCCCATAAACATTCAAAACAGATAATAATATAGCATGAATGCTTCATAAATTATAGATACGTTGGAGACGTATCACACCACACTTTATCTTTCTTGCAGGTCATCTTCAGAGCTACCGCTTGGATCCACGCGTGCTCCTTACTCACTCCTACGGACTCCAGGAAGCCTTTGGTTACTGGGTGCAACCAGTGGGAGATGGTAGCATGGGCTTTATTCAACCGGTTCAGATGGCGGTCGCATAACAGGATAGGAGTTTAGGGAGCTTATCCTTCATATTGCCGTACCGGTTGTGATCGTCACCATTGTTTTTTTTATATTTTCGCTGCACTTGCGAGCTGTAATACTTTTATGACTTTGTGATACTAAAGGAAGTGAGAGACGTATGCCGTCGTGGACGTTGGTCAAATACTACGACCATGATAGCGTGAGCAAGAGCGAGAGCGAGATCCCCGCCGTGCGTCACTCCGATGCCGGTGTGCACCCCCACCCGCCGTCGGCCACTCCGGTGACGGCGCCCCCTGTCCTTACCCCTTCCTCCCCTCTGTGTGTGGGCGTCGTGCCATGGCCTCAAGCCCCAACTCGGTGGCTGCGCCCACTCGTCGCGCGGGGGACCGACCGGTGGTTTCTGGCCTCGGCATCTCCTCGTGCTCGGAGTCGTCCGGCGCCATGGGTGGCCACGAGGCCTCGCCGAGGATGAGGCTCGCTGAGGGCCCTGCGGCTGCCGGCGCTGGGGCGGGCGGTCACAGGCAGGTGGATCCTTGGGCTCCGACCCCTTTGTCCAAAAAGACCCTGTGGAGGCAGCGCCATGATCGGGATCTGCAGGCCCTGCAGCAGCGCCCACGCCCACCCTCAACATTCCCTTGCCGTGAGATGTCTCCTGACATGGAGGGGCTTTGCTGCCGATGCCTCCGGGAGGGCCAATTCCGGCATGACTGCACAAAACCCATCGTGTGCATCAGATGCAGCGAGGAAGGGCATGGCACCAGGGGCTGCAAGCGGCCGCTCAGTCCCACTTCGGAGGCGGAGCTCCGCCGCCAGGCTGTGGCCATGGTGGCGCGGCGCACTTCTCGGTCGGCAACCCCCTCAAGCAGCTCGCTTCCGCCACCGCCACCCCGACTATGGCCCTGGTGGAGGCTTGGCCACGGCTGGGCGCGCAGCGTCCTCTCCGCCCGGCCCCAAGGTTGCAGATGCAGATGGACACGACCATGGTGCCGTCAGAGCTGTGCATCGTCTGGCGCACTCCGGCCATGGATGATCTGGAGAGGCGCCTCCAGCTCGCCATGGTGGTGTATGCGGGCGGTGCCAGGAGGGAGATTTCGCCGGAGTTTGTGATTGTGGCGCTCCAGGACAAGGCCGGCATTCTGGCAGAAAGGGTGTCGATCCACCGTCATCGGCCGGAGGACTTCCTCGTCGTCTTTGCACGGTCGGAGGATCGGAACCGGGTTAGCCCCATGCCGGGGATGGAGCACAGGGGCGTTCTGCTGTATTTCAGGCAGTGGATCCGGCAGGCTCAGGCAATCCAAGCGGCGTTTCAGCTCAAGGTCAAGATCATGCTGGAGGGGATATTCTGCCTCATGCCTGGGAGCGGGAGGTGGCAGAGACTCAGCTGGGGTCATCCTGCCTTGTGGACATGATTGAGCCGGAGACTAGTTCTTGCTCGGACCTCTCGGCGTTCAGGTTGACGGCGTGGACGGCGCAGCCGGAGGAGATTCCGTCGTTGCGGTGGCTGGCGGTGCCGGAGCCGGGGATGTGGTCGCCACTGTTGGAGCCGACTCTTCTCCAGTACAAGGTGCTAATACACATCGATGAGATTTCTGATTACACCGCGGCAGAAGAGCCACAGTTCTTGGGTGCTTCGTCGGGAAGTGAGCAGAGTGGTTTGCCGGAGGATCCGGATACATCGGGCATGGGAGTTGGCCGAGGACCCGTGAAATCGCGTAAAGTCTGGAGATTTGGTGTGCGGGATGAAAGGGGCAACGCCGGAGCTGGAGGTGGCATTGCCAATGGCGGTGGTGCGGGAAGAACGACGGCCACCGCGGAGATGCCCAGCGAAGGGAAGGATTGGAAAATCCCACACATGCAGCCGGCGCCGGGGGGCCCACCCTGCAGATTCGGTTTGATGCATGAGTCTCCACCAGACCATCAGCTTTTGACCGATTGACTAGGCCGTCAGCTGCGCAACCAATGGAATCACTAAGGCAAGAATAGAGTTTGAACGAAGGGGCGGGATTCGATGGAAGTGGTGGTGCGGAGGGGAGCCAGCTGGCAGCAATCATTGCGCCCATTGCCAGCCCGGAGAGGACCGTTGTGCAGGTGGAGACAGCGCGGTCGCTGTGGCCGGAGGGGACAAGCTCAGAAAAACAGGTGGGCCTGGTCATGGGAGGATCAGATAGGATAGCGATTGCTGATGCGGTGGGGCCCGTGCTGCCGGCTGCCAGAATCGAGATTCCTATAGATGGGTGAGGTGGCGATCCCAAGGAACCGGTGCTGCTGGGTGGGTGCGCTGATATGGTTGGGGAGCTGGTGGAGCCCAGGCCCAGGCAGGCCACTGACTTGGGGGTGGCGCCCGCCAATCCACCCACAGAGAGGGCGGACCCGGTCTCGAAGGATGGGGATAAGGACAAGCATGTGGCAGGTTCAGTGGAGGGTGAGGACAAAGCAGCAGATGTGGCCAGCAGCAGTGGGACCGAGCAACACGAGCCAAAGGAATCTTTCCCAGTGGAGCCGCCAATCAGCACTGCATGCCTGGCCATGCATGATGGGACGCCCCCATGCACGGGAAATGGGCATGTAAATTCGCTCTTGGCGATTGAGGGAACGGAGCAGCAAGCTTTGGTTTTGCATAATGGCGCGGAAGATACTGTGGGAATGACCGTGCAGGAAGCAGTGGCGTACAACAAGCTCAAGGGCTTATGTTCCAACATTATCAAGAAGCTGGCGCCGCCATTGCTAAAGGAAATACAAGCAGCCAAGCTAAGGCCGGAAGCGACAACTTTTACCGCCAAGCGCACAACACGAGCAACAAAGAAGACGACCTCTACTAGCCGATCCAGAGATAACCCAGCAGAGAATGTGTTGCTACATGCACTTGGGATGGTGCCAGAAGACATGGTGGTGGATGACGGGATGGTGCACGAACTTCATGCCCTGTTTGATTCCCCATTGCGGGAGCAGCATATCAGGATCATCGCGAGGCTGTTTGGCAAGGCAGTGCTGACAGTGCAAGACATGGAGGGAAACAACACGGTCGTGCTATGCTCGCACTAGTGCTCTAGCTTGGAGGTTGGTGTATACATCCTTGATGGATATACACCCACAGGTGTTGTGCTGGAAAGTGAGGGGCCTCAACAATCCAGCCAAGAGGAAGGTCGTTCAGGAGTTTTGTGGAAACAGTGAAAGTTAACTTGGTTTGTTTCCAAGAAACTAAAATGGATGTAATGGACCAATATGTTGTAATGCAATGTTTGGGGCCGTCTTTTGATGGCTTTGCCTATGTGACGGTGGTGGACACTTGTGGAGGTATTCTTTTGGCTTGGGATGGCTCGGTGCTTAAGGTGGATAACATCATGCTCAATGCCAACTTCCTCACGGGGAGGGTGCATGTCAAGATGGGGGAACCTTGGTGGATCATGGTGGTGTACGGGCCACAGGGTGATGACAGGAACACACTTTTCTTGCAAGAGATCAGGGACTGGCGTTTGGGGTGTCCGGGGCCTTGGATGTTGCTAGGAGACTTTAACATGATCATAAGAGCTACGGACAAAAGTAACTCCAACATTAACAAAAGGATGATGGGAAGATTCAGAGATTTCATGGATGATCACGAGCTAAAGGAAATGTACATGCATGGACGGAGATACACGTGGTCCAACGAGAGGGAAACACCAACCTTGACAAAGATTGACAGAGTCTTCAGGACAGTGGACTGGGAGCTCGAGAACACGGACTGCTTGCTGTAGGCGCTTTCCACTGGGTCTTGGATCATGCGCCGCTACTTCTCACGACTAGTGTCAGCTTTTGCTCCAAGCGGCGCTTCCGGTTCAAGATGTTTTGGACGAAGCTTGAAGGATTTGATGAGGCGGTAAGGGAGGCTTGGACGTGTAGCGATGACATTGTTGACCCATACAAAAGACTCGACGCTCTGCTCAGGAACACCGCGAGCTACTTGCAGGCTTGGGGGCAGAAAAAGGTTGGCAATGTCAAGCTATTGATGAGGGTGGCTAATTGGGTGATACATAAACTGGACATAGCACAAGAGAGATGGCTGTTGGGCAGTGAGGAATTGTGGCTGCGCCAAAGTCTAAAGCAAGCTCTCTTAGGACTGGCTGCGTTGGAGCGTACCATTGATCGCCAACGATCGAGAATGAAGTGGCTGAAGGAGGGAGACGCCAACACGAAACTTTTCCAGGCCTTCTCGAATGGGCGTCGTGCAAAGAACTTCATCACGCACATCAAAAGAGAGGGAGTCATAATTACGGATCAGGAGCAAAAGGAAGAGGCCTTCTTCCAGGCTTATGAGAGGATTATTGGGCAACATAAGGCAAGAGAACATACCTTGGACCTACAGTTCCTTCAACTACAGAATCATGACCTCCGGGAGCTGGAGAATATCATAACCGAGGAGGAGGTTTGGGATGTCATTAAGGAACTCCCCCCTGATCGCACCCCGGGACCTGACGGATACATTGCGGCTTTTTATCAACGGGCATGGCCAATCATCAAAAAGGATGTCATGGCCGTCATGTTGAAGCTTTACGTGGGAGATGGTAGGGGTTTTGGGAAGCTAAATAAAGCGCATATCATCCTCATACCCAAGAAACCGGATGCGGAAGAAATCGGTGACTACATGCCAATAAGTTTGACACACATCATGCCTAAGTTATTTGCCAAAGTCCTCGCCAACTGACTCCGAAAACAGATGCACATGATCGTTGAAGCCAATCAATCTGCTTTCATCAAGGGTCGGCATCTACACGATAACTTCCTCCTAGTTAGACAAGTGGCAAGGAGGATTCATGCACGCAAATCGCCCGGAGTGTTCCTGAAACTTGATATTTCGAGGGCTTTCAACTCCTTGTCATGGCCTTTCCTATTTGAAGTCATGACTGCCAAAGGGTTTGGCACGAGATGGATGACATGGGTGGCGATCCTGCTGCAAACTGCAACCACCAAGGTGATCGTCAATGACGTGGCTGGGAAGAGCTTTGGGCACGCGTGCGGGCTGCGCCAGGGTGATCCTATATCGCCTTTGCTCTTCGTCATCGCAATGGACGTCCTGACAAGACTCGTACAGCGAGCTATGGCGACTGGTGTGCTAAGCTCATTCCATGGGATCACGTCCATGCAAAGGATCTCCATATATGCTGATGACGTGGCCTTGTTTATCAAACCTATAGTCATGGATTTGAGCTTTGTGAAGGAGACCTTCAAAGATTTTGGTGAAGCATCCGGGCTTAAGGTGAACTATCAGAAGTCGTCGGCCATAGTGATTAGAGGCGACTTGGAGGACATGCAAAGGGTGGCTGCGCTACTTCAGTGTGACTTAGCGGAATTCCCATGTAGGTACCTTGGCCTACAGCTTGTTATCAAGAACTTGACTCGCGCGGAGTGGGAACCCATGCTGGATAAAGTGAGGTACTTCGTCCCCGCATGGCAAAGGGGGCTGATTCAACGACCCGGCCGGTTGATCTTGGTGCAATCTATCATCTCTGCCAGGCCGATCCATCACCTAATGATTGTGGACGCCCCTACCTGGGTGTTTGAGGAGATTAACAAGTGGATGAGGTCGTTCTTTTGGGCCGGCAAGGACAAGGTAAACGGTGGACAATGCCTCGTCGCATGGGACAAAATCTGTCGACCTAAGTGCCACGGTGGGCTTGGAGTGAAGAACTTGCAACTTCAATCCTTGGCGCTAAGGATCAGGTGGGAATGGCTAAAGCGTACGAAGCCAACGAGGCCTTGGCAGGGATTACCAATGATCGAAGACAGGTCGGCGAGGGAGGTGTTTAATAGTTTGGTTCATATCAAAGTTGACATGGGAGACAACGTATTGTTTTGGAGGGAGCGATGGATCCATGGATATGCAATAGCTGACATAGCCCCACTCCTGCTTGCGACGGTCCACGCGAGGGTGATCAATACTAGAACGGTGCAGCAGGCACTGCTCAACAACAGATGGATGGAGGATTGCCAAATTGAGATCTCTTTCATGGCTCAAATGCAATGCATGCATGCATCTCTGCCATGCGGTGGCGACAGTAGACAGACGTGAGACCGAGCAGGATGTCTTTACCTGGACTTGCTCCACTTTTGGACAATACTCAGCCAAGTCAGTCTATACCAGCCTTTGCAATGGCTGGCCCAAATCGCCCCTGGCAAAGTGTGTTTGACGAAGCTGGGCTCCTCTTAAGTGCAAACTCTTTGTTTGGCTGGCAATGCAGTACAGGATATGGACGTCAGACAGAAGGGCTAGGCATGGGCTTCAGGATGAGAGCTCAGCATGTTACACTTGCCTGCAGGATGAGGACAATGCTGATCACATCCTTTTGCAGTGCCCGTATGCTCGGGAGGTCTGGTCTAGGACATGGGACACCTTGCAGATTAACACGCCTCACTCACTAACAACTGAGAATACCTTGGGGTGGTGGTTACGAGCACGTAGAAGCTTCCTAGGGGCGGACAGGAGATGTTTTGACACCTGGGCCTTGTGGAAACAAAGGAATGCAAGAGTCTTCAATAAGGTAGATCAACAAAAAAACTCCTCCGGATCTTGTCACTTGTACGTTAACTGAGGTAGCTGAGTGGTCGCAGGCGGCAGGTGGTGTTGGTACTTTTGTGAGGAGTTAGCTTAGGTGTAGATTAATTGGGTGGTGTTGGTGTTGGTGTAACTGTGTGTGCCGAATGTCCGCATTTGAGCCACGCATCTTGTAATTATGCTTTCTTCTTCTTCTATAAAAATATGGTACGCTGTTGGCGTACTCTTGAAAAAAAACTTTGTGATACTTCGTAGATCTTTTAATAAGATGGCTGCATGCATCATTATGATGCAGAGGCCAAGGGTACACCTCCATTTCTAAAAAAACAATGAATCTGACAATATTGATTTGGCATTGTTAATGTTGGTCAAAGCAGAGATATTTTTACTTTGGACTGTTAGATTGATCTCTCCTCCAATGGGCCCAACGGCTCATTGGGCCCTTGACCCACGCCCTGATCGGGGGCGTCCAGCCCAAGCAAGGCTGGTGGCCCCCTGTCGTGCAGTGCTATAAAGAGGAGGTGGGGACCAGGGCACATGGTACGAGGTTCGTCGCCGCCACTGTTCCCCACTCCTAACCCTAATCCGATCCAGAGGGAAGCACTGAAGCGATGGGAAGCGCCACCAGCCACTTCACCATCGACCTCTACGCCGAGCTCCCATCCGTTCACCACCGGCACCGGGAGCTCCTCGAGACAAGGAGAAGGTAATCTCCTCACGACACCGTCAGTCCTAGCTACCCGATCCCAAAGTTTCCTATCAATGGTATCAGACAGGTTGGGTATAGGATTTTTCGGTTGAAATAGAACACAGAGAAAGAAAGATCCCCCAAGAACCCTACCTCTAACAGAGTGAAAAAAAGGCAAAGAAATCCCGTCGAAAAAAGTAGCGCCGCCGCTGAGCCGCGCAGTTCCTCTCGATCCCCACACGCATCGGCAAGCCGAGGTGCAGGGACGAAGAACAACCCCGAGAGGGGCAAAGTGCACCGGACGGCCACACGGTCGCCGGCAAAGGGCGCCTCCGCTGAACCGCTTGACGGTGGTGTGCCCACCTACGGGTGCACGCACGCGCTGGCAAGGGGGACAGAGGGGCCACCGCTGCATCAGAAGGCGCTGTCGTCGTGCAAAAGGGAGTAGGGGTGGGCTCGGCTCGCGCTCTCTCACTCTCCACGGCGCGGTGGACTGACGAAAGAGGAAAGGGAAAGGGCTCGCGCGGCGGGTGGCTTTAACCGCCGTCGCTGGCGTGCCGGGCCGTTGCCGAGGGCTGGCGGCGCCCTCGCTCTGCTTCCACGGACAGAGACGAAGAGGGAGAGGCACGGGCGCGGCGGACTGCAGAAAGGGAAGCAGAAAGGAGGGGAAAGGGAAAGAGCGCAGCGGCGCGGCGCGACACGGCGGTAGTCATCACCGTCGCTGGCGACCCGGCGCGGCGCGGTGGCCTGACGCGGTCGGGGCACAGAGGAGCGAGAGGAGGGAGCGGCGCACAGGGGGAGAAACGAACTAGGGTTTGCCCCGAGCGGCGCGGTGGGATGGTTTTGATCCAGCGAAAAGTGAGCTGGACCGTCGGATCTCATGGACGGCCGTGATGAAACCCTAGCTCGCTGTGTGCCTTCTGGGCCGAAAGAGGAACGAGGCCGGCTGGGCGGCTGGGCCGCGTGCTGGGCCCAGGCCGCAACCACTCAGCAGGCTGGCCCGAAGCATAGAGCGGCTAAGCTGCCGATTTTCCATGTTTTTTTATTTTTGTCCAGCTTTTTGGACAAATTTAATACAATTTTTCTGTGCAATTGTTTCCAACGAAAATTTTCAGTAAACAGAAAAAGAAAAGTTCATGTATTTTATAAAGAAAATAATAAAGATCATGAATTTTTATTTGGTCGAAGAAAAGTTTCTGTAAAAAGTAAAAAGTTCATTAGTTTTTATTCATGTTTTTCCGCTGCAAAATAAAAATAAAAGTGCTCTTTTAAATGTGAGTAGAACTTATGTGAAAGATTAAAATGTTGCTTCTCTAATTCAATTTTGAAGCAACCGGTTAAAATTGCTTAGAGAGTAAAAGAGTACATAATTGTATGTTGTAAAGTTTCCGCTGCAAAGTAAAAGTTTTATCCTCCAATTAAATTGGAACCAACCGGAAAATTTAATTGTAAGAACAGTTTTTGAGAGAAGTTTTTTCACTTGTGGGTAGAATTAGATTGAGATAGCTTCTGCTATGACAGTAGAAAGATATTTGATTAAAATTTAATTATGGTATTGTTATTTTCTGACCAACATTGAAGATGACAATATTATAATTCAATGAGTCTTATAGTTAAAAGTTCAAATCTCTGATAAATTTTGCATCAAAGTGACCAATTTTCAGAGAATTTGATAAAGATTGAGAAATGTAGATTGCTAGTTTTCCGTTGCAATAAAGTCGATAATGATGATTATTTTCTTAGCAAAGTTACTTAATAGAAATTTTATCATCACATTATTTATAAGTTATATGCGTTATTTCCATTTCTGCCCAACGGTGATATGGAATTAATGTAAAAAGGTGACGTTTTATTCTAATTTTGTCACAACGGTGATTTAGAATATAAAAGATAGTTTCAAAAGTTTAATGTGCATGTTTTTTTTAACCAGACGAACGTAGGGTTATTTTTATGCTCATTATTTTTGATTATTGGATAAGTTTTCTCAGACTAAAAGTTTTCCATGCTCTTATTCGTGAAAGCGCATGGCTGGGTACTTGTGACCCGAAAGATGACCAAGAAAGGTCATAATGTGAGGGAGTATGTTCTCTCTAAAGAATGGCTTCAAAAGAAAAATAATTCTTAGATATTAATATCCAAGAAAAGAAAAGAGATAGATCATTGAGAGTCTTGGTTGACGAATGTCTTTCATGTACTCTCTATGAAGAAGATTTTTCAGTCAACGTGATTTGAGATGAAACAAGCAACATGCGTGTTTAATTTGACCAACGTCGGATCAAGCATGTGTGTCAAAGAGCATTCGGATTTATTTATAAATTTGATGATTGAATATGTAGTCAAAAGAGCCAATTCTGGCATTTATGTCCCTTACAGGGAATTACCCGCATGGCGGGAAAAGATGATTATGATAAAACCCGCATGGCAGGAAAAGTCTGGGAAAATCCCTGCGTAACCCGTATGGCGGCAGAAATTTTCTCAGACTTACTCTGTATGACAGGAGAAAGACATGATGACTCATGTGATTTTAATGTGTCCCACTCTAGGAGAAAAGTATGGAGTAGCTATTATGCTTTCCTAGTATCGACTATACATCTTATGTGTAACGGTCATTAAGCACTCAATAACTCCGAAGAGAATAAAAGTTACTGACGAACCTAAAGATAAGAATGATATGCAAGTGTGACTTGCAAAAGTACTAATGATAAAGAACTCTGTTGAGTTTCTAAAATGGAATAAGGAAAAAAAATACTCCCATACCAGTTAACAGATAACTTCATTACATATGAAGTAATCAGATAAATGAAGTAGATACTCAAAGTTTCCTCAATTCACAAGAGTTGTGAATGGTTTTTCGAAATTGTGACAGAAAAGTTCTTGCCACATTTCGAGGGGGAGAAAGGAATATGAGATATCCATTAATGAAGAATGTGATCGTCTGGGGGAGTACGATGATCATAATAATACCCCTCAAGAAAAGAAAACTAAGGAATACTAAGACGGTTCTTAAAGTGCCATAAAGAAGAAAGTTTTAACAGAATAAACCCAAATAATAAAGTTTAAAGATACGCCATTCTTAGTGAAGATGGAGTAATCTGGGGGAGCATGGTATGAAGATACCTAAGACTCAAATAGATTGTATCTGGGGGAGCATGTTGTATGACCTATACAACACCCGTTGTTAGCTCTATAAAGGAGGAATGATTAAATATGGATCTTGTGATAAAGGTCCCTGTAAAACCTATTGCCTCTTGGAAGTGAAAGACTATACAATTAATTTGCCTCTTGGCAATGACAGAGCAACAACAGCCCCATATGAAAGAAGTGTCAGTACCTGAGACACAGATGGTCTCAAGGAATGAGAAAATCAGATACTTCTGATTACTATAAAGTCTGTGTTAGTGAAATTCAAATGGAGGTTGATCCCACCTCATTTAAAGCGCTCAATCGAGCTTTGAGAAGTGTCTGCTTATCTAAATGATAAGAGACTATGTGAGATGAAATGAAATTGGTGAATTCTGACGATGTTCGGGACTCATGAGCAATTTCCAATGGAGCAAAAACAGTAGGCTGTAAAGAGTCTACAAGGTCAATGTGACTCCAAAGGAAATATGTAAAGGTGTAAAACACGACTAAAATCAGAAGGTTTTTGCGCATTTTACACTGAATAGATTACAATGAGTGTTGGTAGCACATCATGATCTGAGTTACATCAGATGAAAGATATTATGATCTGAGTTACATCAGATGAAAGTAAAGAACACAGGGGATACTGCCTGAAGAAGTCTTTTATGGACTAAAGCAATCAAATGTTGTTTTGGGTTAAAGAAAATGAGAGGACAATTGTGTTTGTATAAAGTTATAGAATGGGAATTTCATTTCCTATATCTTGTACATGCGGATGACATTCTGCTTGTTAGTAGTGATGTTAATTCGACTGCAGGAGGAAAAGAAGTTCTTGTCCTCAAAGTTCAAAAGAATGTCTCTCGTTATAAGGATCAAGATTCACCGAGAAAAGAATAAAAGGGGTATTAGGAGTGTCGCATGGGCATGCTAAGGAAAGTTTCTAAAGTATGCATGCGAGAAAACCTACACCTGTTCTTATAGTAAAGGGTAATGATTTTGGGAACTTTAGTGTTCCAAAAGTCAATACGAAATAGACCAAATGAATATGGTACCATATGCTTCAGCTGTTGGAAGCTTAATGAATGCAAAAGTATAACATTACCGTGACACAGTTCACGTAACCGGGTTGTTTTGGTAATGTCCAGTCCAGATATAGATCACTGGAATGGAGTCAAGGATATCGGCCTCATGCTGAAAGAAATAAGTGCTCTCAAAAGATTGTGAGTACAAATACAGGACTCGTGAAATATACAGTGAAATCCACAATTGTCGCTGACTTTCACACTTGGAGTTTTTGTGTGGAAAAACTCCAAAGAATGAATCAATTATCATTAATATGATGTAAAGGTAATGTACAGCATGATATGAGGCTGAGGGACAGGCAAAAAGGTTAAGGAAACATGTACCCGGAGTTGATAATGGTTGACAACAACAATAACCATTAAGTAATTCGCTCCTATGACAACGAGTCAAGTGTGGTGCCAAACACATTGACACAGAGTTATACGTTGTTAAGGAGAAAGTCCGGAATTATGTTGAATTCCATAGGAGCATGAAAGCAACAGCCAAGTATTTGCAGATCTGCTTATTAAACGCTTACCCCCAGTGTGTTAGGAGAACACACAGTCGACATGGGTTTTATGGTATAGTCTAAGATTTCCGGACAATAAAAGGGCCCAAGGTTAAAGAATTTGTTTCAAAACAGAGGAGTGTGTTGTAGGTGTTGATTTTATCGGGAATGAACCATGATGATGAGACATGCTCTACATGCAAATCTGTGATGGAACGAGTACTTTGAAAAGAGTTATTTCAAAGTATAAAGTTAAAAGTATATGTTGAGATCAAGGGGGAGAATGTTAGATTGATCTCTCCTCCAATGGGCCCAACGGCTCATTGGGCCCTTGACCCACGCCCTGATCGGGGGCGTCCAGCCCAAGCAAGGCTGGTGGGCCCCTGTCGCGCAGTGCTATAAAGAGGAGGTGGAGACCAGGGCACAGGGTACGAGGTTCGTCGCCGCCACTGTTCCCCACTCCTAACCCTAATCCGATCCAGAGGGAAGCACTGAAGCGATGGGAAGCGCCACCAGCCACTTCACCATCGACCTCTACGCCGAGCTCCCATCCGTTCACCACCGGCACCGGGAGCTCCTCGAGACAAGGAGAAGGTAATCTCCTCACGACACCGTCAGTCCTAGCTACCCGATCCCAAAGTTTCCTATCATGGACAAGACTTATATCTAGATTAAAAAGGACAGGAGGGAGTACGATTAGAAGTCCTAGTTGGGTATCTAGTCCCTGTATGGACGTGTATATAAAGCACCGGCAGGGTAGCATTTGTACAACCAAAAACCAAGATCAAAGCAATAGAAAGAAAAGATGAACAGTCCCTGCGTAGCCATCAAATAAGTCTACCGATCCGTTTTCCTGTGGTGTTGGCCAAGTTGCTAGCAAGGTTTCGTCGACGCCGCCGAAGTGAATCGATCGCTTGATCGCATGTCCTGAGCAATGTGCATCAATTAAGCTGTGTGCTTGCCTGCTTCTTGAGAGTAGCTTGGCAGGTACGTGTACGTTGTTGATCCTGCGTGATCTGATCTAGAGATCAAAACTTAGATTTTGTTGCTTCTTTTTTATAACGTACAAATCATATGGCACCCACGTCTATTGAAGATGCTCTATTTCTCCTTCCTCCCATATTATCCTTGGCATCACCTTTGGTCTTTTGATTCTTCGCATGAATATGAATGCAGTGGTTCGCTTGCTTTGGCCCACCGCCCGAGCGAGCAACTCAGCTGACCTCTACCCACTGGACTTGAATGCCCTACGCGCGTATACGTCCATACTCTACGTCCATAAGGCTGGTTGTAATGGTAGTATCATAGCTAGTATCATACATGCCAACTAGGCAATTTTGATGAGGTGTCATAGCATTAAAGGAAGAAAGAGAGGGTGTAGTATCATATCATGATACCGTATCATATTAAATGCTATACTACTTTGTGTCATGCATGGCAATAAATAGAGTACTACATGATACTAATATATGATACTATGCATTAGGGAGGTAGTATCATACACTAGTATCATATGCATGATACTAGTATATGATACTCCCCATTACAACCAGCCTAAGTGCAGCCATGCATGCGTCAACCTTTTTGCTGACCCTAGTCATGCCAAAGCTCCTAGTCATGGCGAACTACTGCAGTTCAGTAACTAGCTAGGCGGCTCGCGGCAGGTGGGTTGTTAATTAGCTAGCTAGGTTGCCAGCCATCGAGCTCGGAGTCTCGGACAGTGCGTGGCCGCCTATAAATACACCACCATTTCTAGCTGCACTCCATCACACACAACACCTGCCACTGCGAGAGTGAGGAGTAGACCAACGTACGTACGACGACGGTCATGGCGATGAGGAAGGAGCTACTCCTGGTGGCCATGATGCTGGCGCTGGTGGTGGTGGCGCCGGGCAGGGCGAGCGCGGCGTGCGAGGTGGGGCAGCTGACCGTGTGCATGCCGGCGATCACGACCGGCGCCAAGCCGAGCGACGCGTGCTGCGGCAACCTGCGCGCGCAGCAGGCGTGCTTCTGCCTGTACGCCAAGGACCCCTCCCTCGGCCGCTACATCAGGAGCCCCCACGCGCGCGAGACACTCCAGGCCTGCGGCCTCGCCGTCCCCCACTGCTAGGCGCCAGCTCGCCTAGCTCCTCCGTCCATGAGCCTATAGCTTTAGCCTAGCTGAGGGAGTGCACGCACGCATGTTCCCTGTTATGTTATGTGGCTCCATCGATGAGATGCTGGAATAAAATGTTGGGGTCATGATGCATGCTGGAATAAATTCACTTTTTTCCTACTAATTACTTCTCCTCTGTTTCCTCTCTCCGTCATTTGCTCTAACCTCTAAGTAAGGTTTTCAACCAAAATCATCTAAGTGTGAACCGTCCAAAAGACTCACGAAATTACAAGATAATTTGCATTGTACTGTTGCTTTCAACGGGATTGAGCACTAGAGGGCGCATTTCTAAGTACCATGTGTTTTTACGATGTGTGGTGTGCCTTTGAATACTGTGACACGTACTCATGCCCGTAGAATTCATTTATCAACCTTTAGTTTGGTTATTTACATCCCAAGTTCAACTCCATATAATCAAGCCCGCACCATATTGGGGAAGGTGTCGACCTCCGGATGCTACTCCACGGCCTCCGCTTATATAATGCCCAATTCATGGGGGCATCGTCACTTCATTTAAGCCTACCATTTGAAAAATTTGGGCTCAAAATTTTAGGGCACTATAGAGTGTAGCCAGCTAGCTCCGTGGGACTAGCTTGAGTAGTAAGTGCGTCCACGCCATGAATATGCATGGTACGCAAGCATGTTGCTGTTATGTGTTGGAATAAGATGGCGACAACTATTGATGGTGGCTAGGTTGCTTGATGCCCGCTGCTATTTAAACTGGTTTCGAAAAATTTCCGCCAAAAAATATCTTGTGTCGAAACTTTCATCAGATCGATTGAGCTGTCTCGCTGCTGATCACTGTCGTACGTGCACATGCATGCCGAACCATTTTTTTGGGCCGGTGTATGTGATTGTGATACATGACTGTCATATAATAAGAAGGCTCGTAAGTATAGGCATTGCTCCATGGATGAGTGTTGGGTCTTCGTGATTCTGACCTGTCTCTGGATCCATGATAAGGGGGTGTTGTACAATGAAGTGTTGACCAACTTTACATGAAATCTGAGTTTTCTTGTAGGGAAATCAATGTACTCTAGTTAGGCTAAATTAGAAGTGCTAAGAAAGAAATATGTTCTTAAGCAAACTATCCCACGCAAAAAGGCCACCCAAGATTAGGTAAATGTTTACCAAACCATGAGTGATTACTCCATAGCAGTGCAGTGTATCATGCTTGCATCCATGGAGCCTAAAGTTTAAAAATGTTTTGAAAATGACGGTGCATAGAGATAATCGTGGAGCAGACAACTTTATTTTAGCAGCAAGCAAGAGCCAAAAGATATGAGATATATCCAAGGTCTCGTTTGAATGCGAGATGAAAGAGGAAACTTGAGTGTGCCAACACCTACTCAAGTTTGGCATGGTATTTGGCAAAAAGGGGTTAGAGGCTGGACCTTAATTTTTCCCGCAGAGCTAGGCACTAATCTTGTCCTCGCATCTCTCCCTCGGAGCTATAATGACTTTAGCATGAACTATAACTTGAATGAAATGAACAAGAGTGTGAATGAATTGTTCAATATGCTCAAGATTGTGGAATGTGAAATACTATACAGAAGGAAGCCAATGATGTGATGAGATGATGATGACCGCAACTAGTAGCTTGAAAGAAGGAGGGTAATCGGGCCCAAAAAAAAGGGCAAAACCAAGGGTGTTGGTAAGAGCGACACAGCTGGAAATCCTAAATTAAAGGTGGCGCCTTCTCGGATGCATGGTGAGTGTATATGAGAAGACGATAGATGTTCACTGTACGTATCAGGATCTCTCTCGATCATGCGCGTATTGTTGGTAAGAACGTTGACGCCGAGCGAGCGAGAGGAACTTTGTAAATGAGTGAACATGAACACACCTCTCTATGCCGCACAAGAAAACGTACGTTTGTACTTTGTCCACGGCGCTAGCAGGTGGGCAGACGCACGTGATCGCGCCAGCAGGTGATGTAGAATTTGAATCCTTGGCATCACCGAACTACTCGGCTGACCTTCTTCTACCGACTGGAGTTGAATGCCCATGCCAATGCCATGCGTGCGTCAACCTGTTTGCTGACCCTCCCTAGTCATGGCCAACTACTGCAGCAGTTCAGTGAGTAGTACATGCCTCCCTTAACTCTGCATGCATGGGTGATTAACTAGCTGGCTCGCGGCAGGTGGGTTGTTAATTCACTAGCTAGCTAGGTTGCCAGTGATCGACGTGCATCTCACTCACTTGGCGGCACATGGCTGGCGATCGAGCTCGGAGTCTGGGGCCGTGCGTGGCCGCCTATAAATACCCCGGGAGTCCCATCTCCACACCACCATTGCAGCACTCCATCACCCACAACACCTGCCGCTGCGAGAGCGAGAGTGAGCGAGGAGCAGTCCAACGTACGCACGTACGACGACGGCCATGGCGATGAGGAAGGAGGTCCTCCTGGCGGCCATGATGCTGTCGCTGGCGCTGCTGGTGGCGGCGCCGGGCGGGGCGCTCGCGGCGTGCGAGGTGGGGCAGCTGACGGTGTGCATGCCGGCGATCACCACCGGCGCCAAGCCGAGCGGTGTTATGCTGCACTAATCTCATGCATGCAACGTAGTTTTTGTTTTCTGTTTGTAATAAGCAGTGCATGCAGGTTGATGTGACCTGGACATGCATGTAGCTAGGGCGTGGATCAAGTGCTGTAGTACGCACTGACCACTTCTCCTTGCCGTTTTCTTCTCCTGGTGGGCACTTGTGCTGTGAGTCGTGGTCGTGGGATGGCGCGGCCATCGCGGATCATGGCGCGCCCGCCGGGAGGAAGATAGCTACTCCCTCCGTTCCTAAATAATTATCTTTCTAGAGATTTCAACAAGTGACTACATACGGAGCAAAATGAGTGAATCTACACTCTAAAACATGTTTACATACATCCGTATGTTATAGTCCATTTGAGATGGCTAGAAAGACAATTATTTAGGAACGGAGGGAGTAGTTTGTTGTAACAGATAAAGAGGGGAATGCAAAACAGAAAAGCTGCGCAGTTAGTGGCGGCACAAAACAGACTCTCTCTCGCGCGTTCATCCTCTCTCTCTCGCTCTCTGATTCTCCTCGTTCGATCGTGTGCCTCGACAACGACAAGCGGCGCGTGCTGCGGCAACCTGCTGGCCGGCCCCTAGCAACCGAGTACGGCTCACTATAGGTAGGCTACCTCCGTCGTCTATGAGAGATGATGAGAGACTATAATAGCTTAGCCTAGCTGAGACCTGAGAGAGTGCATGCATGCTGCTGTTCGATTGATGATGCTGCAATAAAATGATGGCGATGAATAAAAAATGATCTACGACGGCCAGGCTGCTTGCATGCTGTTCGTGGCTGCTGCTGCTGCTGCTGCTTTGATGAGATCGATTGACTTGTGTCACTATGAATCTGTCTTTGGACTTCTCCTCTGCTTCTTCTGTCTCCTCTGTCCGGCCGTCACTTGCTCTAAGCTTTTCACAGCCAAAAACTCACGAAATTACTACGAGTTTCTTAGACACAAATAAGCCGCTGATGAGGCTGCACAATGCACCAGCAACACATGACATGCTCTACAAGTTCTTTTTTTTAGCAGTAACATGCCCTACAAGCTAGTAATTGCCAGGTACCGTTGTTTTCAACGGGATTGAGCGGACTATCACACCAGAGGGGCACATCTTTGATTACTTGTGTGTACATATATATTTCAAAAAATTAACTTTGCCCGTAAATTGGACCAACCAAGTACGGGCTGTATGTAAAAACACTCATACCATTGCATTTCTATTTTGAAAACCTTTTTGATTGTATAATTTGAAGTCACAAAATGCATTTGTCTAATTTATGGTTAAAGTTGAAAATTTTAGAATATGTACATGCCTTATTCATTGGAGTGGAGGAATGACTTGCGATATATATGGGTGTGTGACTTAAAATACTATGGCGCGTACTCACGTGCGTTGAATGCATAACCCTTTGGCGATTTACATCCCGAGTTCAACTCCATACAATCAAGCCGACACTATATTGTGGAAGATGTCAACCTCCGGATGCTACTCCGCGGCCTCCGCTTATCATGCCCAGTTCACGAGGGGCACATCCATCTCATTTAAGCCTACCCATTTGGAAATTTTGGATTCCTCGAAAATGTGTTCAAAACCAAGTATGAGCAGCGGACCATCTTCCCAGCATGGGATGTCTGAGTTGTGGGCTTTGCTCCTTATTAAAGGGCCCGAAAATGGCAACACTTTTGCTTTTGCAATGTCGCTTCTCGCTACAAATTTGGAACATGATGAAGGGTTAACTTGGCCTTCTGGACTTCAGGCCGTATTCTTCAGTTCCCGGACGGCCATTGAGAAGCACACGCGAGGACGTGGAAGCAAGAGATAAAAACTCAACGAGCCGCAAAAAAACTGACCAAAACTAAGGGCTGGGAGGACCTTTAACAGATAGGGCCAGCTAACCGAGTCAAACGCCTTGAAGATGTCGAGCTCAATGAATAATTTGGGGCGCTTCTTCCGTCAGTGAGCAAATTTCTAAAGTGCAAGAAGTTGTCATGGATACAACGTCGTTTAATGAAGGCACTCTGACTGACGAAGATGATGCCATTTAGGAAGGTCTCCACACGTCGAGGAAGCATCCTTGAGAAGATGCAAGTAAAACTATGGACAATGCTAATCGGACTAAAATGCTACACGCGCTCGCCACCATCTCGCTTAGGAGCACAACAATATTAGTTGAGCTGAGAAGGTCGAGGTGTGACCCCTCAGATCAGCTCCATGGTGAATGGTCTGTCACAATATCGTTCCTATTATCCTTTTTGCCTTTGGACTTTCGAACCTTACCTAGTCTCTCTTAATTAGGACATCAGCCGAGCGCGAACGTTCACTCAATGGGTTTGATGCGCTGTTGTCATTGTTAAATTTCTTGAAAAAATCACCCTATTTCAAAATATAAGGTGTATTACTCTTTTAGATTCATCATGAAATAATTTTCCATAGTTTTTTTGTTTAATATTATGGATGTCGATAGTATTGCTCTAAACTTGACCAAAGTTAAAGACATTTGATTTTCTGAAAAACTAATACCCCATATATGTTGAAACTAATGGAATATTTAGTTTTGCCGGTGGGGAAGATGATAGAGTGTGTTTTGTTTTTATTTATAATGCGTTGATTTGGTGGACCTTTCGTGGTGTGATTCTGTGTTATCCGCTTATGTGGGTAAATTTTTGGGCCGGTGGTTGCATATATTATATTGATGCTACAATATCACATGATGGCGCTTCTTTTTTTCTAGAAGGTGGGCGGATGAGCGGGGTTGATATTTTTTTATAGGTCGGTTGTCGCTCATTGATTTGAAAAATCATTGGCCCGGTCAAAATCGTAAACCAAATTCAAAATAAAATACCTTAGATGAATGAAAGAGTTACAAAATTAGAGAACACTGTGAATTAAAAGAATTGAATGAGAGAGCTTGAGAAATTATTGACACGGTCAAAATCAGATGACGCGATTCTAAATTGAATACATCAATTAATTGTGAGCCTTAAAAATTAGGAAGCATAATGTATGTATAGTCTAGGATAATTGAATGAGAGAGCTTGGAGAAACTGTTGACTCGGTCAAAATCGGGTGACCCAATTCTAATTGAAGATCTCAACTGAATTTGGGCTCTTTAAAACTAGCTAGGGAGCTGGATTACGGGCTCTCCACTATAAACGGGCCTGAACTGTTTGGACTGGGCTGGACTTCACAACAAAAACCTGGAGCTTCCCTCGAAAAAAAAACCCACCTCGCAGCTCAGCGCCTCGGGCGGAAGAAGGACCGACCGACCGGCCGGACGGGCGCCGCCGCGGTTCTGCCGGCGACCTGAGCTCGTCCCCGGCGCCGGCCACCGACCGCTTTGCCTCCAGATTTGAGGTCAGGATTCCTCGTTCCTTCCGTCTCAACCCCCGAAGTGCAAGTCTGTGAGCAAATTTCTAACGTGCAAGAAGTTGTCATGGATACAACGTAAAGTGCAAGTCTGTGAGCAAATTTCTAACGTGCAAGAAGTTGTCATGGATACAACGTAAAGTGCAAGTCTGTGAGCAAATTTCTAACGTGCAAGAAGTTTTCATGGATACAATGTCGTTTAATGAAGGCACTCTGACTGACAAAGATGATGCCATTTAGGAAGGTCTCCACACGTCGAGGAAGCATCCTTGAGAAGATGCAAGTAAAACTATGGACAAGGCTAATCGGCCTAAAATGCTCCACGCGCCCGGTACCATCTCGCTTAGGAAGTAGAACAATATTAGCCTCAACCTTAGCTTGGTGGTTTGGCGTGTCGTTGTCACAGGTACTTGCCCACCAAACCTCAACCGAGTCGAACAAGGGCCAACCGGAGGCGTCAAGTTCGAGAATGTGGTATTTGTCAATGATCAAAGACCAAAGCCTTCAAGTGTAGCGGCATTTGAAGAAGAGATGAGACACACATTCCTGCACACTCTTACAGAGAGGGCAAAGACCACAGTTGGGCCGCCCACGCTTCGCCAATCTATTGGCGGTCCAAACTCTATCTTGTAGAGCCAACCAAGCAAAGAACTTGACCTTTGGAGGAGCCCAGGCCTTCCATATCATTTTATCCATGGGTGAGAGAACCATCCGTAAAATTTGCGCCTTGTATGCGGATGCCGCCGAGTAGAGCCCACTAGCTGTATGCTTCCATAGGATGTCGTCCTCGGTGAGCTCATCGAGTTGGACCTCATGCAAAAGCGCCCAAAGTGTGAAGAATTGTGTGATGTGCTCCGTAGAAACGTTGGCGGGAGGTTTGATCTTGAGAATCCACACGTTGTGTTTGAGGGCCTCTCGAACCTTCCAATTCTTTCTCGTGGACGCTTCGTGAATGAGTGGGGCAATGCCTTTTGGGAGTGGGACAATGAGCGGGCTCTCCTTATTTTTGAGAGAGAAGAGAAAGGTCCATTCTGCATATACTTTTTGTTGAGGGCGGTGGTCCATTCTGCTGTAGGGCCACATTTTAGCGATGGATTAGTAGGTACTAGAAGGGTTGGGCGTGCTTAGCTGCGCTATTGGTATTGTTGGATTTCTTTAAAAAAATCACACTGTTTCGAAATGTAAAGTATATTACTTTTTTGAAAAAGCAAACCTTTTTAAGTTTGGTCAAATTTTTAGAGAAATTTATCAAAATTTATAATATCAAATCGGTATTTTTAGATTCATCATGAAATGAATTTCCATATTTTTTTGTTTATTATTATGGATGTCGATAGTTTTGCTCTGAACTTGACCAAAGTTAAAGAAATTTAACTTTTTGAAAAACTAATACCCCTTATATTTTGAAATTAGTTTGGCGGGCGGGAAGATGATAGAGTGTGTTTTATTTTATTTATAATGCGTTGATTTGGTGAACCTTTTATAGTGTGATTTTGTTTTATCCGCTAACCAACCTATCTTTATGTGGGAAAATATTTGGGTTGATGGTTGTATATACTATATTTGTGCTACAATATCACATGGTGACGGTTCTTATTGAAGATCCCAGTTGAATTTGGGCTCTTTAAAACTAGGAAGCTTATACAGAGGATTACGGGCTCTCCACCATAAACGGGCCTGAACTGTTTGGACCGGGCTGGACTTCACAACAAACAACTGGTTGGTATCCCTCGAAAAAAAAAATTCACCTCGCAGCTCAGCGCCTCGGGCGGAAGAAGGACCGGCCGACCGGCCGGACGTGCGCCGCCGCGGTTCTGCCGGCGACCGGAGCTCGTCCCCGGCGCCGGACACCGACCGCTTTGCCTCAGATTTGAGGTCAGGATTCCTCGTTCCTTCCGTCTCAACCCCCGATTTAATTCCTCTTATGTTCTTCTCTATACTAGTGGAAAGGAAACCCTAGCTAGATTCTCCTCGCTAAACCCTCTCTGCATTTTGCTTGTCGCGGCAGTGGGAGATTGGTGATGATGGATGCTGATGAGATCCCCCAACCGTAAGATTTGATGTCTCGCTCCATTCCATTTCTGCCCATCGAATGGATGAAAGATTTGTTGTTGGCCGAGGAAATTAGTGCATCGCATTGACAACCCTTTCTTTCGCTTTGCTGATTTTCCAGGATCTATCCCGAGAAGAAACCATGTGCGGAAATCGAGTCGCGGCGGCATTCCCCCGCATCGATGGTGGCCGCGGTATCCAAGGTGCTCGATGACGACAACCTCCTCGCCGAGATCCTCCTCCGCGTCGCGTTCCCCACCACCCTCGTCCGTGCCGCCCTCGTCTGCAAGTGTTGGTACCACCACGCCTCAGACCGCCGGTTCCTCCGCCGGTTCCGCAAGCTCCACCCGCCTTGCCTCGTCGGCTTCTATGTTATTTTCAAGGGTGCACGCTTCATACTGATGCAGCCTCGACCACCAGAGCTCGCTGCCGTCGTCCGCCATGTTGCAGGCTACAGGTTTGGCAACTTGATTGACTTGAAGGACTGCCGGAATGGCATCGTCTTAACCAGGGACCGGGAACAAGGAGTATTGACATATAAAGTCCCGTTGTGCCCTGAGAGAGGCATGCCCACTGTCCCACCACTCCCACGCACCCATGCCCACTGTCCTGTTTTTATATGGTAGTGGAGGTTTCAAAGGAGACAAAAGAGGTCACGGTGAGCGTATATATGTTGCAAGATGGTGTCTGGTGCATGGTTACATCATCCAAAAACCAGCTGCATTGGCCGCTGCCAAGGCCAAACCCTGTTCTTGTTGACAATAAAATCTATATGGGATCTGCCCGTGGCAACAACATTCTTGTCTTGGATCTGAGTGCCTCAACTTTCTCCATGATTCACCTCCCTCAAGGAGTGGAGTATGCATCTTCACAAATCAAGTTGTCACGTACCGATGACGCTTCCGGTGTATATCTCATCCATTTGCGTCCCATGGAGTTTCAACTTTGCGTATGGCTCCACAAGGAAGACAACTGGCTGTTGGTGGATACCATGTATTTGCATGGGATGCGTGCCATTTTGGGGAAGACAGATCGCCCGTATGTGCATATAAGGCAGGTGGGAGACAATGATCAGTTTGTACTTTTACAGACTTCTCAATACATATTCCACTTGGATATCAAGTGCAGAACACTGCATAAAGTGTATGAGATGACAGTCGATGAACAATGTTATGCTGACTGTTAGATGTGTATAGTCCCTTTTTAGTATATCCCGTTGTATAAAGGGTTTTCTGCACTTTGACACACATGTATATGTACTGGCCTTTGGTCCTCAGTAAAGTCAGTTGCTAATTATCCAACATGGTATCAGATGTTAGGTTCTCCTCTCTCCCGCACGCTGCAACTCCGTGCTAGCTTCTCCTCCGATCCACCCACTGCCAGGTCCGGTTCTCCTCGCCCCGGATCCGGCTGCACTGCCTCTTCTCGCCGCGGATTCAGCCGCCCCCGCTCTCTTCGCCCCGGATCCGGCTGCCCCGCCTCTTCTCGCCGCGGATTCGGCCGTCCCGGCCCTCCTCGTTGCCGTTCGGGCCGCCCCGTCCTGCTCCGTTCGGCTGCTGAGGTGGCTGCTTCGCTCGGCCCCGCGCGTGAGCTGCTTGCCGCCGCGGGTCCTCTGAGCCGCCTGCTCTCGTTCGGCCCCATGCCTGCTGCGAGCCGTCGCGGGTCCTTGCCCGCTTGCCTGCTGCGAGCCGCTCGCCTCGGGTGTACGAGCCAGCAGGTGTGAGCGAGCGCTCAATCCCGATCGATCCAGATCGGGTCCTCCCCATCGTTGACCAAAAAAAAGGAGGATATCTCAGTATGTCATCTTCAGGATATGTGGCTGTTCCTCGCTGCTCGGTGATTTTTTACGGCACCAACTATGCTGAGTTTGTGGGATTCATGCGCATCCACATGCGTGGTCTTCTTCTCTGGGATGTTCTTTCTGGCGAGGTTCCCTGCCCGCCATGCCCTGTTGCGCCTGTGGCTCCAATCCCACCGGTGCCGCCGGTACTTGCTCCTGAGGCTTCCCAGGCCGACCGGGACGCCGCTAAGGCCCTTGATGATGCGGCAGTTGATGCCTATGATCAGCAGGTATCTGCTTACTCTGATGCTCTTTCGGCGTACCGGGATGATCTGTCTGGGAACGTAGTAATTTCAAAAAAATTCCTACGCACACGCAAGATCATGGTGATGGCATAGCAAGGAGAGGGGAGAGTGTATGTCCACGTACCCTCGTAGACCGTAAGCGGAAGCGTTATAACAACGCGGTTGATGTAGTCGTACGTCTTCACGATCCGACCGATCCAAGTACCGAACGCACGGCACCTCCGAGTTCAGCACACGTTCAGCTCGATGACGATCCCCGGGCTCCGATCCAGCAAAGCGTCGGGGATGAGTTCCGTCAGCACGACGGCGTGGTGACGATGATGATGCTCCACCGGCGCAGGGCTTCGCCTAAGCTCCACGACGATATGACTCTACCGGCGCAGGGCTTCGCCTAAGCTCCGCGACGATATGACCGAAGTGGAATATGGTGGAGGGGGGCACCGCACACGGCTAAGGAACGATCCGTAGATCAACTTGTGTGTCCATGGGGTGCCCCCTGCCCCCGTATATAAAGGAGGGAGGGAGGAGGAAGCCGGCCCTAGGAGGGGCGCGCCATGGGGAGACCTACTCCCACCGGGAGTAGGATTCCCCCTTTCCTAGTCCAACTAGGAGTCCTTCCATGTATTAGGAGTAGGAGACAAGGAAGGGGAAGAGAGAAGGGAAGGAAGGAGGGGGTGCGGCCCCTCCCCCTAGTCCAATTCGGACTAGGCCATGGGGGGGCGCGCGGCCTGCCCTAGGCAGCCCCTCTCTCTTTCCCGCAGGGCCCAATAAGGCCCAATACTTCTCCCCGGCGAATTCCCGTAACTCTCCG
>LR880969.1:822662981-822686192 GCA_904067115.1 Aegilops sharonensis | reverse complement strand
CTCCGGTAAACGGGAGTTGCATAATCTCATAGTTACAGGAACATGTATAAGTCATGAAGAAAGCAATAGCAATATACTAAACGATCAAGTGCTAGGCTAACGGAATGGGTCATGTCAATCACATCATTCTCCTAATGATGTGATCCCATTAATCAAATGACAACACATGTCTATGGTTAGAAAACATAACCATGTTTGATTAATGAGCTAGTCAAGTAGAGGCATACTAGTGACTATATGTTTGTCTATGTATTCACACATGTATCATGTTTCCGGTTAATACAATTCTAGCATGAATAATAAACATTTATCATGAAATAAGGAAATAAATAATAACTTTATTATTGCCTCTAGGGCATATTTCCTTCACTGTCTGCTTACACTCAGTGGTGCAACGATGATGCTCGTGCTGCTGCTGTTCTTACTGCCAGTGTCCTTCCTCAGTTTGCTTAGGAATTCATGGGACTTGGCACAGTTGCAGTAATGTGGTCTTACCTTTGTCAGCGCTATCAGCCCTCTGGTGATGCTCTCTATCTCTCTGTGGTACGTCAGGAGCACGCCCTCCAGCAAGGTGATTCCTCTGTTGATGAGTTCTATTCACAGTGCTCTGCCATCTGGCGTCAGCTTGACTCTCTTCGGACAGTGGTTTGTGGCACCTGTCGTTGCTGTCAGACTACTCGGTCTGATCTGGAGTTTCAGCGGGTCCATGAGTTCTTATCTTGTCTTCGCTCTGAGTTTGAGCCCAGACATGCACATTTGCTTGCTCGTGGTCGTGTTCCCATCTCGGAGGTACTTGCTGAGCTTCGTGCTGAGGAGACCCGCCTTCGCTCTGCTGGTTTGCTGGTGGTCCCGTCTGTGTTGGCTGCTCGGGCTCCTGTGTCGTCTGCTCGGCTCACCGCTCCACCGCTCCTCCCCACACCTTCAGGGGGGGTGAGTCGCCCTGCTTACACTGAGAGGGGCCGGTCGCGCCGTGATACCTTCTGTGGCTACTGCTCTCGGCCCGGTCACCCAGAGTCTGATTGCCGTGAGAAGAAGCGAGACCAGCGGCGCTCCTCTTCCAGTGGGACTCTTGGATCTTCCTCGACTCCATCACTCACTGACCAGGACATTGTGAGGCTCAAACGCCTCCTGGCTTCCTCAGGCTCTACGTCGAGTGGTTCAGCTGCTGCTGTGACTGCAACCACCTCTCCACCACCGCAGGCATCTACACAGTCAGGTACATCTTCATGGGTTTTGGATTCTGGAGCCTCCTTCCACATGTCTTCTGATTCTTCTGTGTTGTCTTCTCTCCGACCTCTTGATTCGCCTGTTAATGTTCTTACCGCCGATGGCACACCTCTTCCTGTTGCTAGTCGTGGCGTTCTTTCCACTCCCTCCTTTTCTGTTTCTGGTGTCTCGCATGTTCCTCGTCTTACCATGAATCTGTTTTCCGCTGCTCAACTTACTGATTCTGGTTGTCGTGTCATCCTTGATACCGACTCTTGCTCCATTCAGGATCGACGCACCAAGGCTTTGGTTGGTGCTGGCCCCCGGCGCCGTGAGTCAGAGGGCCTTTGGGAGGTTGACTGGCTTCGTGTTCCTTCCGCTGCCACCACTCTTGCCAGCTCCCATGCTCTTGCTGCCTCTTCGTCTGCGTCCTTCCAGCAGTGGCATCATCGCCTTGGTCACATCTGTGGCTCTCGCTTGTCTTATTTAGTTCGTCAGGGCCTCTTAGGGTCTGTATCTGGAGATGTCTCCTTACATTGTAATGGTTGCAGACTTGGCACACAGACTCAGTTACCTTACCCTACTAGTGAGTCTGTATCTCAGCGTCCGTTTGACTTAGTTCATTCTGATGTCTGGGGTCCTGCTCCCTTTGATTCGAAAGGTGGTCATCGCTATTATATCTTCTTTATTGATGATTTCTCTCGCTACACTTGGCTCTACTTCATGAAATCTCGTAGCGAGGTTCTCTCTATATACAAACGTTTTGCTGCCATGGTTCACACCCAGTTTTCCACGCCCATTTGCACTTTTCGTGCTGACTCCGCTGGTGAGTTTATCTCCCAGCTGTTGCGTGGTTTTCTTGCAGAACAGGGTACTCTTGCCCAGTTCTCGTGTCCTGGTGCTCATGCTCAGAATGGCGTTGCTGAACGTAAGCATCGTCATCTACTTGAGACGGCTCGTGCTCTGATGATCGCCGCTTCTCTTCCACCCCACTTTTGGGCTGAGGCTGTTTCTGCATCCACCTACCTCATCAACATACAGCCATCGACTGCTCTGCAGGGTGGTATTCCTATGGAGTGTCTCACTGGTCGCTCTCCTGACTACTCCGCTCTTCGTATGTTTGGATGTGTGTGCTATGTCCTTCTTGCCCCGCGAGAACGCACCAAACTGACTGCTCAGTCGGTTGAGTGTGTGTTTCTTGGCTACAGTGATGAGCATAAGGGCTATCGCTGCTGGGATCCTGTTGGTCGTCGTTTGCGCATCTCGCGTGATGTGACCTTTGACGAGTCTCGCTCTTACTACCCACGTCCTTCTACCTCGAGCTTCTCTGTGGATGATCTTTCCTTCCTTCTTCTCCCTGATACACCCCGCTATGTGCCTCCTCATGTCTTTCCTCCTCCGCCTGCACCTCTCCTTCCTTCTTCTTCAGCACCGACCCCGTCCTCTCCCTCCTCCTCCTTCACCTCTCCCCCATCCTCTCCAGTCTGTCGCCCTCTCTCACCTTTTCCTCTCCACTATACTCGACGTCCTCATACTGAGGATATTGCCTCTGACGAGCCTTCCACCTCCTCTGGTGCACCTCCTCTTACATCCCCTCCGGTTCATAACCTCCGTGCTCGGCCTCGCCCTCCGCCTGATCGCTACTCCCCTGATCGATACGGTCTCTCTGTTTTGACTGAGCCCACTTCCTATCGCACTGCCATGACTCAGCCTGAATGGCAGCTTGCGATGGCCGAGGAGCTTGCTGCCCTTGAGCGCTCTGGCACATGGGATCTCGTTCCCCTCCCTTCCGGTGTCCGTCCCATCACCTGTAAGTGGGTCTACAAGCTTAAGACTTGCTATGATGGTTCTCTTGAGCGCTACAAAGCTCGTCTTGTGGCCCGTGGATTTCAGCAGGAGCAGGGGCGCGATTATGATGAGACTTTCGCTCCTGTGGCCCACAATACCACTGTCCGCACTCTTCTTGCTGTGGCTTCTGTTCGTCAGTGGTCTATCTCCCAACTTGATGTTCAGAACGCTTTTCTCAATGGTGAGTTGCGTGAGGAGGTTTATATGTAGCCACCACCGGGGTACTATGCTCCTGATGGTATGGTCTGTAGGCTTCGCCGCTCTCTATATGGTCTCAAACAGGCCCCTCGCGCCTGGTTTGAGCGCTTCGCATCTGTGGTGACCGCGGCTGGTTTCTTACCCAGTGACCATGATCCCGCGCTGTTTGTTCACACGTCTCCTCGTGGTCGGACTCTTCTCCTTCTCTATGTTGATGACATGATCATCACTGGTGACGACACTGATTACATCGTCTTTGTTAAGGCCCGCCTTCACGAGCAGTTCCTCATGACTGATCTTGGTCCTCTTCGCTATTTTCTTGGGATTGAGATCTCCTCCACCTCTGATGGCTTCTACATCTCTCAAGAGAAATACATTCAGGATCTTCTTGCTCGAGCTGCTCTCAGTGATGACCGCACTGTTGTGACTCCTATGGAGCTCAACGTTCAGCTTCGTGCCTCTGATGGTGACCCTCTTCCTAATCCCACTCGCTATCGTCACCTCGTCGGTAGCCTTGTCTATCTTGCTGTTACGCGTCCTGACATCTCCTATCCCGTTCACATCCTAAGTCAGTTTGTTTCAGCCCCCACCTCTGTCCACTATAGTCACCTCCTCCGTGTTCTACGATATCTTCGTGGCACGATCTCTCAGCGCCTTTTCTTTCCTCGCTCCAGTTCTCTTGAGCTCCAGGCTTACTCTGATGCTACCTGGGCTAGTGATCCCTCTGATCGACGCTCGTTGTCTGCCTACTGTGTCTTTCTTGGTGGCTCTCTGATTGCCTGGAAGACAAAAAAACAGACTGCAGTTTCTCGCTCGAGTACGGAGGCTGAGTTGCGAGCCATGGCTATGTTGACGGCTGAGGTGATCTGGTTACGATGGTTACTTGAGGATTTTGGTGTGTTGGCTACTACCTCGACTCCCTTACTGTCAGACAGTACTGGTGCTATCAGTATTGCGCGTGACCCGGTGAAGCATGAGCTCACCAAGCACATCGGTGTGGATGNCTATATTTCCTGTCAGTTATAAGTTTCCTGGTGAGGAGTTGGTCCGTATTTGGATTTCACAAGGATTTGTCAAACAGAGCCACCATCCAAGTAAGAAACTAGAGGAGATAGGAATGTGAAGAAGACTCCTCTCCATGCAGTCAAAATTCATTTCCTATCGAAGGCAGCAAAAGAAATTATGTTGTGTCTGGACTTATGTATGATTTTGCAAGGATGGTTTCAAGAGCTGAATGTGCAATTATAGATGGTATGCCATGCAATTATATATTGCCAACTGTACAACATTTGTCAATAGAGTGCAAGAAAGATCAGCATGGGAACGTGTCTTGGAGTAGCAAGTTTAAAGAAGATATGCGAAAAACAGTTACATCAGTGAGGAAACTGAGGACATTACTGTTAATTGGGAAATATGATTGTTACTTCTTCCAATGCTTTGAAGACATATTCCAGAAGGCACATGATATACGTGTGCTACAAATATCAGCAACATTTGAAGATTTTAGTTCCCTCGTCCACAGTATAAATCCTACTCATCTTCGCTATCTAAAACTTACTATCAATGAGGTGAGGGGAGATTTGCCTCAGGTTTTGAGCAGTTTTTGCCACCTTCAAGTGTTAGATATCGGCTCAAACACTCATCTCAATGTACCTGATGGCATGTATATGTTAGATGTGTATAGTCCCTTTTCGGTATATCCCCGTTGTATAAGCGGTTTTCTGCACTTTGACACACATATATCCCCGTTGTATAAGGGGTTTTCTGCACTTTGACACACATGTATATGTACTGGCCTTTGGCCCTCAGTAAAGTCAGTTGCTCATTATCCAACACTGACATCCATCCTTTTATGATGATCTGGCCTCCCATATTCCCTGCCCTCAAGGACGATCCTGCAAGGTTTGCCTTTGACCTTTAGAGGTTCTGTATACTGCACTTGTTGCGGTTACAAAATTTTGCACTATACTGTATATCGTTTTTTCTATATCTGTGTAGTGGTGTTAGGCCGTTTGCTGCATGATTTATTCCTTAGGCCATCTTGACGATACTAGTTAAATAGAATTTGAGAATGCTTGCCGTAAGATCATTTCAAATCACTTGTGATTGATTCCTGTTGGGGCTTTGAAAGAATACTAGTTAAGCTACATTAGAGAATTCTTGTTGTGAGATGATATGAACACACTCGTGTACTGGGGTAACTTTATAACGTGTTTATTTGTGGTCATAGTAACTTTGTAAGGGACCCTTAATTACCTGTGGGTGTGGGTTTAAAACTTGTGTTGGCACCAGACAACATGCTTCCTGAGCTTGTTTTTCCCCTTATGTGGTCTAATAATTTCAATCTGTAGTGGTGCTGAAAGATGACTTGCTTGGGTTATTTATCATGGTCCTCTTATTTTCTGAACAATCAGTGCAAAACTACAAATTGGACATTCAAAAGTATAAAACATAATGTATATGAGGCAAGGGCTGAAAGATGCATACCCAGTTATCATGTTGACAATTGTATATATTTATCTTGTCCTGAAATATTATCGTAAATCCATCAAACCTGGGATTTTAGGTTCCTACATTTCTTAAATATAATCATGGTGTAATTTTTGTACTGACTACATTTAAACTTTGAATCTCGAGCTCTGTATGAGATTTTAAATACTTTTTTTATGTTGCTTAGCGTTTCGTATGTGTTTTTCTGGAACGCAAGTGGATCGTAAATTTTACGAGGGTATCCTTGCACTAATCCGTGAAGTTTGATTCAGATATATTGCCATGAAAATCTTCCTTCTTTCTGACAATTACCAAGTGGCTAGTTACAAGTTAACAGCGGGTAATTGTGTGGCATCTTTCCATGTATGATCAGAGTAATGTTGTTGTGGAATACAAACTATAAACTGGAAATTTTCCCGTATGGGATATGATTGGATTTGACCCTGCTCTCTTGTAGCTTTTTAGAATAAAAACTATATTGATGTAGCAGATCCATTATTTGATCTCTGAGCGTGTGTAACATTAGACCTATCCGTTGTATGCATGTTTAGTAGTTATCTCACCTGATCCGCTTGGGTCGTACTGGCCTTGCCTTTGCTCCATTTGTTACGGTATTTGTGGAATCTGTCTTGTTGATCTGTTCCAAGTTAGGGATGTGTTTGTAGCTCTAATGCAACAGTAAAACTGAATCGTGGATTTGAGAACCATAATGTGCAGGAGTACAACCAGCAGGGTAAGAGAATGGTTTGTTAATGAATGATGAACAAGCTCAGGTAAATGCATCTTATATTCCAGGGGTAAGAGAGTTATGCGTTGATGAACTGGAGTGGTGAATAAGTTCAGTGCTAGGTAACATATATGCATGCAGTGGTTAGTTAGACTGAGCCAAGGGGATTGCAAACGGTATTCACTGTCCCAGTCAGTATCTGTTAAAGCAAGAGTGACAGTGCTTGATTACCAGAGCTGACTGCAGTAACTAAATTTGCTACTGATCTCAATGCTTGCTTGGATAGCAGGTAAACAGCGGCGATTTGCTATTGGTACCAGTGTCACGATCTTCAGCGCAACAAAGTTTGCATCGATCGTCGCAGGCAGGTGCGTGCTAGTACTTGTTGGTGCTGAATCTAAATGCAAATGAAGGATGAAGGTCTTGTCATTCCCTGCATGTACATATAAGCAAAAATGGATGATGGATTGATGGTGAATCAGGTGAAAGTACTCGTAATCAAGACGAGTCGTCGTTCTGATTCTTTGCATGGATGATTCAGGCAACTGACCAGGAAATATGAAGTTTTTTTTTTCGTGTGGAGAATATTAACAATCAAAAGAACTGAAATGTGTTAGCATCGGTAACAGTTTGTTTTGTCTTTGAGAAAGCTGTTCGACCGGTCAATTTGTTTAGGCAATCATTTGTTTTAGAGAAAGGAGGGGAGAAAGCGAGAAGAATAGCTAATGATATATTGTTAGTTTGTTCCAATTAGCACTAACTACCTAGCTAAATATTCCAAAACTAATAATCGTTTGATGATTCTCACAGGAAAAGGCGGCACGATGAATAAATCAATGATGTATAGTACGTACATGGGAGAAGTATCCCCTACCCCTAGCGCACGATTTGGGCCTGCCCATATGCGGGAATGTGGCTCTTTTTTTTCTTTTCTTTTCTTTACTTACCTTTTCTTTTCAATTTCTTAAATCCAAAAATGTTCAGGATTTCACAAATTTGAAAAATGTTTTCATATTTTAATTTTTTTCATGAATTTGCAAAATTTTCTAGAATTCCAAAAAAAGTTAACGAGTTTGGAAAAATGTTCGTCAATTCAAAAAATGTTGAGGAATTTTAAAATATATTCGCTGACTTCAAAGTTGTTCCCAAATTTCAAAATTGTTCGTCGATCAAAACTACTTCACGAATTCAAAAATTGTTCGTGAATGTAAAAAAATGTACCCATATTCAGAAAACATTCTTGGATTGAAAAATATGTCCACGGTTTGAAAAATATTCTGAGATTTCATAAAGTACTACTAAATTCGAACATTTTCCAGTATTTCAAAAATATGTTCGCATATTCAAAAAAAATCACGAATTTGATTTGTTTGCATGAATTTAAAAAGTTGTTCACCATTTTCAAAACAATTCATGAGTTTGAGAAATGTTCATGATTTTTAAAAAGTTCTAGAAAATGTTCATGGATTAGGAAAATGTTCGTGAATTTCGAAAAGGTCCACAAGTTTGTAGAGAAGTTAACTAATTTGGAGTGAATTGCAAAAAAAGAAACACCACATTTCAAGTTTCATGTCCTGATTTGCCACCACATTTCTTGGGCACCCCAAAATCTACCGATTTCTTTACTAATTTTCTCAATAAACACCAATAATCGATTTGGGGCCCATTAATTTAATTTCTGACATACCAGGCCCACTGACCAGGTCTACATGGCACTAAATGGTCAACACGTCTGTTGACCATTAAGTTGAACGGAGGGCCCACCTGTCGGCATCATCATCTCTCCCAAACCTTCTTCTCCTCCTCGGGGGCAGTCCAACGAACACCTCTAATGCATGGGCAGAGATGGACGAAAGGGCTCAAAGGTGATGGTCTGCGGATCAACCGTGCTGCTAAGGTCGGCGTTGGCAGAAGCAGGAGGCGGCCGGTGGCGCGGCCTTCCTTGGCTAGATAAGGCCGATGCAGCGATGTGAGCCGGCCATGGCTAGGCCATTAGTCACAGCGGCGCGTGTTGCTGCCGAGCCGTGGCCATCGGGAACCCCAAGGCGCGACTGGCAGGCTTCTTCGATGTGGCTGTAAGCTCTGGTGTAGGCGACATCCAACATCGTCCCATGCATGAGGCTCGCTGCACGCCAGAGGTAGGGTCGGACCTCGTCAAGCCAGGGCAGGGGGAGGATCTGTGTCATGGGATCTACTCGATTCAGTGTGGGGCGGCGAGGGACGGGATGTAGTGTCACGGATCTCATTGGCACGAGGAGGGAGAAGAGATGGAGGAAGGTGGAGGGGTCAACGGGAGAGAGAGGAGGCGGGGTGGCGCTGAAGAGAAAGGTGGCGGGGCCATGAGCGAGAGGAGGTGGGGCATGGTAGATGCATGGGATTTGTTTTAACAAAAAGAAAGAAAAAAACCAGAACAAAATAGAAAGAAAAAAAAACGAGAAGAGCAGTTCAAGGAAGGTTCTAATTCCTTCCCAAAACCGGTGAGGAAATATACCTAAAACGGGCCAGCCCATACGCTGATCGAGCACACTCGAGGGCTGCGCGCCCGCCACAGATCGCTTGCGTGCGACCTGCGTGCGCGCCAGATAGGGGGTGCCCATCGCGCGTACGCAGTAAATACTCTTCTTTGTAGGGGTGAGTGTTCCAGAAAGAACACACATTGGAGATTGGAGATTGGAAATCTTTTGTGCTTCATTTCAAATTTCAACAAAGAAATGGGGCAAATAAGGCTGTATTTATTAAACACTACACACTAACAGATGCTTCGACGAACAAAACTTACATCAAAAGAATAAATGTATCAATCCATCAGGCCTGCACTCCTACACCTATACACAATTCCCTTACAAATTTAACCAGATACCAAACCTTCCAAGAGCAACACACACACACACACCAATATCTTCCAAAACACATGTACACATACACACACCACTAACAACTCATGCAGTAAACCTGTAAGTAACAATCCCAACATATGTACGCTCTGTAGATCAAGAGTGTCGATGATGCCTTTCTCGATACACGGTCATCATGCTTTCAGGAGCCCGAAGAGCTTTGTCGGGGCCTCGCCTTTGGCGCGGTACTTGGCGGCCATCTCCTCCGCCATGATTATCTCCTCGCCTCGCTTCGCCTCCGCCATCGCTCTCTTCTCCTCAGCCGACTTGTGGAGCATCGCGAGCTTGTTCTTCAGCTTCTCCTTGTACGCCGCTTTCTTCTTTTCCAGTTGCTCCTGCCATGATAAGTAGTAACTGTTAGTTTTTCGTTTTGAATTTTGTAGTAACTCTTAGTGAACTGTTAAAGAAATTAACTGCAAATTACAGGGATAGATAGAACTTATTATACCTCGATCTTTTTCAGCTCGGCCTCCATCTCGGCTTCCTTGGCGTGCTCCCATGAAGTGATGAAGGACAGATTCTTGGCAGCCCTGATATATCGTTGAAAAAGTTAGCGGCAGATGGTACAATATGTTGGTGCGTGTGGAGCATCAGCTCTTGTAGCAGACAAAAGTGGTACGCATTGAGTGCATTGTAAGATAGATCCTCATTAAATCTAGCCAAAGGTGATGTGCCATCTCAATCATAGTGTACTGATAGTACTGGCGATTCTTGTTACTTTTAAGCAACAGACAGTTAATTAGATGCCTTGATTAATCACCTGTTCTCGGCTCTCGCCTTCTCGCTCTCCTCCCAGGCGTTGATCAGCGTCATCCTCTTCTCGGACATTATCTTGGTGAGATAAGCATCTGTAGAAGGACAAAATGGAATGTTGTGCACAACAAATTAGCATGAGGCGAAGACTTATTTGGCAGGGCAAACTGAGTATAGATTATTTTGATCTTCTTTCTTACCTCTTTCAGATGAACCTCTTGTACCTTCAGCATCTGGGGAAAATTAAGAGAGATGTCAAGAATTTTCAGCAAATTATTATAAGTCGTTTGCAAATGATGATTTGGAGTGCTTAGTGTGGAACCACTGTGACTGCTTATTAGGTTGTTATTTGCCACAGTGCTTAATAATTAATACGAAGGGGCAAATTTTGCACCGACGACATATTGCTTCCTCTTTGAGGAATCATTAATTTGCTCTGCTTTAAATTCATTGCTTGAAAAAGGGGAAATTGTGCTTAAAAATCCTTTACAGAGAGAAGAATTGAAGTAAAAAAAAAGGTTAGTGGTGTTATCTCATACAGAATCATGATTGGAGTTGGACTTATGGGAAGTGTAAATTAAATGAGAGGACCTAGTAAAACATAGACCAAGTAAAACCATATGAACCGGTAAGCTGAAGACAAATCATATACTCCCTCCGTCCCATAATGTAAGACGTTTAGTATACATAAAAGAAATTCAATGTTCATCTACTTACCTAGAGCAAATCATATAGTATACATAAAGGAAAGTCAATGTTCATCTACTTATCTAGAGCAAATAAAACCATGAGAAGTGGTGAGACGAAGATAAAACATATCAATAGATAATTACACTCCGTCTCTCCGATCATCCACCAAGAGCCTCGATCATTTTTTTTTCACAGTATGAATTCTAGTTGAAACTGGTTCACTTCTAAATTCACACTATGAACTAATAAGAAGCAGGAACAAGATTTTCCGAAGCACAGGTAGTAGTATATGACAAGAGGATTCTAATTAAGGAAAAACATCTCATATGACAAGGACAATAATATACTAGTACTACTCCAGCTGGTACAGCTAGGCATGGAGATGGATGGACAGACAGACAGGGGCCCTTGCCGGCCGATGATTGAGCTGTAGAAACAAGGGATATAGTTGGGTACGTACCCTTGACGACGGCGACGATGGCCTTGGAGTTGTCGGGCACGGGCACGATGGCCTTCTCCTCGGCGATGTCCTTGGTGGCCGTGGTCGTCTCCACCTCCACCTTCTTCGCCTCCTCAGCCGCCATCTCCTCCGTCGCTAGCTTCGAGCTCGATTCGACCAAGAAAAGGCCTCGGCGATCGAGATCTCACAAGCTTAAGCTAGCTTAATTATAACTCGCTGGGTGGTGGCAAGGAGGAGGATGTAGGCTTATGTTGTCTTCTTCAGCTGATCGATCGGCCGGCTATATATATATGATCTGCCGGGAGAGAGAGAGGGAAGAAAGGTAGACGGCGGGAGAGATGGGTCGAGAGAGGCAGCTAGCTAGCGTTATATCATAATCAATATATGGTGGCTTGGTTGATTGATTAGCAAAAGGAGTGTAGAATCAAGTGACCGGCCGGCTGTTCCAGGCTGGGGCGGGCCGGGTTCGCCAAGCAACAATATTGAGATTCATGTCACGCACACGCATAGCCGTGCTGTTCATCCGTCCTGGCTGTTCACCGTTGGCCTATCGAATTGAAGCTTTTGTCCAAGTTTTGCGTGTGCTGGCCGAGGAAGAGAAATAATTGAGGCAGCGGAATATCAAGATAGGTGGCTAGCGAGGAGCGCACCGGCACGGCGTTGGTGGCGGGTGCGTGTCGATGGCGTCACGGCAACTCATCTCAACTCTCCCTCCGGTGGCAATGCCAACAAAGTACGTAGTACGTACCAACCATCGCCGTCGTCGGGGTGGGGGATGGGGATGGCCATGACAGCCGCCAACTCGGGTGTTCCAGGGTGCCATATGGCCCCCTCCACCGCACCGCACCGCACGCACGCACCACTTGTATGGATACGTATGCACAGTAGACACATTATGCTGGATACTACATCAGTAGAGCATCTGCAGCCGGTGCCCTCAGACCCTTCTTCATTCGTTCGGACTTTTGGATGAGTTAGCTCGAGCATGAATTCAACATGGCATCTGAGCCAAGAGTCTTGAGTTCAAGACCCGCCAACGCAGTACTAAAACAAAAAAAAGTCGACTAAATTACCCTCGATGTGAGGCGGAGTGGTGAAATATATTTCCCGCCCCTCTACATCAGTTCAGACTTTTGGTATGAGTTAACTGGAGCATGAATTTCAATACCTCAAACATTCATAGACGCGCTATTGAGAGAGAAGGAAAAGACGGTGACTTAGATTCAGCCGGCCTGTCATATCATCTCTATACGTCCGGATTGTCCATAAAATATAAGGAGTATACAGGGTTCGTAGACGTTTATGGGCCGAATTTGCTGCAGTGCATATGCTCTTAGCGACGAGAACCTTTTTCGTCGATAAGGTTGCCTTTTCGCTCTCATGAGAATCATCGACGCATGATTAGTTTTTATACTAAGATATTTAGCCAGCCAGGTAGTTAGTTAGTGCTAGTTGCACCAAACTAACAATGTAGCACTATCTGTCAACCTTTTTCCTGATACTCCAGCTAGCTACTCCCTCCGTTCCAAATTGCTTGTCGCAGTTATGGATGTATCTAGATGTATTTTAGTTCTAGATACATCTATTTCTGCGACGAGTAATTTGAAACGGAGGGAGTAGTTGGTTAGAATTAACAAACATATACGTACTAGTATATAGTATATGCGTTATGGCTTAGCTAGTGCATGCCCCCTGGATCATTACCCAGCTGTGCTGCTCTCCTCGCTTTCTCCAAAGTGACCAAATATACTCCCACATTCATGAACATGATTTTCCGTATCCCCTAAACAAATTGACCAGCCCAACACATTATAAGATAATTATTATGCACCCAGGGAAAACGTCGGTACATCTGTACGTGCGTTGTACTACGTGAAGGCGTGAGAGAATCTCAGCTATGAACCGGGCGCCTGCCGGCCGGCCGGCCGGTTTAATTAGGAACGAAGCAACGTACGCACATCATCATCATCAGCTGAATTAATCAGCGTAAGCAGTTTATTTTGTTGTGCGTGCGTGCGTGCGTGCGTGCGGTGGCCGGCGACAGCGACGCTCGGCGGCCAGCGAGTCGGAGCTGTACGTGTTGGCCTAGCTCCGATCCGCCGCTTTTCTGGTGCGGTGGCGCTGGCTGTTGGTTGGCGACTAGCTACGGCACGACCCCCTCCCTAATTGCACTCTTATTAGGAGCCATGTCTAATTAACCAGAGCCCACCCTGCATGGCTACATATGATCTATGTGGGTGTGTAGGACATGAGTAATTAAGACTTCATCAAGTCTTAGTCAAGTAACATAATACTCTTACTATATAAGAAGGAGAAAAAAAACTGAAAAGAAAAAAATTTATACGGTCCTCAATGCAAGATCAAAGAACCGAGACATAATGAAGTCTCGGTCCAACTGAGACTTAGCAAAACTGGTAGGATAAAGCATAAGTAAACATTTTACACCGGGCGACCGGCTAAGTTTTGCAATGGTCGCACCGTGCGCTGGCCCCGCCCATGCTGCCACATGCGCAGTTTAAGGCCCTCACCGCTTTGTCTTGTCCTTTAAGCATCTTCCTCCTCCCGCACCACGGTTTCTTTTTCTCCTCTCTGCCACCACCCCTACTCACCCATGCGAGAGAGGGAGGTGTCGTTGCCGCCGCCCCCATCTCACCCCTGATCTACGGGGAGGTCATTGGCGTCGCGCTCCTCACCCCTCAGCATCGTCGGACGCCCGCGTTGCGATGAGTTGTGAGTCAGCAGCTGAAACAACCATGGTGGTGCTGCGACCAACAACATTCCACCAGCGCTAGTAACCAGCAGACACCGGTGATGGAGGTGGTGGCATGCAGTGCTGCTACGGTGCGTTATTTTTGGTGGAAGCAGGCCGGCGAAAAGCTGCAACCAACATCCGTAGACGGTGGAGATAGCGGCCTCTGGTGTTGCAACCAACATCCGTCGAGTTTGTTTGCTCGAATCGATCGGGTAAAAGCTGCATCCATGCACAACCAGTGCTGGAACCGGACGACCGGCGAGTCATTTTGCTGGTACAGTCTTTTTGTTGTGCTACAATAGGTAAAATATTGCTGGATTCGGCAAGATTATTTTTGTCTGCGACCATTAGTGGCGGGCGCATTTTTGCTGCAACATTTTTTTTGCTACCACCAGCGAAATCTTTTTTTTTATTGAGATTTTTTTGCTGAACATGGTGGTGGAAGCTGCCATCAGCGGCGAGCAGAGGCGGCGATGGTGGGGTTGCTGCAACCACGACGCCTACATGTTGGAACCAGCAGATGAGGAGATGCAGAACGGCAGAAGCTAAATCTTCACAGGCAGCCGTGCTGCAATTCCCACTGCTGCGCAGCGAGAGGCGACAAGCCGGCAGTGCGGCTGCGCACGCGGCGATGCTACAACAGGAAGGCAAAGCAGTTGTCACACTGGGGATCGACTGCCATGAGCAGTGGAAAGCAAGGAGGGGACGTACGACGCGTTTGACCTAACGAGGTGGAAGAAGACCAATTCGGAGCTGCATCCAATGGCTAGGAAGGGGGCAATCCGACGGCTAGTGGGCGGTCAGCCGAAATTTGAACCGGCCGGTCGGCCCTAATGCTGGCCTAAAGCATATCAGCATCTTGCCGCTGGCTAATCCGACCATTGCTAGCAAGCAATTCCACGAGCATTAATTCCATTTTTTCGCAGGTATCTTTGATCGAGAGACGGTGGAACTGCTGGCGTGTCGACGGGCGATCCTTATAGTTCGAGAGATGAAAGTACTCCTCATAGTTTGAGAGATGAAAGTACATAATCTTATGGATTCTCAGGCAGTGGTGAGAAAAATTGTGGGCGAGCGAAAGGACCTCTCGACTAATGTGCAACTAGTTGAAGCGGCGAAAGATTTCAGGAGTTTAGGGTTGCTTGGGGCGGCGTTGGGCGAAATAAAGTCGCACATATATTAGCTAGGAAAGGTTGCATGAACACGTTATGTAAAACTTGGCTACATGTCCCTCCGGATTGTGTTAGCTCGGACAGTGATTGGAAGAAATTATTGAAGTATAAATATAATACCACTTGTCTTAATTTTTTTTATACTAGGGTGGTTCTTGGTTCTTCATTTATGAAGAGTTTATCTTGGGCCCTTGCAGCTGCTAAGAACTTCTATAGATGGGTTCCTGGGGATGGGAATAGCATTGCCTTTTGGCATGACATCTGGGCAGGAGATTGCTCTTTAAAAACTGCATTTTGGGATCTTTACAGTATTTGCCATCAACAGGAGGCTATCCTGGCCCAGGTCTGGGTGGGTGGTGAGCTTCGGTTAACATTTAGGAGATGTGTCGCTGAGAATACATTAGTTAGATGGGAGGAGCTCAATGAGATTGTTAAGACTGTGTGCTTGTTCGACTCGCCAGATCAACCTCTCTGGATGTTAGATTCTTCTAACAAGTACTCTGTCAAATCCTTTTACAAACTAATCAACTTTGGAGGGATTCCTTCTATCATTAGAGATGACATATGGAAGATCAAAGTGCCTCCAAATATACATGTCTTTCTCTGGCTGATTTATTATAACAAGAGTCTTACCAGAGATAATTTAGCTAAACGTAGGCATGTTGAGGACACGTCATGTGTCTTTTGCTGTGAACCTGAATCTATTCAGCATCTGTTTTTTGATTGCGTTGTTGCTGAATCCGTCTGGAGCTTAATTGCTGATATCTTTGCGATAAATGTTCCTAACTCTTTTGATCAATTAACTTCCTTCTGGAAGAGAAGGAAACATTGTGAAGCCTTGAATATTGTTTCTGCTGCTGCCTTGTGGAGCTTATGGTGTCTTCGGAATGATTTTGTTTTCCAGGGGCGAAGATGGTGAAGCATGAGATGTGTCCTGGACCTGTTTGGGGCGACGATCAAGAAGTGGAAAGTGCTATATTCCGAGGCGCAGGGTGCGCTACTTCTCCGATGCTTAAGGCTTTTGGACCACCGAAGAGGGGAGTTGCTTAGGATTGCGTGGAGATCCTAGTGCTCTTTCTCAGTATGGAGCTGTAGTCGCTGTTACTTGTGTTTGAACTATCCTTGAGCTTGTAATAGGGCTAAACCCTCTCTATCTGCGACAGCTACTCTCTGTCGTCGAGCGCTGTTTAACAGTCCGTGACTTGTTGTTTTGCCTTGGCTTTCTATAAAAAGTTGGGGTGGGGGAAACCCCTTTTTGTCAAAAAAAAAAAAACTAGGAATAAATAGCAAATATTTCCCCTGAAAAAATGCATCGACATGACTGCACGAGCCCCCTTACCTATACTAGCCTGTTACAAGCACACAATAATCCTACAACTACGGACGACGTTTTAAGGATCTTTCCAACTAATTTTCTTCCCCTGAAAATGCTACGGCGATGCTACCGCCAACCGGCGGATAACTGAGAAAATTTGATCGCCTCTCCGATCATTGGATAGACACGGTAATGACCTTTGCAACAAAAGTGGTGTTGCAGTATTTTCTGTAATAGAGGTCTTCTTGCATGATTATTTTTTCGATTTTTTTTGTTTTGAGGCTGAACATGGCCTTTTGCAACGAGAGGCTTGTTGCAATTGCAACATCCCCTTTGTTGCAAAACAAAACAATCTCCGGTCGATCGTTTTCTCAGGCATGCAATCGCAACCAGTCCACCGTCTTTCCGCCGCGTGTGCTTGAAGTGAGAGCCGCACGAGCAGTGCCACCGCCACTGGCGACCACCACAAAAACTCGTGCACACCGCCATCCCAAGTTCTCCGTTCTGGCCATCCCCAAGCGCCGCTATGACTGGCTTCCTCCCTCCGTCTACAGGCGCCGCCTCCTCAGATTCTACAAATCTCGCCTTGCTCGGATCCAATGGAGTCTGGTGAAATCCGACGCCTAGACCTGTGCCTCGTTCACCTCCGATGCCGCAGCCACTTCAACCTGCCGCGTTGCTCGTCGGCCCGCGACAACCGTTGTGAGATCCAATGTGCTCGCCGACGGAAAGTGGTTGTGGTCGTCGCCGCGTTGCGAGGACGCCACCACGGGATCCAGCCTCCGCCGCACATGGTTGGTCTGCAACAGAGGGGCGGCTGTGGTCCGGCCTGCTGAAACACACACCAATTTGCAGAAAGTACTATGGTATAGGTTACACCCAAGCCACTCGATCAAAGTTAGACCCGACGGCCAAAAAGGGGATCGATGTGAGCAGAAACATCAGTCGGTTGAGCCGGAGCATTTCCCCAAATGATATGTGTCACCCTGCTAGTAGTACCAAGCGGTCCCCTACTTGCGTTTGCTAGCAAGCTGGCCCAAATGTCTCTGGTTTTGGGAAGCTTTTAGACCAGGTTTTTTGTACTTTCATTTTCCGCATTCCCTGCTTTTTAGTTTTTCTTACATTTGTCCCCTTTTAATTATTTTATATTTTTTTATCCATTTACTTATTTATTTTCATTTTTTAATATTCTTCAATTCATGAAAATATTTCCAGTTCGTAATTTTTTTAATTCCCACATGATATTATATTAGTGAATGTTCAAATTCCAAAAGAATTTTTGAATACCATGAATAAAATTGTAACATTATTTTAAAATTCATGAACGCTTTTGGATTCATAAATATATCTTCAATTTTGGTAACATTTTGAAAATTAAGGAACATTTCTTAAATTCATGAACATTTATTAAATCCTTGATTTCTTTTTTAAAATCTAAAAGAACTCTTTAAAATTGGAAAAAAAATTAAGTTCATAGACATTTTTACTAATTGTTATTTATTGAAAACATTTGTGAATATTTTTGAAATTCGCTAAAAAAATCAACTTCGTAAACAATTTATGATTCATGATTATTTTTAATTTCATTAAATTTCATATTCACAATTTTTACCAAATCAATGAACATGTTTTAATTAAAATAAGCCTACCGAACTAAGAATATGTTGTGGAAAAAATCAAAAGAAATAAATAAAAGCGTTGCCTCGCAGGAGCCTCGCGCTTGCTCGCAGGCCGGGCCATGTAAGGGGTTCTAGGAGAGATGATCCTCGGCCTTGCTACAAGCGAGAGCTCCCCACTTATTTGTCACCCGTTACGAGATGTCTACATGCGACTCATAAGGAGGCAGGCCCATTTAGCGCCTCTGTGGCTTAGCGATCGATCAGTCCACATTTTTTAATTTTCTTGTTGTATTTTCGTTGGGTATTTTTGTTTTTTCAATATTTTCTTTGGTTTTCTTCGTTTCTTTATTTGTTGTCTTCAGTTTTTTGCTCTTCTTTTTGTTGTTCGTTTGTTGTTTTTATTGATTTTCCTTTTTGACCGATTTATACATTTTTCTGGGTACAGAATGTACATTTTTAGAGCAAACCCGAAATATTTTTCTGATACATTTTGCACATTTTTTAAATACATGATGTACAATTAAAATATACATAAAATGAACGCTATTTCGAATATGTTGTGACATTTACAAAATACACATTGTACATTGTTTTAATGGCAATAATCTTTTTTTGACTACACAAACTTTTTTTTTACATTGTACATATATCTTTTAATTTTCCGCGGACATTTTCTGGAAACATTTGGATATTTCTGAAAAATGTCACGGACTTTTGTTTAATGGAATAACCCTGTTCACTCTACGGAATAAAATATCTTACGTTGCATAAATAATTTTTCAAATACCAGGCATATTTTTTTTGAATTTCCAGAGTTTTTCTTTAAAATGACATGTACATTTTTTAAGCGTTCAAAACATATTTTTGCATTACACAGAAATTTTGTTTTACATTTTACACAATTTGTTTAAATGCCAGAAAACATTTTTGGACAGTGAACATTTTTAAAAATGTAGCATACATTTTTTGAATTGCGCGATCCTTTTGTACATTGTATAAACACTTTTAAAAATGGCACGTACATTTTTGTTAAACACTTGACATATTTTTAATGTCACAAAAATTGTTGTTACACATGATTAACCTTTTTCAAATGCATGTTTAATATTTTTCTAAAAATTATGTAAAAAGTTTGATGTAATATATGTGGGGAAATACATCATACCAGCCAGTGGTAGTTACCCACATGTTTCATATACTATCACGTGGTAGTATATATGCCACTTTATCATTCTATATATGTATATTATATCTAAGATTCCTCAAAGTGACCTATATGAAAAAATTGCATGTGACTGCATTTTTTTTGATGTATTTTGAAACTACCTTCATATTTGCACACGTAAAGTAATATAACAGAAAACTATTATATACTACCAAAATAGTGGTATATATACTACCCAAATAGTCTTATATACTACATACTAAACATACACACTCTCGGTTCTGACAGATACTACATACAACATATAAAACTCACGGGAGGATAACTACCACCGGGTGGTAGGAAACATTTGTCCTACATATATATTTTGCTCGGGCGGTGGCATCAAGGACACACGTTGTGTGTTGAGATTTGGTCTTTCCTCTTCCCTCTTTTTCATTTCCTCTATATTAGATGATTACTTAGTACTTCCTCATATAGACAAATTAACCATGCACCACGGTTTGTACAACAATTTTGTAGGCTGGCAAAGTGACAGGGTGACAGTCACATTTCCAGAAGTGACAGAGTGATCCAATAAAGGAGAAGGAATGTGAAGTAGAGATTGTTATATGTAATATATATTTCTGTATTTGGTTGAGAAGCTATTATAATTTTCTTGCCAGGCTCTTTTTTTTCATTTAAGTAGTATCCTAAAACAAATCTTATCATCATCGATCTACAAAATGATATATTAAATGGCTAACCTTGCGGAAGGCAGCTAGCGCATGAAACGCCCCCTTTTAGTCCACAAGATAAGCAAAAAGCCATGCACTCCTCTCCTTGTCACACATTGTCTAGAGAAGGCACACGGTCTCCATGTAATCCTACAGAGGCTATATATAGTGTATGAATGCATAGGATGGAATATATAAAGTCGTAGATTTCACCTCCAAGTCTTGTATATGGATATGAAAGCATAGGGTGGAATGCATACATAGGATACATATAGTAGACAACACATGGTTGCTTTGCAGTGCAAAGCTAGGCATCAACCGCAAAGCAGGGCATATCATGAGGAGTACATATGCATACATTAATGAGAATGACAAGAAATCAAAAAAGTTTAATCTGGCATGCATGGCTTGGACAGGTTCGAGAAACCTAGCACTTGTCACCACCTGGACATGGCCCCCAGAACAAGACAAGCAACATACAGTTGTAAAGGATAGGGATGCATCTCTATCTAGCTAGCTAGCTCGCATACATTCATCCATCCACTGCCAATAAAAACAAATTAACAAAATCCCGGAAAACGTCAAAGGTTCTCTGCAAAGTATCTTGCCAGTACATGCATACGGTCCTATTTAAGAATCTCGCTCCTATATCTTTATATATCATTGAATTCCTTCCATAGATAGACACATCTCTATCGTTGCCCCCAACATTTGTTCCACACCCCAACACATATTTTCCAAAGAACCTTCTCCATGGCAAGCCACTTTCAAGTTTAGCAGCAGAAACAAAAGTTGAATCTGCTGGGGGTCCAGGTTTCACCCGACAGGCATGGAGATCATCATCTTCTACCTGGTCCCCAAGGTTCTGAAGAAAGCTTTTGACACGCCGGTGGTCGGGAGGTGGATCTGAAAAAATACGAGCCATGGAATCTCCCAAATGAGGTAAACATGGGGAGAAGGAGCGATACTTCTTCTGCCAGAAGGACTTGAAGTACCCCACCGGGATACAGACCAACCAGGCCATGAACCCTGGCTATTGGAAGGCTACCAAAAAGGACAAGGAGATCATTCTACCGCCAACCAAAAGTCTCATCGACATGAAGAAGACACTAATGTTCTACAAGGGCAGGGCCCCTAAGGGGGAGAAGACAAACTGGATCATGCATGAGTACAGAATCGAGATAGACAAGCAGCCACACCCGACTTGCGCACCCACATCATCGAAGCCGCCACCATTAATGTGTCTTCCAAGGTATTTTTAGTCCTTGACTAGTAGTACTCATGACTGATGAATTCTCTTGTACAAACATATCTAGCTAGTGACAATTATTACTTTTAGCTAATTTAGTTTATGTATGTTGATAGGACGACTTTGCGGTCTGCGGAATTTTCCATAAGAGCACAGGACTGAAGAAGATGGTGATGCCATCATATGCCCCGCCCAGTCTTATGTCCATTGGGGCAGCGCAGCATCGACGCTTCCTCGAATCCAGTACATTGGCTCATCTCATGGACTACGACGTGTTGTTGTCACTGGCGCCACCGCCGCTGCTACCTGCAACTTATGTGTACCAGATGCTTGCCATCGGAGCCAGATCATCCATGATGGGTAGCGTGGTGCTCCCTAATTCTGTGTACATACTTTTACATTAGACAAACATTTCGTTTTACATTGCATCAATTTTTTTAAATGTCACAATTTTTTTGGACTAGTGAACATTTTTTTAAATGTAACATACATTTTTTGAATATATGAAACATTTTTTAAATTGCACGAACCTATCGTGAATTGTATACAAACTTTTAAAAGTGGCACTTACATTTTTTTTTAAACACGTGACATTTTTCACCACTTGGACATGCCCCCCACAGTAAGAGAAGCAGCATACAGTTGTAAAGGATAGGGAGGCATGTCTACCTACCTAGCTAGCTCACATACATCCGTTCATTGCAAATAAAAACAAATTAAACATAGCTCGGACAACGTCAAAGCTTCTCTGGAAAGAATCTTGCCAGTACATGCATTTGGTCCTATTTAAGCATCTCCCTCCTATATATCTATATATCATTGAATTGCTTCCATAGATAGATACATCTCTATCGTTGCCCTCAACATTTATTCCTTCTATGTTTTTTTAGTACACGCATGGAGTATTGGTAGGAGTACTTACATGGCTAGTGCACGTGAATGGCCACGTACACTGGTGGAAAAACAGGCTTCCGTCCAGCCCCATAAGTCGCGAAGCTGTAGGAACCGCGACTAATGGGACCTTTAGTCGCGGTTCTGGAGGTGAACCGCGACCAAAGGCCTGGGCCCAGGGCGCTCGGTGGCCAGCTGGCGCACGTGAGGGTCTTTAGTCGCGGTTGGCCAGGACAACCGCGACTAAAGGCCTTCGGGCACCTTTAGTCACGGTTTGCCAGGCCAACCGCAACTAAAGCCCCTCCCCTATATATACCCATCCAGCAGCCAACACTTAGCCATTTGGAGCCATTCTCTTCACAAGTGGGTGTAGGTTTGCTTTTGGTTCCTCTTATGCACATAAGGTGTTTGATGAAATGCCCCAAGAGCATGAAAGAAACATGACATGAAGTGTTGGAGCCACACTCTTCGATCGCGGTTAGCAACTTGATGAACCTTTGATGTGTCAATATGCATGTGTGTAGTTCATTGTTTAATTTATATTGTTTGTAGCTAGTTAGTTTAACAAATGCATGATGGTTAATTATATATTTTATATTATAATAATGCAGATGAATCGGCAATGGATGTACGGTAACCGACTCTCCGGCGAGTTCACTACGGGTTTGAAAGATTTCCTCGTAGTGGCTAATGCGAACAAGCGGGGGGGTTTTGTTATCTGTCCATGTGTTATCTGTAAGAATGAGAAGGGTTACTCTTCCTCAAGAGTTGTTCACATGCATCTGCTTCAGAAGGGTTTCATGCCAAGCTATAATTATTGGACCAAGCATGGAGAAAGAGGGGTTATAATGGAAGAAGATGAAGAAGGGGATGATTTCATCGATGAAAGCTATCTTGCTCATTTCGGTGATACTTTCATGGAGGATGCTGAAGGTGAAGGGGAAGGTGAAGAAGAGGCACGTGATGATCCCGTTGATGATCTTGGTCGGACCATTGCTGATGCACGGAGACGCTGCGAAACTGAAAAGGAGAGGGAGAATTTGGATCGCATGTTAGAGGATCACAG